>JAYRCB010000402.1:69311-150644 GCA_036026315.1 Trachelus stipa
CTCTCTCTCTCTCTCTGTCTCTCTCTCTCTCTCTCTCTCTCTCTCTCTCTCTCTCTCTCTCTCTCTCTCTCCCCCTCCCTCCCCCCCCCCTCTCTCTCTCTTCTAACCTCTCTCCATTTCTTGACACTTACGCCACTATCCGTCCTTCGCTCCTGTCTCTCGAATCTCTCTCTAATCCGACTAGACACTGCCCGACTCTCCTACCGGCCGCGTCAGTCACTCGCAGAGTAAAATTACGAATCGAATAAACTTTGCCTGACATTATTATTACTGCAGAGCGCGATACACGATAGAGTGACGTAACAGTAATCCATCCTAATTCCATCCGAATCAGTATGCCGTGCGCAGCCGGGTACAAGAGAGTCCTGCGAGCGTTTCCATGTAACCTGCACCATATATCGTATTTCGAGCCAGCCCAAAATTACAAACGGCGGCGCAGCCTTAAGGCTACAACATAACGAACGACACGTGTTGTCCTGGACCTACGATCGCGTGTAATATTTATTAAAAATTATTATTATTTATAATTATATCGCTATAAAAAAAAATTATCAGCAGAACGACGTTGCTTTTTTTTTAATTATATAAATAGATTTTTATTAGATTCCTGACCCCGCGTACGTCGTTATCTTGTGGCTGATTAATCCGAATCTAATCTGTCACTGTTAACGCGTACGATTCTGTGTTTACAATGTGCGTAAATCGAATCAGAATCGAAGCCATCGTCTGTCATCGTACCTGGATACCGTGCACGAGCCTAACTTCAAGAAGCCAGGATAGCCACGCAGCCTTGTGCCAATATTAAAGTGCGTTCTCATGAAGCGACGCGTGTTGAAAATGAAAAAGTCACGGGTAAGAAACGTTAGAGAACGTATATGTAACCTAAGGACACTCATCCTTTCGCAATAAATAATTTTACTCGTTTAACGGGTGTCCATGTTGAATCGATATGCTTTTACGAATTTCGCTCGTATACCTGTTTCAATGTAAACGAGGCTTGAAGGAGGATTCCGCGTAAATAATACGAAAATTTCACTACGGCTACTGCAAGCTACGCTTATTCATGTGCAAATTTCATTCCCATGCAGACCGTATGGATTTTATCAGATATCCCGAAGAATTCTTGTGAACGGAGCCAAATGGGACGAAGCTACGAAAAGATGGAATCTTCTGGAACATAACAGTGGCGGCGGCTTCTGGTACGTGTGTGTGTATATTTATAGGCATTTGTCCTACCGTGCATGAAAATACAGATTGGTGCAAACACCAAGGAGCATCTCTATGAGAACGTCAGACTTTTTATTTTCTCCATCGAGGGTCAAGACCTTCGAAAGCCAGGAGGAGTGACGCTTCGATGTTGCGTCATAGGCAGTCGGGCGCCATTGCCAACGGGAGAGACGAAAGAAGGAAAATAAAAGTGAGAAATAACGAAAAAAAAAAAATAGATAAGGGGACCTGCGGGGGAGAGGGTGACATTACGGAGGTAAACTTCCGGTGTCTACCTCGTACGGTCCTGGACTGATAAGGGAGATATCACTTTTGGGTTTCCTGCGTAGTCGCCTTAAAGTTTGATTTCGAGCGACTCTTCGCTCTAATTTGGTTGCGTGTTATATTTTATTTAATAAGAGACACAGAGCCTGACGTAATTACAGGTCAAAGCTAAATATTTCGATTGGCGAGAAAGTCAAAGCAAATCAATACCTTGCTGTATTAAAGTATTCGTGTGAATGGGACGCGTTCGCAACGGACGATGATCGCTCATGATTTTTCGCGTAAATCGCACGAACGACGCGCGCCTCGTGTCAAGGTTAGGAAAGTCGTCGAGCGACACACGCATTGAAAACAATGCTGATTTAACTTGAGCGACGGAAAAAAAAAATGGATACGCATTTATAAACGGGTCAAGTTGCAGCGAGCTTGGGATATTTTAGCGAATCGTTAAATCTATAGGAAAAAGTGCGTTGGACGTGGGAAAACGTGAAAAATGTCGTTGATCTTCCGTGTGAAATAAATAATTAAAATTCAAAGTAAAAACTAAACGAGAAAACTAAGCGTTGAATAATTAAGCATTTACCTTGAAACGCGTATTAAATTCACAGGACAAAGAATCCCAGTTACGTCAAATAACACGACGGTCAACAACCGGAATCAAAATGGCTTTAAAAAGGGTCACGGGTACGACTATGATTAAAGTAGTCTGACCATAGGCGTAACTTCGTGATAAATAATTGTAAAAATTGACGAGATATACGATTAAATTAATACGTAACGCAGGATCAGATTTTACTAGTAATATTTATATATTTCAAGATTAGATTACGTCAGCCCGTCACTGTATTTGAGTATAGTAGTCAGCAATCTTACCTTGTCGGCCAACGATCTCAGCCACGTGCTCGCTGCTCGGCACTGGAACGCACTCGGTCATGTTTTGGCTCTTCTTAGATCTTGCTTCCTCGAAGACGCTGGCCGGGGTGGCTTGAAGTGGATCAGAATCATTCGAAGATCCAGTTCCTGTGCCATTTCCTGCCGAAGGGCATCCTGCGCTGCCTTCAAATCCGATCATAGACAATTCAAAGGCCAACTGCAGGGCGCGTTGTTCCTCGAGAGAACCGGCACCACCGCCTGCTGCACCACGATCCATTTCGCTGAATAAACTCGACGGCATACTCGTCGGCATCCTGGTCTATTAGCGTCTGAGGATGGAACAGACAGTATTCACTTTCAGAATTTAATCGATAAATTTCAATCGTCAATTTATTCTTTTCCTTCCAATTAAAGCTCTACTGACTTTTCAAGCTTCTGCTCTTTAGTCTTCTTGCACTGTTGTACACACTTTATTTATTACGCGTCTTCCTTTGTTCCTCTCTCTCTCTCTCTCTCTCTCTTTCTCTTTTCCCACACTTGTACCTGATTATTATTTACGCGACAGACGTGCCACGAGGATCAGACGTTTTCTTGCGTCGTCAGAGACAAACGACTTACGATTTCCACGACGACGTACAAGACGTAGAACGTAGCCGACGATTGACACCCGCTCCTTTCCGCACCAACAATTTTGGTTAAACGTTCCTTTGTTTTCCTTACCACGAGTTTACTTACGAACGCAGACGAAGTATACAAAGGTTATACACACTGTAGAAAAATAAATTATAAACGTTCCTCGTGTTCCTTACTTTTCGAATATTCGAATTTTCGTCACGTCACGCGAGTACGATTATACATATACATATATACAGTGGATATATATACATATATATGTATCTACGTATTTTCAGTGTATCACGGAACTAACGTCCGTAATATAAAATATTTATTCCGTCAGCAGGTTAAATCCTCAGCAGATACCCTTTTCTATCTCGACTTTTGTCACAGGACTCCCGTTATCTTCTTATCTTCAATTTTCCTCTCCCGTCCTGACTCTTAACTTTCTTCTCCGTTTGAAATTCGCGGCTGTCTATTCTCTATCTCTCTCTCTCTCTCTCACAGTTTTTTCTCGAACGACGTTAAACGTTATAAAACGCGTTTCTCCTTGATGTCCTTCACCGGTATTCTCTTGTACATCGATCAGTTATTACTCGTACTCGGTTAGTATTATTATAGCGAAGGGCGAGAATGGTGATGGTGATCACGTTGGCGTCACCGACCGACTGAAGTCCGAGCGTCGCGGCGGCTAACAGGCAAAGCTCAAGGCAGGCGCGTACGACTACCTACTCGAATGTGCCACTGCGACTGACTGCGACGAACTGCGACTGCGGAGCAGGCGGCACTGCCGCCATGTGCCAGACGCCGGGTTTACGGTGCTCCTATTGGTCGAGACGGTCACGTGGTACCGGGACCACCCCTCCCCACCATCATTCCGGCTACCCAGCGAGCCACGTACCTTCTTTCGCATTCACGGCGCCCTCTTCTGTGCTCGGCCTGGCTCGTCAACCCCCGGGATACATTTTCTTTTTTTATTTTTTTTTTACATAGAAATTTCTCTTACTTTTCGCTTACGCTCTTCGCTCGTCCTCCTTTTCACAACCCCCTGATCGGTGCCGATATACTACTCGGTTAGGTGGATTCTCTTTCTGTCTCTTTCTAGACTCCTCACTCGCAAGCAATAATTTCTTTGTTCTCCTTCCCCTTTTTCTCTCGTGCATCTTGCAAACTGGAGACAAATTCTTATGATATCCTGGAGCTTGTGTGGTCGATACCGGTTGTTTTTTTTTGTGGGGTTTACTGGAGATGAGAATGTTTTATCTTTTTACTGATAACTGTATGATTTTTGTGGGACGAGTATTGTGTCTTTGATATTTTTTTTAGAAATCTTGGAATTAAGTGTGGCTGGATATGGAAACGAAGGATCGTCTCTTGTTATTTTTTCTCTGATTTATTAAACTGGAAATGTTGAGATGAAGGTGGTTGCCAAGAGGAGAAAATGATTTTCTGCTGTTGGAGGGTCCTTTAGGATGTTTTGTGGGACCCAGGAATTTTCTCTTTGTGAAGGATCGTCGATTGTTTATTTTTTACTTTGTTCTGTGAATTTTAATGTTTTCAAGGTTATAGTTGAGCAAATTGGATCGGTGAACGGTTCTTTAAATAACAGGCGACTATGAGCTTCAAACTACGAAAGACGTACTGAGAATTTTGATAGGAGTCTTATGAGCTGAACTTTATGGTGATTCTTCAGTGGACAATCAGTCATTGAACGTGGCAGAGATAAGAATACAGAAATGAGCCAGCTATAAGTCCAGAAGGAACGAGAAGCGTATCGCAGCATCTCCATGAGACCGTCAACTGATTTTACCCGTATTCATATTTATTACCCAAGGAATTCATACCTGACACAAGACCGTCACCACGATGACATTTCGAGTAAAACCTGTAACCAACGTGATCATGAAATCCAATCTCGACATAGGATTTACGGTGGTTAGTTATGACCAAGACTGACTATAGTCAGTTAAAAAAAATGACTTCATCTCGTTCAATGATTAAATCCTTGAACATGTAAATCTCATGAAATTTATTTACAAGAGATAGAAAAAGGTGAATTTATTTTCGACCTGTACTACGATTAGTACTTTCGTTAAGAGTGAAAAGAAATTCCATCTAAAAAACATTCTAGACGTCTACGGACCTTGAACTGAAATCGAGGCTCTTATATTGTCTCAGGAGGGTCCATTGCCATCGTAAAGCCTCTTGGCATTGTATTGTCGGACAAAAATTAGTGGGAAAGATAAATAAAATAATAACGTCTAAAAGAGAAAAAAAAATTAAGAAGTAAACTCAATTTCGAAAAGAAAATAATATCTGTACTCACAGCCCTTGAACTCTCATAAAGTGTTCCTAAAGTTGAGAACCTCGGACCAGTCCTTTAACCTTTAAATCCTGAGATTCGCACATGGGAATATTAAACGCGGGTGCATCGACTGCACTCGGGATAAATTTGAGGTTAGTCATACTGTCATGTCAGTGCCGGGTAATCGGTTTACCTATGTAATATTATATATAGTGGTAAATAACCCTTCGCGCTATCTGTTGGCTCGACGATAAGTCATAGGGTTCGTTCGCACCGCAGGTGATAGGAACCAGTTACGTTTTCGTGAGTAACCATGAGCGAGTGAGGCCGCAAATGAACGAATGAAACAAGCAGCGAACAGAGGAACGCAGAGCGACGCCTCTCATCGCTTCAAAGCAACGACCCGAACGTTCAAGGCTGTCTCGAACAGGCGTCGGTCGCTTCATGGGCACCTGCCCCGACTCGTCGCCACGAAACTTTCAATCGCGATATCGCGCGCTCCGTCCGAACGTCTCTTGGCCGATGGGAGGATGAAGTAAGAACAAAAAGAAGAAAACGAAAGAGGCAAAATTCGCTCAAGATTTTTGAACGTTGCACACCGCCAACCGGCTGTCACGATATTCGCGCATGCGCAGTTGCTCGATAGAGTCCGATACGTGCGAGCTTGACAATTTTGACGATGGCGGCGCCACTGTACGTATCCACCTTTGAATAGCTTACCGCAGTGTCCCAAGGGAAAAATATTTAAATTTTTATTAACCCGAAAAACAAATTTAATACAAAGCACTAATTCACGATATATATAAAAGAAATATGAGTAAATTCTACACACTTGAAATATTTTTACAGTGAATTCGCGGTGAATAGCTTCGCGAAGACGATTGCCCTGAAAGGCGTCGCGACGAACAAAACTTTTTAATACATAAATTGTAACAGTACAAAAGGACAGATAGTGATATCATAAAAAAAATGAAAAAATAATTATCCTAAAGGATCGATGAGATCGATCTTACTCGACATAACCTCAATTATCCTATGTTGATAAAACGACAATTTCACTTCAGACATTAACCAAGTCCGTCTCGTTCTAGCAGCTATTTTTCTACCGGTCAACCGGTTGCAATCATTGTCGTCGCTTTGCAAAAGTTCCTCCAGACCCTCGGGTCTCTTACCCTGGACCCAATATATTCCTGAGACAGGACCACTTGGAGACATATACGCAACACGCACGTAACATTTTTTTTTTCGAATTCGATCAGCGTCGCCAATCTAACATCTATTCCAGGTCCCGGCACCAAGTCTCTAGTGAAACGTACTCCCAGAGGAACAGATGAACACGAAGAGGCAGTCAGGCAAGGAGTCAAACGAGAGTCTGTCCGAGTTGGCGGTAACTTTCTGGAGGTAGAAAAGAATGAAAGAACCGCATTGCTAGCCTCTGACTCGACGTAGCTGTTGTTACGCGTTGCCATGCATTAGTCGATGCAGTTATTACGTTGGATTATTGATTAATACAAAAGCATCAGGTAATCGACATCGTACAGTATCAGTACGACCGATTCTATAAATATTAAAATATTTCTCAAACAACAAATAGAAAAACATAAGTAAATCTGAATATTAAAAAAATTAACGTCCACAAGAGTGGAATCGTATTAAATAAAATCGTTCAAAATTTACACCTTGACGTAAAAGACAAAACTAAATATCCATTTTTACAATTTTATATTAATTACAAAAATACTTTTTAGCATTAACGCGGATAAACGGAACAAGAGAAAGAGCATCGATTCTCAGGGACAAATCGATCGCAGTCCCAACTTTCGCCAAAGAAATGGTTGCCTTGCAAGGAGACTCCTGGATGACTACATATGAAATCAAAAGCGTTCTCATAATAAAAGGGATTTCGGCTATAACGTCTACGACCCAACCGGTGCTTAAAGGGAGGCTGCACCGAGTTCTTTTGAACTTGCTCTCGTCAATAGGTTTGAGTTGATTTATTTTTTGCTATATATATATAGTAAAATATATTCCCTTCTTCCTGTGCAACCGAATCGAACAATGGCGCAGGCGGAAGCCTGTCTGACGGAAGGTACCAAAGAGAGAAGAAACCTGAGGGTCAACCAGACCTGGTATAGTAGTATTGCTAGATGTATATAGATATAGTAACGAGTGCATGTATCTTCTCTTTTCTCTTGGGAGAAAGTCAGTCAACAATGATTACGTGATTGGCACTCGACAATCTCGTTGATACTCAGTTACATCGGAAATTTGCAATCTGTATGTTTTATTATGAACTGTTGTCAGCTAGAGTATTGCTAAGTACGCTTTGGAACTCGAATAATGAAATACTATATCTATACGTATATTTTCTTTAAAAATTTTTCAGTAGATGTCACGAAGTTTGACATATAATTGAAAATTGAAATTATAACTTCTCATCTCTCCCTGACATGTATTTACGTGTATAATGATCGATACTACACCTTACGTACATAGATATATTAGTATTCTATTTATACTCATAGAACGCTATATAAATTCCATCCAGCGAACCTTCTAGAACATATTTACAGCTTGATCTAATGCGTACAGTCAAAATGACTATGTACAGTAATAAATGTATGTTTGCTGACAATTAATAAATTTAAATGTCGGGTAACCTAAAAATGTGTTTTTAGAGAGAAAAAAGAAATTTTTAATGAAGATAATATTCAGACGGTAGGACTTTGTATAGTAAAATACAGATGGTTTTAAAAATTGTTTTACTGAATTTTTGGATTTCTTTAATGGAACGGTTTTCAAAATGTCGATAGAGAGCTCGTGTCTTTGGGGTAATTTTTCTGTATCTTTGAGAATGACAATAATAAAGCCACTGAGAGAAATCGTGAGACGCGTTATGCGATGTTAGGAGCTTCCACGCCTTTAGGATCGTCGGTCATATGTTTGATAAATTATAATAGCGTTTAAAGTGGGACATGTGCCCAGGGCGTACGGAACGGAGAGACTTGGTTCGGATCGGATCGGTTGACAATGAGGGAGAGTTCCCTTTATGAACAGGGAAACAGCTGTTGGTCAAAGGATAAAAAAAAAGAGGTTACCACCTGGCGTACCTGGCTTACGCTTACCTGAGAGGCGACTACCTGGGCATTCTTTTGTGACCGGCTCTTCGTATATACTGAAGTATATACATAGCAATATATTTTCAAGAAAGTAACTGCGTGCGAAGAAATCGTTCTTCAAATTATTTCCAGTGCTGAGAGAGTTGTTAAACCTGGTTTTTGGCGTTTTAGACACTTTTGAAGCTCATGGCAGACTGGATGTAAATGATTCTAATTCATTTTTGGGATTTTTTAAATCTTATTTGGATTCTCTTGTTACTCTTGTAGGTAGTAGGTTTGTAATTGATGTTATGTAACTTTTTTTTAATGAAATTTTTCCTTTCCACATTTTTTGGATATTAATAAATGAATTTCGTTTTTGAATGACTTTGTGCCGAATTCTTATTTGATTTTTTGTAGGGCTACAGTCGTGTGTAGTTTGAATGAAGTCGTTGGAACTTATTTTGCCGTTTTTTAATGGGAACTAGATTTTGGTTTCGGTATTTTTGTTAGAAAAATTTTTAGAGGATTTATGACGGTTTACTTGTGCTTTAAAAGTATATAACTTTCTATTGTAATTAAAGCGCGGAACTTTGGATCTTTGTATGCAGTCGTATAGGACAGTTAAGAATGCTTTGATTGGGTAAACATTTGTCACAAATATTTGTTGTTATCAATGGCATTGAGGATACGTCAAAGATTGTGTGAAATGTTTGTTAAATATGAAACAACATACAGGCCGCTTATCACAGACAAATTTATGCAAGAATTTACTTGCATTGTTTACGTTGAAATATATTATTATAGTTGCCTTTATATTTTCTTATTCAAATTTTTGTCTCTTCTTGTCTGGTTTTTTTCTTTTTTAATAGAAAACATTTATTATGAAAATTACTGTCACATAACTTATATGGTGCTTAAAGACTAGGAGGGTTTAAGATGATTCTGTTAGGGAAAGTTATGTCTAAGCAGAAATAGCCCTTAATGCATCCTGAAGTTTTTTCCTGGCTACAGCGACGCGATCCTCCTGTCTCTTAATGTCTTCGTCCGCTATGCAAACAGCCTTGAAGAACAAAATATATAAATGCAGTAAGCATCTTCCTCCTGGCAAATCAATGTTTTTGTTGAGGAGCTGTGTATTTTACCTGAACTAACGGTTGATCCGGATTGAGAAAGACACCGGGGTTCTTTTCAAGGGCGGTTTTCGAGCCCATCTGTCCGGTTACTGGTTGGGAAGATACATGAAGTGCTGTTGCAACGCTTTGCAATAACGTCTCTTCAGTTATGTAGGGCCCTACGGGTTTCAAGGTCTTTGGTAAATCCATACCGTCGAACTCGTAGCCATCTGGGTCGCAAGCCCTTAAACCTTCCAAACGTTTCTCCCAGAAAAGCTAAAAGTTTGTTGAATTAAAGATTAACGAAAATTCCTGCAAGACAAGGATCTTTGGTCTTTTCACAAAATATCTTAGTTTTAAATTGTAAGTGACAAATTGATCTAGTTGTGTGAGAACGACAAGACTTAAGTTTGGCATAACGATATAAATTTTAAAACCATTGCAGTTAAGATATTTTTACTGTATACATGCACAATTATATTGTGGTATATGGATGTAATATAAATAATAGGTACAAATGTTGAACTTTTTTAGGGTAAACTAGTGCGAGGTACATGGCAAGCAAATCTGAGGATAGTAATACAGCTATATCGATGGCAATGATGATGATCATGCCAAATAGATTTACCTGCTTAGGTTTATCTTGGGAACCGTGTTTGTTGTCACTTTTTTCAGCTCCTTCCTAAACAAATTAATCATTTGATGGTTGTACCATGTTGGATAATAGGAATGTGCTTTTTAATTCTTTCAAGTAGTACTATTTAAGTGTTGGCTGATGAAATACTGTTTCATACACATGAGAATACTATGCATTTTGGAAAATTGATTTTTACATTGAATTTATTCCATAATCACATGAGGCTCACAAGTATTCTTTCAATAGTTTTCCAAACTTTTCGTACAATCATTTATTATTGCATTATAGCCATGCTATAGTAACGTGAATGTATCAATTATGTACATAGTATACGTTAGATTGTCTTTACTGTTAATAAAAACTGATTGCATTATATCGAATTTAAAGTAAGTGTCAAATAAATAAACTATACTCACATATAATAGCACTGATTTTAAATGTATTGTCACTAAATAATTATCTATGGCAAATCTTGACATAACATGAGCGATAATATAAATCTATAGCAAGCTAAATATTGCATTCTATAAAGAAGTGCAAAGAATTATAGACTGCAAATTTTAATATAAAGATTCCTTAAATCCTTTCAATAAATGACTATTATAAAATACAATTCTTAATGGAATATATTTACATATCAATGAATGACGATCGTACATAAAGAACTGTACCGATAAGACATTTAAAAACACACCTGTTTAGGCTTTTCTTGATTTCCATGCTTGATATCCTTAACTTTGTCTTTTTGTGTTTTGTAAATAGTTACAGGTTGTTTAAAAATAGATGCGGTCTGTCTGATAGGAGGAACTAACGATGCATCATTTCTGACTCCTCGACTGAAAAGGGCAACGACGAAGATATTGATTAACTAATATCTAATATTAATCACTATCTCATTTATTGAAAGAGAATTTTTATTTAAGGCACTTGTTCACATTATACCTGTAGTAATAAACGTCAACCTTTCCAGTGGATGTCAATTGATTCTGAGTTTTTCTTAAAGCCTCCTCTCTGGTCGGCCAATTCGTTGGCAAAGCCGACGGATATTTCTTCTTCTCCACAGACATATTCATCTTGACAATTTATCACAGATACAAGAAACTGTCACCAATTAATTAAAAAAAATTTAACAAGTTCAACAGGGCACAACCATCAGCTTTTGCCAGCCGTATTGAAGCTAAGTTGTTGCTTCTTAAAGTCTCATGAGTCGCCGCCCGTGTTAACGAGGACAGCACTTTACGTTGAGAAATAATTTCATTTTATCATATGAGGAAGTGGACCGACTGATGGTAATAAAGAATTGTAGATACATTAGCAAATAATGTGCCAAAAATGATTTCTAAGACATCTTATGGGCCTTGCAACATCCGCTACAGAGATGAGCAAGGACATTGTGGAAAAAGACAAGAAAGATAGTTTGCTCAGAGATGAGTGTGGAATTGCACAAAGCTACGGTTTCAGGCGATACCAAAAGAATGACGCTGAATCGCAGCGGCGAGTCCGGAAGTAGAATTTTGTGATCAATCCCTCCGTCGATAACGCGAATCAGTCGTAGCTGAGCTGAACGCAATCGGGAACGTGTAATTTGGAACGCAGTGGAGATGAACTACTATATTATGGTAAAATATCTATTGAATATGCTGGTGGCATCATATGGCATTGGGTGCTGACTTTTGTCTTAGTAAATCTTATCGAGCTCTCACTGTACACTCAAATTTAAGATTAAAAAAAGAAATATTTACGACAAAAAAAATATTTTTTGAAAAATATTTAGCCAATATCTGATGAGCGGCTTCGTTCGAAGGGTTGCTCTGAGAACCAGCGGCAGCAGTAACAGCAACAGCAGATTCCTCAGCGAGAGAGGACCCGCAGCCGCTCAGTTTGCCGATCGCGGGGCACGAGCGGGCTTTTAAAATATTAGTCGATTTTGTCATAGATAAAATGTTTAAAAAATGATGTTGAAATCACGGAATACATGAATGAGTTTTTATTTTGCTCCTAACAATATTAATAAATAAAAATTGTATGAAAAGGATGCCAAAACGATCGATCTTTCTCGATCGTTTCAGTGCTTTGTGTGCATGGTCAGAATTCAGACAGTGCGGGTTCGATTCCGATGACAACCTTGTTTTAAAAATATTTTATATAAACTTAAAATAAAGTTTGGGCTACCGAGAAATGTTAGAAGAGAGGAACCTTGAACAATTTTTGTAGTAAAATGAAAAACAGAAGATGAAAAAGGAATTTCTCATGGAGGATCGAACCCGTAATCAGCAGCGTTGTATCTCGGCAAGATACCGACTCACAATCAGCCACGACGCTCGTCTAATAATAGATTTTTATCTACGATATCTCAAAATTAGTCTTTGAACTTTTCCCGGTCGTTTCATTTACCGACGAATTTCGCCATTCATTTTTTAATGTTCATTTTCGGCATGATAAGAGGTAAAGAGTGAAAACCAATATTTCTATGCATTTTGTATAACTTTGAAATTTATTTGAATATACACATTTGTTTGCGCATTTCGTCCATACAAATGTTCAGAGTTCGATTGAACGGAAGACCTTGCTGCCCGCTTGCTTGTCGAGAACGATTTTTGCAGCAACTTTTTTCCCACCACCGAGCAACCATCCATGTCATGCTGACTGCAATATCGGCTGGAACGATGAACATGGCTCGCGCGGCTACGCGGAATCTGTAACATCGACAGAGGCGATGATCACGAAATCTTACTTCCGGACTTGCCGCTACGATTTAACGCCATGTTTTTGGTATTGCCTAAAACCGTAGTGTTGTGCATCTCCCTACTCATCTCTGTCTGCTAGATATCATATGAAAATCTACGAAATTTTCTTGTTCTATGAAATGTTTCATATTATATTTTCCCTTATGTAAAATTTATGTGGTGGAACACCTATATAATAGAAGCTAATGATAACAATGTTTTAAATTTTAATCGATAAGTGTAATACTTTTATGTACTGTATATTATATATAATATATTTGAATTCTCAGCCAAGGTATTATGCTTATAAATACTTGAAATCTGTATTATTTAGTTTTAACGTACCAACGGAAATTTGTGCTGTCATAAAAGTCGAATTGGCAGGCTAACTTCAATTTGTACATTTAACCTGAAAAAACGTTTGTTGATTAATAGGAACGTGCATCGGATAAAATATGATAATTTTCTTTTCTCTTTCTCCTTCCAAATCTAGTTTACCTGTTTTGCATCATTTTAAACATTAATCAAACTAAGACAGTTTATACTTAACATGTTTACCTGATTACTGGAAAATCCAGTCTGGAGTTATGGTTTCTCTAAGTACAGTGCAGTGTCTGTTACTACCTGCAGTAAAATAACACACGTGTTTCCATTTTTATTTATTTCATACAAACGTCCCACCGACGTCCGACGTCATAAGACCATAGTTTCTATCCAATACAGTTTATCATGCCTGTATTATAATTATTCATGATGAAATAACCTAATCTTTCCCGTGTATGACACAATGAGAAAACTTTCTCAAGAATATGTATAAATCTCATGATTTCGCAAGTAACGTGAAACGTAAATAGTTTATTTTATCAATGACCGATGACTCCTGCTTTTTTGAATACTTGCGACGATTCGTGAAATATCAATTAGCAACCATGGGCTATCGCTCCATGATGAAATTTATCATGTGAAATTATTACAGCGACCGATAACATGCTGACCTTTTTAAAGTGGCCGAAGTCAGCCTTTCCCTGCGAGCGTAATATCGCATTTTTATTTATTACCAGTTTATTACGGTTTTGACAGGGAGCAGCCATTAAAATAGACGACCGTACGCGGAAACTGACCAGTTCTCATTAAACGACTGGACCACCATATCCACAGAGATTGTATTAAAAAATTAATCCAAGTGTATATTACTCAAGTCTGTACCGAAATTCGAATAGCAACTTCGCTCTTTAAAATCCAAAATGTACGGAAAGGCAATTCCACGACCCGTCGGTAAAGAAGAGTTCGACTACAGTTCCAATGGATCTCCACCAAATCAGGTTATTATTTTTATTAACAATTAAAGTATTGTTAATGATAATATTATCCTGCTAAAAGCGACCAATTAACGCGTCTCTCGGTACTGATAGCTTAATTGATCTTAATTAAGTGTATATATGAATATTTAAAAAGTCACAGTCGGCAGTTGATTAATATTTTTATTTATCCGCATTTATTCTTTCATTTGCAAAGTAATTTATTCAATTAATATTCAATTAATAATATATATCTATAAGTATACTTTATACCCAATGATTATTTATTGCCCGAAGAAAATGATCGGTACGTGATTCATTAGTTTGTACAATTTCCAAGCGAATCGAAAGAGGAAAATATTATTATCAAATGGAAAAGAAAAAAAAAGGATTGCGTTGTTTGTAAAAGCAACAGAACATTCATATTTTTTCTCCACTTGCACACTTTTCAAGATCATCTGCTCACGGAGTGAGAAAACCAGTTTCGCGATAAACAGAAGGAGTCATTGATATGCAATTATAATATAGCAAAGCGAAAAATAAAATGGGGAGACTCGTTTTTCAACATGACGTATATAGAGACTTTCAAAACATGTACGTCCACTTTGTTAAGCAACGACCTCACTATAAAGATAATAAAAAATTGAGAAGACAAAAAATTTACACAAACAATAATTCAATTACGTAAAAATCATTACAATTAAAGATTAGCAATTAATTTTCAGTTGCATGTTTCATTTGGGGAAACCTGTAGATTTCATTATTGTGCATCCAGGATAAAACGACATGCTATATTTTATAGTTGCAACAAATTGCACCAGTGTCCACATATAAGACTGCATCTTGTAGTCAGGGAGAAAATCAGTTTAAGATAGAATTCAGAGAAGCAGGTTGTCGTTCGTTTAAGTGTATTAAGAATAATATTAATAATAGTAATAAATTAGCTGCATCATAAAGAAACATCAAAATGTCCAAAATCAATAAGTCACACGAAAAGTACAATGAGGTAAGACATTTTTAAGTCTACAATACTTTTTTAGGTATAATGTGTAGTTATAAACGAGTAGCGGGAACATTTTTTTTGAAACTAAAATTTAAAAAAATTCAAAATCAATAAAAGGCCATTCGATTTAATCGTTAAGGCCATTGATACTTTTGACCAACGAGTGATATATTTTCCGACTGTTTTTAATTTGATAGGATTAATTGACGATAATCAAGTCGTTTATGATTATTAGAGGTTTTTTTTTTATTTATCTCACTACTACAGTGATCTACTGTTGATTAGAATAAAGAAGCGGCGACCTCGGTGTGAACGAACTGTGACTGGTATGGAGTCATTGCTAAGGCTATTATCTAGGAAATTAATTAATTTTGTGTAATTGAAATATTTCTTGAATTGTAAACATAATTAATTTTACGATACCTCATCGTCCCTCCATTTGGTCCATTTTTTATTATCTCTCTCAATCCTCAATATAAATTTCATCAGCTTCTCTTTGGCGAAATCGACGCATGAGAATTCATACAAGGTCATCCTTTTTGCGATCCTTATGACTAAACGTTGATACGATATTGCGAATGCAGGAACTCGCGCATTAAAATTGTAAAAAAATATCAGCACATAATTATATAAGAAAAAAGTCATAAAGGTATAATAAGATACGTAGCAAGATTTAAAAAAATAGTTGAATCGTATTAACATGCAAATTGGAAAAACGTATTGGAAACGTATAATTTATAGACATTCTGGAATGTAGCAACAATGCATGAATCTATACGACATAATAGCAGGAAACGATTCTGCCAATTATATAATTATTACAATAAAAAGATTCAGAAAATATTGTTTTTTGTTTTTTGTTAATCGTTTACTTTGTGCAATTTCAATATTATGTTGCGTCATATTTTTATCCGGTTAAAATACCGTTACGCGAAAATTGACGACGATGACCGTTGTTCTGTTTTACCGGCGGAGCTGGTAAAAACGCTTACGATCCGGTACGATATATTTTTTTTATATTCTTTTTGTGTCATTCGCGAAACAAACTTTCGCAAATCTTTGCAAACATAGACTCGAGGCTCTTAGAAAGGGTGGTGGAAATTTAATGCCTCTGGCAGAAGGGAGAGCCTTATATAAATCATGTGTTGGATTGGTTCTAGCTAGTTTTGATATTTTATTGTGTGATAGTTGGGCGTACGATATATATATAAATATTTGATTAGTGGTTTTTGATTATAATATAAAGAGTTGACGAGTTTTGTTAATAAAAATAATTTTATGGAATAAATCTAATTTATGAAATTTTATGCAAACAGTATGGCACCATTTCAAGTAGTGAGAGACGTAAGAATATGTGATACGTTTTATATATAAACAAAATTTTAGATTTATTCTCTATGAGAATTTTATTCAGTTTTTGATGACGTTGATACAGATTTACTTAATTTTTTCTTTTTTGTGTGATTTTTAGCCAAAACTCATGGATGGCGGAAATTACATAAGGGAAGGTCGAGATTCCGCGAAAAGTACATGTCTCATTTTCTCCCCAAGAGATACTGACGAAGTCGGAGCTCTTGGAAAATATTTACAACTTTTTGCTGTGCGTAAAAAGAAACTTAACATATTTTTTGAAAAATTCAAAATATATGGTAACAATGTATAAAATTATTTTTTTAGAAACATAAGGTAAACTTATTGCACATCGAGTCTCGCAGTTCGCTGCGTCAAATGAATGCTTATGAATTTATGGTGGAATGTGCACCAGGTGGAAACTTGGGCGCTGCCATTGAATCTCTGCAAGAGCAAAGTAGTTATTTTTCGATAATCTCAAGGTAAAAAATTATTTGTACAAATTCAATTTTCGATAAATTATTCACGAAGGATCTTTTGAACCACAGAAATCATAATGACAACATGGGTACTGTACCATGGTTTCCACGAAGGATACGTGACCTGGATAAATTCGCTAATCAAATTTTATCTTATGGTTCGGAACTCGATAGCGACCATCCTGGTTTTACTGACGTCGTTTATCGTGCAAGAAGGAAATATTTTGCCGACATTGCATTCAATTACAAACAGTAGGTATTTAATTAAAAAAAAAACCCAATTCGAATTGAAACGTAACACTGTTTTTAATTCGCATCATTAGCGGAGAGCCAATACCAAAAGTGAATTACACACCGGAGGAAGTGGCGACGTGGGGTATAGTTTTTCGTAAATTAACCCAATTGTATCCAAAATACGCATGCAAGGAGCACAATCACGTTTTCCCGTTACTTATTGAAAATTGTGGCTACAGAGACGATAACATTCCTCAACTTGAAGATATATCCCAATTTCTAAAAGGTACGAACTGTATATATTTTTGAAAAATAATTTAACGTTAATAGGACTATAATTTTTATTATCATCTTCTCCATATTATTTAGACTGTACTGGCTTCACTCTGAGGCCAGTAGCCGGCCTCCTTTCTTCTCGTGACTTCTTGGCTGGTTTGGCCTTCCGCGTATTTCACAGCACGCAATACATAAGACACGGCAGCCAACCTCTCTACACACCGGAACCGGATATCTGTCATGAGATCCTTGGTCACGTGCCCTTATTCGCGGATCCAGCATTTGCGCAATTTGCTCAGGTCATCGGTCTGGCCTCTCTGGGTGCACCCGACGACTATATTGAAAAATTAGCCACGGTAAATGAAGACAAAGTTGTATAAAAATCTTCAATGTTTTTTGTTCTTTGATCAAAGGAACTATTTCATTTTGACGATATAATCGTTGCAATAATTGTTGGAAATTAATTATCACTCCAATTACACTGCATCAACTTATTTCTATTGTTTAGTGCTGTAGGAATAATTGAATTCTTTTAAATTTAGTGCTTCTGGTTCACCGTGGAATTTGGCCTCTGTCGACAAAACGGCGAACTCAAGGCTTACGGTGCTGGCCTTCTGTCGTCCTTTGGCGAATTGGAATATAGTTTGAGCGATAAGCCGGAATTGCGGCCTTTCGAACCGGCCAAAACGGCCTTGCAGAAGTATCCTATCACGGAATATCAGCCAGTTTATTTTGTCGCGGAAGACTTCGAAGACGCCAAAGAAAAGATGATGTGAGTCGACTTCAATTTTCTTAGATGCAGGCTGATTTATCGTCAGCTAAACCTCCTTTTATCTTTGGGTACTTCGATATTCGCTTGAACCACTGTTGGCATGGTTGTGTCCTCAGTCGTCTCAGTTTATTGTCTGCAGGTAAACAGGGACACGACAATACTCATAGTTACTGGAACTGAATTTTAGAACGTGCCTTTTAAAAATTGGCTCTTGACAAGGAAGAAGCCTCAGCTGATTCGAACTGACTTGTTTCTCCATGTTCTTTATCTTGTTTATCAATTTTATAAATTTGTCACTGTTGATATGGAAATGAACGTACGTTAATACTAAGTTTTTTCTTTTTGGATCACCGGGTCGTAATTGTTTTTTAAAATTCGGATTATCATTTTTACGCTGTGTGACTGTGATATCTTTATTATTCTTGTTTTTCTTTTAACGCTTATTTATGCTGTTTGTATGATGATTACAGAAAATTCGCACAGACCATCCCGAGGAAGTTTGGAGTTAGATACGATCCTTACACTCAGAGTATTAATATAATCGACAGTAAGCATCAAATCGAGGATCTTGTTGATAACGTTAATCAGGAAGTTCAAATCCTTATGGACGCGTTGAGGAAACTTAAACAGTAAGTGCTGGAGTTAGTTTATTAAATTGAAATTTTTGGAAAGATGGGACTGAATATTTTTAATGTTTATGTATGTCTGACACGTGTAACAGAAAGTGATAATTATAATTTATGAAATTAGATAAAGCAAGAAGCGTGACAAACCAAAAAATTTTTTTTTATGAGAATAATTGAGAATCTTTAATAATTTGTAGCCTTTGCTATGGACATGAAAGTCATTTAGTTACATGGCTTTCATTCAATTTCCATGGTTAATACTGTTAAAGGTGCTGTGGTCAATTTGATAAGTAATAAATATAAAGTAAATTATAAGTTTCTGTTATCTATTCTTTGGAGAAGGATATGTAAAATTATTATACGTACAATAGTTGTTTTTTAAATGATATTGTCAAGCTTACGTGTAACAGTTTCGAAGAAATTAGATATTGGTGACTTTATTCATCAAGATGTAGGTTTATGATTTCATTTTGTAATTAGTCTAAGAAAGAAAAAAGATTTATTATTATGCACTGATAGTCATTAACAGTGTATCGGATTAGTAATTGTAAATAAGTATCGTGTTTCATATTAAAATAATAACGTCTTCTTACAAGGATTTCATCATTTTCAATTATTGATTTGTCAACCTATCTCTAACCTTTTCAATCCTCAAAACATGAATATCAAATAATATAGTCTCTTTTGAGCTTCTCTATAATTAATTTCAAAATAAAAATCGTTTATTATAAATATTTATCTCAAGTCAAATCTCCTTTGTGTGTTTTTGTTTTGTAAAAATAAAGTACATACAGTGGAACTTTGATTACCCAAACTTCTATAAGTCAAAAACTCTGATAAATCGAAACTACGATATTTCAAAGCATATTTTGTTTCCCTTGAGATTCAAGTTATCAAAGTTGCACTGTATTAATAGTTGGCCCTGGATGTTTCATTAGAAAAAAAAACTAAATAAGGCATTTAAATTGCTCAACGGCATTATCAATGCTGATTTTAAAACAGAAATTTTCATTATATTTATTTTATATATCCTGCTTATCCATATTGGATCATACATTCAAGGTTGCACTACCAATGATTCTATGAAAATTATACTCTACCTGTACTTAGTGAACAGAATATCACATGTATTGTTCATGTTAATTGTAATTTTCCACTATTTGTCATACCATTAATATGATAGTACTGTCATATTGATGTTATGTATTTGAGTGTGAAATAATAATTATCATGTACGTTACAAATAACAGGGCACCCAGTGGGCATGTACCTCTAATATCGGTACATGTCTATTTTCCAAATAGAGGATCCTCTTTATTCTTTATGGCTCTTGATAAGTGGTTTAATGTGGTAAGAGATGCCCATTTGTTGTAAACGGTAGATTCATTTCTGTTATGTATATATTGTACATATAAATTATACAACATTGCCGTAATAACAAAATATACAATTTTGTGTTATCATATGGATAATTAAATAAATAGATTAACAACTTTCTTGATTGGCCTGAAGTAACTCAGGTGTATATTATTAACGCAAAACATACAAGAAGACCATTTGCGTTTTTTTTAGGTGGCACTGAATTGGTTGTTCCGGGTATTAATTTACATGGTTTTTATGCAACAGGTATTCGACTAGTTTTTACCTAGTCGCATATAAAATATAAACGCTAGCTTTTTCTCCCTTCCAGTAACCAGTATTATTATTTCTATCAATATTTCACAGTCTGTAAGAACTGACATATCAATTGCCATTGTTGGAACTGTACATAACAAAATATAAATAATTATTTTAGCATTTACTTGGAACAAAAATTTGATGACTATAAAAAACAGGTTCAACAATCATAGTTTTTACGGCCGCGTTTCTGACGCTTACAACATATAATATATTATACATTTTTTGGAAACGTCAAAGTAATTGATAGGTACAATGGACATTTTGGTCAAAATATCCTAATGAAACTGGAATGTTATCTACTTAGGAACTAAAGTTATAAGGAAATATTTGTGGATTATTTAAATAATCGTAAAACATGCTACGAATTGTTTAGTCTTGCCAAGTAACTGTTTAATGTTTTTTTGGAATGCTAACTTCAAGATATACGTGGATATAAATATATTACGTATATCTTGTCAGTAGTTAATGTGCTATATTTTGAACGTGGTAAATAATTGGCTCTGATATCTCTAAAAAATATATTAAAACATTTACTGTTGTTCTTGCTCTGACGGAAAACAACAATTTCATTATGATAGGGGTAATATTCCATTCACGTACGTATGCATACTCACTTTTGGAAACACGATATAAACTTTTATCAGGAAATAACGTTCACATTCACGACATGCATTTCAAACTCTTCACCGTTACTTTAAGTGCTAACATTACACCAGGTACGTTATCGTTTGCAGGTGACAAGGTTCACAATTAACAATCATTTAAGAATACAAATGTACCGCAAAGATATTTGCGCGAATTCAGCCACAGAATTGTTACACACTCAAACAGTCATTCGGTTCTTCTTCGTCACAAAACACGAATAAAAAGTTTAACGAATGAATCACTGTTCCTAGATCTTAATTTCACAAAAATGATACAGTTCTGATAAGTTCCTTAGAATAGTATTAGGTCGATGAAAAAAACCAATCACACTTCCACCATATTGCGAACCAATTGCATGATCCATAATTTCATCAATGCTCATCGATCAAAGGTACTGTCTCAAGTGATTTCTTTTGTTTTTGAATATTTAATGTACATTGCCTGGAGACTGCATAGTTGTATAAATCGTTTCTTTTGATTGGTAGACATGAAAAGACATAAGCGATGCCTGCTCATTCCCATGCTGACTTTGTTGTTCCTGTCGATTCAATTGACTCTGTTCTTGTTGCAAGTTTATGACAATTTCCTTAGAATAGTATTAGGTCGATGAAAAAAACCAATCACACTTCCACCATATTGCGAACCAATTGCATGATCCATAATTTCATCAATGCTCATTGATCAGGGGTACTGTCTCAAGTGATTTCTTTTGTTTTTGAATATTTAATGTACATTGCCTGGAGGCTGCATAGTTGTATAAACAGTTTCTGTTGGTTGGTAGACATGAAAAGACATAAGCGATGCCTGCTCATTCCCCTGCTGACTTTGTTGTTCCTGTTGATTCAATTGACTCTGTTCTTGTTGCAAATTTAGAATCATTGGCTTCATATTTGAAGCATTGGTGCTGGAAGTTGATGAAGTTGTTGTAACTGGAAGAGGGTGTGATAAACGTTCAGGGGGAACCAATGGTACAGAAAGAGTAATTGGTACAGGAAGCACATTTACTCCTTGAATACCAGATGAAGTCAGTCTTCCTGTAGTATTACTAGTAACACTGATACACTGATTAGCCTGAGGAGATGTTGTGTATGTTGCGTAAGGCATGGTAACCTAAGATAAAAATTTTTTGTATGAACATTCATGAGTAAAGCATAATTATTATATAGAAAATTTCCTTATTACATTTGAAATAAGTACTCACATTTGATAATGGTGAAAGAATTCCATATCTTGCTATAAATAATTGTTCGGATACTCTTCTCAGTTCCTCTTGTTGGTGAACAATCAATTGTTGCAACTCTTCATGCTTACGCTGCAATTCATCTTGAATTTGATTTTGTGCCGGAGTCATTACTATGCTTGGCTGATGTATTAGCTATAGGAAGTTTTAAGTAATTGTTACCTAATTTTAATAAATCTTTTGCTTATAATTTTTCAAACTGCTACTTTACCTCTGGCATTTGTAATGGTGAGATTATAGGTGGTGCTATTGTTGCGAACCCAGCAGACACTATAGGCTGAACAGGTATGGTTGTCATATACTGAGGCTTATCCAACAAATTTGTATATGATTGATTTATTTCTGGTTTACGATGATCTTCAGTTTTTCGCACTGACTTTAGAGCAACGTTCTGAACTGAATTCGTCCGGAGGTGGAAACTTTGAGTTTGATGGGACTGCCTTGAGCATTGCGATTCTGCAGAGATTGTCGTTGTCACTGATTCCCTGCCTTGTTGTCGTGGTCCAGGACTTACGGCGACGCATCTCGATGCCTTGGATGAACTTGATGACCAGGATGGGGTTGTCACGTTGCTGAGGTATGACGTAGTCACCTTATAACAAGTAATCCTGGATAGAGCATTCTTGCACTCTTTATAACTACCGGTGTTTTCTTGACTTTTGACAGATTCATTTTGACTTTACAATAGTCCAAACATTTTATTTTATTTTAGATACCTGTTGTTGATTTTTAGATGGCATATCGATGACATCACGTTCTGGACAGTTGTCAATTACTTCTAAATTTTTATGCAATGATTTTATAACGTCTATGTAATTGACGACTCGATGACTGCATACAATAAACTCTGGTTTTGAGTTCCATTGGTTGTATGTTATATAGAATCTGGTCTGAAGCCAAATCCATTGCTGGCCCTTGGTAAGAAATCGATAATAACACGAGGTCCCTTCGCCTTTCTGAATCACTAAAAGAAAATTCCTCAGTTCATATGTTTGGATTTTCTTCTAAATTGCAGACCAGAAGTTATCTAACTAATCAATCTAATTTAACAAATTTTTGAATCCACTTACAAGATTCGTGACAAATTACGACTTTATCCAAGTCATCGATATGATAATAGTCATAACCGGAAGTCCCAAGTACTTCGAATGGCAAGTATCCTATGATTGGGGGAGCTCTGTGATCCAGGAACAAGAATTTCCACTCCAGGCTGTGCCTTGATGTGAATTCGGATTTACTATTGTCTACCATTGATAACTCGCGAATGAGTTGTGGCGTCTGAAGGCGACCTGTGCCTACAAAAACTAATCTAAAAAAAGAAACCGAGAAATATGGTAAAATTATTATAAATATTGTACAGTAGTTCCCTTAAATTCATACTAATATTTAGAATAAATATAAGACGAACTTTGAATCATTTCCCTGATTACCACTATACTGGCTACCGGGTATCAAATTATCTACATTCGTCTCGGTATCAGATCCTAAAAGTATGAAGAACAATTATAAATTCAGCAAAGTTAAATTTTAATTCAATATTAAAAACGGGTTAACACTTACGAAAATATCCAATGAACTGAACGAGCTCGTAAACTGGTTCTTCTTGAGAATCTAAACCTCCCCGTTTTATATGGCAAGTAAAGGTGATTTGATTATCTAGAATGAAATGAGTATGGGATGATTTGTCAAAAAAAAAAACGTGTAAGAAAATTTCATTCATAGCTGATAAATTTATAAAATTATCTTGTCTATTACTCTGGTCCACGGGATTCTCATGGTTTATTAGGATGCTGTAGAGCTGTGCTTGATCATCCTGGTAGGTTATTTCATAAATAGTAGATTTTGATAGTTCATTGGGTAGATATCCAAGTAGGGATGTGACACTTTCAGATGCATAATAAATACGACCATCCGATGAAAACACCATAATAAATCCGTCCAATGCCTACAGGCAAATTAAAAAAGTCACAAATTTTGAAGGGTCTCTAAAGTATACATATATTATATATAGTAAGGCCATGAGATTAATGTTATTTTTAAAGGACACATATCCTTATGGTTTATGACTGTTGATAAAACAATTATAAATAGAATGTAATATAAGAAATAGAGCGGGGACATTTTGCGGACGTTTTATGGACATGACAAACAAAATAAAATACAATCCCACCTCGAGGATCAAGTGGGTGAATTCTTCATTGGAGAGGAACGAGGGTTTCCAATTTTCTTGTATCTCATGAACTCTGGATCTCACGGCAATTTCTATAAAATAGAATAGAAAAGCATTTTAAATATGTTTTTTTAACTAGTTTTACAGAATGCACTTACCAGCGTGATTTTTCAAAAAAAGTATCGTTGACTTCAGTACCGTCGACTTGTCCATTTTTCTGGCATTTGAATTCACCATATTGCCCAGCTCGTTCACCAACATGTTAAACTGGTCCCTGCGTTTCTTCTCGCTGAGATTCCGCGATTTTCTAATAAAAGAAAAAGATGCCGTCGTATAATCGCGTTAAAAAATTAATTTGTAATTTGTTTCTAATCGAACTCACCGTTTTGTATCATCTTTATCGTCGACATCATCATCCATCGTTTCGCTGAAATAAGAAACGAGGATTATATCGCGTGCAACTTTCTGGATTTTTGCTGATTCCGAAATACCTTGATCGCAAGAGTAAAATTTCTAAACTTTGTTCTTCCTATCTTTTACCTTGATGCAATTTGATTTATATTCTAAAAAACTAAGCAGTCAGTATAGTTATATTTAGTTTTGAAAATGCTTCTAAAAAGTTTTACAGGTTCCCATATTTTTTCCCCCATCTCGATGAAATATAAACGATTCTTTTTAATAAAAATTAATAAATATATTAAGAATGCATTAAAATTTATCTTTTGATAAATCTATGCACAGCTTCTAACGTGCAATAACTACCAAAAATAATTTGAGATATTTGAAACAAGTTTACGTTTTACATATAAATTATTCAGAGGTAATTATATCTTTGTATTAATTAAATTATCAATTTCATTTATGGATAATGATTACAAATCATTGTAATCAATTTTATTTCTTACTACTCGGTTTGAAAATTCAATTTGTATTGATATTTTGTACCAGGAATTGGCATATTCGAATATTTTTACTATTGGAATACCAACATACTAATGAATGTAAGTCAAATTGGTATTCATTCCAAAATGAATAAAGAATACAACTCGATTCGAAAAATTAATAACAAACGAGTTGAATTTATTAATAATTTTTGAAACAAATACTAAATTGAGTTGGATTCTTTTTGGAATAATTACTTACACAATTGAGTTAGATTCGTTATTCATTTTTTTAATGAATCTGAGTAAAATTGTTTCGAGTATTCGAATACAAAAGTATTCGACATGCCCCTCTCTCTTATAATACATCGATTAACATGAAACCCCATAGAGGCGTAAGCTCATTAGGTGTTTTACATTTATCGACACACTTTGGCAAAAAACGGCACATTCCTGTTTCATTTACGGCTTATAGGCCTTGCGCACCAATAGTAACAGGTTACGACCAATGGGCAAAGAAGATCGAGTTGAGACGTCATAAATCAGACCCAAAGGATCTTGTAAAGCCGTAAATGAAACACGAGTGTCTCGAAGTGTATCGGTAAAAGAAAAACACCTATCAGATCTTATATCGTCACGTGTTCACGTGCCGACAATGTTACACGTGTTTCTAATTATCATAAGGACAATAAAGCTTTGTCCAATAACTGAATACAACGCACGATAAAATAGAAGAGGGAACGAATTTCTCGTACATTGAAATTGCAACAAGTGGAATTGGAGTGATTTAACGCAATTAAGTTTTAAGTTTGTTTAAAGTCGCTAAAAATCTTTTTGATTATTTTTTTTGTCATGGTAATGCGATATCGATACGACAAGCAAAGAGTATCAGTTCGAGCTTTGCAAACAATAAAATCGACTGATTTATATTTTATTTTATACATTATAAAAAGAATCAAGCAATGGTCTTGGTGACTCCGAGGATTCTTCTGTTTCGCTATATATAAATTTAGGAAAAAAAGCATATAGATAATGCATAAAAGTCCAACGTCTCGTAGTGGACATTTAAGAGACGTCAAGTGCTGCGAACTGTCATATCGTATAAGAAACTAAAAGTCGAAGAAAGACAAAAAGTACAAAGACGATAGAGAAACAATAATAAAAAAAATAAAATTTACTTCTAACAATTAATTAAAGCAGGCGCTTTTAAATAAAATTAATATTAAGTAACAGAATTTTTTGGTTATCTGGAAATACGAAAACTGTGAATGACAGCTAAAAACATCATCTCCTAGGACTTACTCCGAATGACGGGTTGAACCTTTTCTAATGAAACTCGTCATTGTGGCAACAAGTCCAGTCACTTTTCACGAGATCGTAATTATGTATATCGTATTCATGCGTGATAAAATGGACGTCGCGATAAACGTCATAATCGACCCAATAACACTTGCATTTTTTGTTCACAGTGCATCAATCGTAATTATCGTTCGACAGCCGTGCAATCTTTTATTGTAGCGTCCCGTTCGATATTTATGCCATTGGGTCACCGGAAATTCAAACTGAATTAGGGAATTCAATATTTAGTTCTTTTTTATTATTTTTTTTTCATTTATCGAGGCCCAAACTCCTTGCAGTATTTGCCGATAGATATTCGTCTCTGAGATGCACTGTTCAACAGTGAATGCACTTGGAACGACTGGAACACGAATACTGTAAACTAAAGAGGAACAGCAGTGCCAACATGATTTTCGCAACGATGATGCCAATAATGTGGAATTGATAAATGTCACTAGGAAGCCATTATCAGAATTTCTCCCGTCATTTTGTCTCTAATTTATCTTATGTACCACGGTGTATCGACCCAGATAACATGATGGCGCCACATTCCTCTCCGAGTCTTACGTACCATCGAATTTGCCGATAAGATAGTCCATTTACCTGCAGTGGATCTTAAAAAAAAATTAGAACACTCGTATATCACCGTCGGGAAGTTAGCGTCAAATGATAAAAATTTATACATTTTTAATATCTAAAAAAGTAGCTCCTTCAATGCTCTTAATGTTGAAATTGCGATGAAATTGCGTGCATACAATTTTGGGCAACTTTCAGTACTTTTAAATATTTTTGGTCAGGATTTCTGATTTCCAAGTATCAATATCCAAGAGAAAATCAAATTTTACTTTTTATTTAAAGATTTTTTAATAAAATAAAAAACAAATTGCAGAGCAAAATCAAGAAAATTGAGAGCAATTAATTCATTAATTGAATATTTTTTTATCGTATAAAAGCAGAGGAGCGATTAGGTAAATATGAGCAATTTTTTTAGGAATTAAAAACATATTTTTATCTTTCGACGCTAACTTCCCGACAGTTTGCATATCAACTGAGAAAGTCTTTACGAATCCACCCCCAACTATCCTAACGCGACGTACAGATGGCAGCAAGCACACCTGAAACTAGAATTCGAAATGATCTGCAAATAACTCAGGTTCTGACTCAGGATCTCTGAGTCAATTCATACAATTTAAAAAAAAGTATCAATAAAAGAATGACTGATTACTAATAAAATCATACAAAAAATTCCACGAGGTTAGAAAAACCATAAATTTTAATAAAAAAAAAATAAAAAAATTTCTCATACCGTAAAAATATAATTTCTAAGCATAAATATCGCCCGTAAAAATTTTTTCAAAATAAAACAACAATCAGCAGCAAATTAATCAGCAACGTACATTGTCAAACAATCCAGTGAATTGCAGCTGTCATTCCTAACCAACTTTTTTATACGTTGATCAAAGAACACGTGGTGTTTACATAAACTCGAAGAAAATAATTGACAAAGGCGACTCGAATAATTCCATTTCGTATTACGCAGTATGAAATATCTATTTCCGTATACTATACAGCCAACTACTATTTCTAAGTGATATTCTATGTCAGATATATATTTCATGCGAATTTAATTCCGCGCAGCGTAGAGTCAGCCGATACCGTAATGCACTCAGCCAACCCAACCTTTATTCGTAACAATTCTCATATTACAATCGCACGTACATCTTTGATGTTTGATTTAAAACTATTTGAAATCACAAGCATTCAGATAATATTGAACGATGAGTAATGTTATCATTCTTGATCAATGGCCCAACGCGTCTTGGACATTTTCCGATCGCAGCGGCTCTACCGGCAGTGCTGGCTAATTAAAATCATCTGTTACACGTTCCCAATGATTTAGTCATCGATCTAGTGAAATCTTACACCCCCACTGTCTGTCACTAATTATTCATTAGTGGTCAGTACGTTAACGAACACGCGAGCGATATCATGCATCTGACAAAGTGCTGTCTGGCTATCGTAACGGTAAGTGAGGTTATGAACGAGCTTTGATAAGATTGTAAAAAAATAAATTTTTGTGATGACAAAATATATGCTTTTGAGTAATGAAAATTATTATTTTTGTTTTTATTAGATTTCGTTAGTGAAAGTCAGTGGAAATTTGTCAAATCGTCAAGAGGAAAGTGCTGAAAGTCCGTTGAACCAGAATGAAAACTCCACCCCTTATTGGGAATATATTTTAAGGGAGTTTGTATTCAAAACAATCTCACCATCGCCACCAGCCAACAATGTACTGTATCGTCGGTTATTGGAAGCGCCATTTTACTCTGGACCACTTCCTTCACTAGCTGATCAAGATTCGATAATTTTATCTCGAGGAGATGTCTTCTACCTGCCAAACGGACATTGGATTCTCTGTCAAGAGGGTTGCACGGATTGTGGAGTCTGTGCGGAGCAAAGCAACCCTACGGTGAAATGGACGTTGAGAAGGTTGAAGCGTAAATCATCATTGAGCACAGTCAGATACGATCTTCAATTAACGATCGTACCTCAAGTTGATGAGAGTTATCACATGAAGAATCTATGGCCACGTACCTACGTCTACGTGACGACATTGAACGAACAGGAGAAAAGACCTTTGCAAGATAAATCATCAGATTTTTTTAATCCGTACAGCATCACTGGTCCAGGTCAGATCACACCCGACGAAAATATACATAATATTCTTACCGACGAGGAAGCTGGGGACGGATCATTTTCATCATTAAAAAAAAATAAGAAAAATTCCAAAATCTCACAAACCATCGAACAGGATACTGAGAATTCGGCTGTTGGTCCAGAATTAAATTTTAAGGATAAAACTGAAGAGGATTCTGTGGATCAGACACATCTGCGCAGAAATATTTACGGTAGGAGATATCGGTCGCGGGATAAACCTTCAGGACATCCTGGACCTCTGACCCTCAATCAGCCTTTTGGATTATTCAATGCATCCGACCCAATCGAATCTGACGTGGATTCCACGAATCCGCGTGTTATATTGGGAACTGATCAACTTGGGCAGAAGCATCTTGTGCACATAGTGCCGGGAGATAAATCTGCAAACAGTACAGTCGAATCTTATGGCAATGATCTTATGCAGATGAGTGTTGCCGATAAGAACAATAACGATGAGGTCAGAAGTACAAATGATAAGGACGATTTTACACTTAAACATCCTACATACGATAAGGTCGTCAGGAAAGTATTGGATTCATTGAACAGTCATCGATTGGCTATCGAGAAATTTTTTGTCTCGAAGGACAATGATGATAATTTAGTAAATAATTTTTCACTCAGCAATCTCAAGTCGAACGAATTAAGAAAAAGAGATGATTCTGCTTTTTACCTGACCACTGAATCATATAACAATGATATGAACGATGGCGAACGATCGACGATCGTTAACGATTGGAGGAGTATGATTAATCGTGATAACGATAATACGGGTGAAAATTCCGAACTACCGGATGCTGGAAATTTTAGGACCGAGGGTAAAATAATTTTTGAAAAAGAACCAATCATCAGTCCGGATCTTTTTATGGAATCAGTGAATAAAGATACCGACGAGATTCTCATGACGGAACCTAAGGAGTATGACGATAATTTTCAAAAACTCATAACCCATCAGAAACCCACGTATCCGGCTGGAAATTCGAATTGGACGGATTTGAGAAATTTTGAAAAAGCACGTATAACCACTTCGTCCAATCTCGTAGGAAGAATCATGGGCTACGATCATGATAACGCTACGGATTTTTTACGTGATAACAAGTTTGTATATTAAAAAAAATGTAAAATAAAGTTCATCCCCATAAATAAAATTGGCCTCTAACGTTGGATTTGCTTTGCAACGCGGATTTTGTTTATTTTATTCATACGGTTATTCGAGAAGTAGGGGTTGTTAAGGGATGAAAGGTTATCTAGGTAACTATTTACTTGCTTACCCGGTTACATATCGTATCCTGTATTCAGATATTGTAGGGTTGAATTTGTGCAAGCGACTGAAGGTTGTGTACTGTAGTATAAGGGTTGAGAAGCGGAGGTAAGCCGGTGCTTATATTTAATTAAGGAGGATACGGGCTCCGAGTGAGAAGGAGAGGCAAAAGTAAAGGGGGCGAATTCGTGTTACTTGTCTAATTATCTACCCTTCCGTTTTCTCCATAACTCCAACCTTCGTCCCTCTTTGCTGCCACCCCCTCGTGCCGCCACACTGTTACCCACCTCGCAGTTTCCAAGACATTCAGATTTCTCAGAGAATTTTCTACTCTCTATCCCATCTTCTGGGAATCTCGTTCATTCGCTCTTCTCATTTTCTCCCTTCTGAGTTACGTCTGACAACTTAATGTATTATATATATATATTAAACTAAGCAGGCATTCAAAAGGGCGCGAATTTTGAATTCTATAAAGCAACGTACTGTAAGTTATCACCGACTGGCAGGATAAGGATAATGGGTGTACTACCTTAGATAAACTTTTTAATTAGATTGCTCTTACCTATTTTTTTTAATAATTATAATTTCTAATGGAGACTATGTAAAATTACTGTACCAATTTAAATAAGGATTGATAGGGATTTTTTATTTTTTATAATTATGTATGCATTTGATTCTTTTGCAGCGCTGAGGATTTGACTATATGTGATTGTAAATAAATTCTTTCCGTTGAGATTTTGCGTGACTTATGTATTAGGAAGGACGGATACGTACGTGACAATGGGTTATGCTGATCTACCAAGAAGCAGGATAATCCGGAGATGAAAATCAAGAAAAGGTGGGAGGATATATCTACGCCCCTACGTGGCATACAGGAGAGTAGCTGAAGCACTCACCGTTAAAAGCAAGCACCGCGTAGAAAAATAAAATGCAAGAGTGCAACCGGGGCTTATCGTGAATTCAGAGACTTACGTGCGCAAGCGCACAAATAAACTGCCGGAGAAAATGGATGAACTAGATTTATTATGGAAGATACGCGTCGTTTAACTTTAGCGCAAAAGGGTGTTGAATGGGTAATAAATAAGTTTGAAAAAATTGTAAAGAAAAAAAGAACCACGTGCAATGCAAAGAAAATAATATGTAAATAAGGTGAAAAAAAATGAATACAACACGTGAGTCAAAATTGTATTATTGCGTTCTGCAGAGGAGCTGTCACCTCAATCTGCGTTCGCTTGTGCTGCGCCACTTGGTCTATGGGTCTCTTCCTAGTCACCTGGTCATTTCCAATCACCATGTGTCGGGAACACTTAGCGAGCTGTTCATCAGGGTTTGCCTTTGGAGGCGAGTCTGGTTCCTTATGTCTGACCTACCTGAGCTTTGGCTTGCGGCAGGAAATGACGAAGGTTGAAAGCGTAATTTTGATCTCTTTGAGGAACACGAGACTTCGGTCGGTCGCTGCTGCCAAGTGATTCGTTGCGGTGACCTGGACTAGGGGTGGTTGCGACTTTTCGTAGCCTGGCTCTTCTTTTCCTGTGTTTTGGGTTTGCGACACAAGCAGCGCTCTTGCTTGGTCCAAGCCTCTTCACAGGATTCTTCTTTGTCAAAGTCTCTGCTCTCGTCTCCCAGTGCTCTGTGTCTGGGACTGAAGTCTGCCGAAGGTCGGAATCCCCTCCGGGACCCTCTCGCTCTTGGGTCACAGCAATCCGCGGTTACTTGGAGTATCTGTCAGCTGGACCCAGGTCGTCCGTGGGGCTGGGCTCGGTTGCGTGTATTTTGCGACCTAGACTGCCTAATCCGGTCCTTTGGAATTGTCTATTGTCGATTGTAATGTCTGTAATAATCATCCATTATTCGTATCATCATCTTTTGCTTGAGATTTCTTGCCTCAGGAATTCAGCTGATTTCACACATCATCTTCTCTTCATACCCTTCACTCTTTACCGCAACTCCCAAAACCGTGCAAGGCACTGAATTGGTCTATTTAAACAACTTCATTGCAGCCATTCTTTATCACGCGTGAAAATCCACAGCCATGTCGAAAGCTACTCCATTGCTATACTAAGCGTACGCTAGAAATACAGTATAGATCTAACCTATACTTGTATTAGATTTTGATAATGCATTTTGAAATTATACCCATAGGATGGGTATAGTCCCATTGGCTATATGTCTATCTATAGTTCTTCCAAATTTCCATCTGCAGTTTCACTGCACGCTAAATAATCCGTACTCGAGAAATACCAACTGTAGAAATGGAAAAAAATAAATGAATTGAAAATATTACTTTTTGCATAAATAATCTTAGATATTGAGGAAGAAAAAAATTGTTGACGTCAAAATTTTTGCGTTCTTCGCTGTATAAGAGGAAGAAATAAGGAAACGTGAAGAGCGCAACATAAAATAAATATAGAATGACAGGAAGTATGAAAAGAAAATTCGACAAACTTAAATGCCACGAGTTTGACGCCGCAGCGTCGTTGCTACCAACTGTACTCCCATGGCTTTTGAGAAGCCAAAGCAGGGCTTACTAAACGTAGACTCGGGGCAGGAGGGGAGGCTTAGGTCTTCAGATATTTAAATCCCCGCGAGTGACTTGAGAGCGACGCGAATTTTACTCGTGGGATGCTGAATGGTGAGCTTGAGGAGCAGGGTTGCCAAACTTGGGGGTTGGGAAAACAGTCGTAGACTGAAAGAGCACCATGCAGAGTTTTTCAAGCGTGACGTGTATTCTGACAGACTACCGTTTTTCCAAATACATAGTGCACGAAGCAGAAGACGTTATGGGTACCAACCTTTATGTACTCAATGTACCTTGGAAGGTACTGTACATTGGGTATGTAGGGAGAAGACTTCATCTTGAGTAGTGCACTGCTACGCGAGTAGTTGTCTAGTACTACTATTAGCGATACTATTGCTCTTCTTATAAAAGAGTAAATGTTTTTTTCACTCATAGAGTAAAATGCTTTCCAAATTTTCAATGTGTCAATATTAGGTACTTTTGTAGGATCAGATATATGCATGTGTTATTAGATTTTGGCTATCAAAGGAAAAATTGTTAAAATGAAAAATAAAGGGTTCCTTGTAGTCAAAATGTATGGGATATAGGGATTTTAGTTGACGGTGATTTATAAAATTTTTTTGTATAGTTACTTGTTGGTAATAATTTTTTTAGGTACTTGAGATAAGATTAGTTTGGGTATATATGGTATATGGTTCATTCCAGGTTGGACTTTAACAGGGATCACGTAGACGGCCAGGAGTTAGCTAGAGTACTCCGGCGGTGAGAAAGCTTCGACCATGGACGCCAGATATAACCGATCGCTTTGAAAGTTCTCGTGGCAAGTTCTTATCGAGCAACTACCAGGGAGTGAAGGATGGAGAGGGAGAATGAGGGAAAGGAAGAAAAAAGGGTGAGCGGAATAGAGTTGAGTGGAAGTCAAATCCACTTGGCGTTTTCAGATACTTGAGTTCTTTTTATTAGACATTTCATTATAAGTATTGTAATGACAATTTTTTTAATGGAATTTAATGAAATTGGATGCCAGGTACAGAGAAGCTGTACCGCTTATCTGTTTCAAAAATTTACCATGCCCGGCTCTTATACAGTGGGGTTCTGGATTTTGGAGATAAAGAACGAAAACTGAAAAACTAGACAAGACAATACAAGACGATACGAATTGTTTAAAATGTAAGAAAACAAACTGAGTTCTAGTAGCACACGGAAGAGTTCTGCAGTATCAGGTACTATTTAAAAACAGTTCTGATGTTAAAGCCAAAAAACCAAGATTGATTAATACTTCCGAGGTTCTAACTTCCCGTAACAACTCAATTTTTGAAAAATGTTTCTTTAATAGGCTTTTTCAATAGTTCGCGAGGAATTTTATAGTTTCTGGTAGGTTTTAATAATAGTTATGTTACGTTATATCGGTAAAATATCTATTAAAGATACTGGTGGCACTATACGCTTCAATGCAGGCAGGCATGAGGCGTTGGTTTCCAGTGTTGCTTTCCGTTCAGTTCCGTCATAGTTCTCATTAGAACTGTCTGTTCTAACCATAGTTCCGCTCGGAACTGCACTGCTGCACTCATCAGTGCAGGCAGGCATGAGATGCTGGTTTCCAGTGAGTAGTATAACAAGGGGATTCTGGATACAGTTTCCTGCACCGACACTTATCGACATTTCGAGAGCCTTCGAAGGTTCGCGTCCATGGTAAATCAACGTCATCTGATTCGTCTGAAAAACTAAAAAACTCAAAACTAAAAATATCTGGAGTTCGCATCCTGCAAAGTACAGATTCAAGTGAAGATTCCAGCACATGAGATGTTGGTCCTCATAGTCATCGCTAAACGCGAATTTGCCGTGGAGTCTTGACGTACCGAGTTTCCGGGCAGAGGAAAGTACCCGACGGAGAGGTCTCCACGAACCGGAAGAGGTCCAGGTGAGACACTGGCACTTTGATGAATAGAGGCAGAGGGCTGTAGAGCAGACAGTGATAGCGTGTTGTTACGGTCAAGAGCAGGGGAGGAACCCCCTAACCCGAGTTAAGGACGTGGTGCCCACCCGATGCCCTGGGGAAGCGGCCGTGGAGGATCTCCAGTTATTACGTACCGATTCGCTAAGGAACGTTCTCGAATTAGTTTAAATGGCCGATTCGAGGTAAAGGATAAAAGTTATCGGCTATAAGGATCTCGACCAATCAGAATGATCGGTTCTCGAATTTCATTCTTAACAATTGAATGTTTTAAGCCAGTCTGTCTTGGGACACCGATCAAGGTGCCTCGAGCTTGTTCGCGCTCTCGTGTTATTTGTTTACAGTTTTTCTAGCTGTGTTTCCTATACGGTGTAAAAAGTTCTCGCGTTGTCCAACATCCGTAAAATCCTATCGATTTTCTGCATGCGTTTCGGAAGTGCAGTATTGTGCTATAGTGCAGTGCCTGTCTGAGGGTCCCGCGGATACAGGTCTCGGCCTTCACAGATAGCTGAACCAGCTCCGGTGAGTACTCTCAATTTATTAATCGGTGGAGGGATTTCGATTTCATTGCTCCGATTCGTCTGCTGCGTTCTCTGCTGCGTTCAACCTAGCAGCCTGAGCGGCCGTGCATTTCCGTAACCGTCTGCTCCTGTTCGTGCATTTAGTTGCGTTTGCTGATTTTACGCGACCCCAAAAAATCGACAGGATCCGTTAAGCTATAGTCTCCCCCGATAGGTTCCATCAGAGTTTTCGTTTTGGTGGAGCAAGGATGTACGGCCGAAGGTGACGTAGGTTAGTTCTCAAATTTTCGTTATAGGTTTTCAATTAGGAAAATAAAAAAAACTCTCATCGTGGCCAATAACTTTTTCGAAAGGGACGGAAGTTATTTGACGCCCTTCCAGAACACTAATACCACAAACTGCATACCTCTCACAACTTAAACACGTCAGTCAGTCATATGTTGAGATGAAATAAAAGGATCAGATTCGTCGTGTCACTTGCATACGGGTGACCCCGTAAGGAGGTTGTTCCTTCCATTGAGAGCTTTCAATATTCTGTAAAAGGAATCGCAAAAATTCGGATATTAGTTCCTCTGCACATAGATCGTAATCGTGTGTGAGTTCATGGGGGGAAAGAGGTAGGGAAGAGTAGGAGTGAACTCCGGGCGTCGGCATGGTTTGTATAAGGCCTCCGCTGCTGCCTTTGAGTCCGTGCCAAAGAACATTTCATATGAAAATAAAGAAAATAAATCGGCATGCCTTTCGAGACGTTCAGACGTTCGCGTAATAGGAAAGGAAATAGGATGCCGTTGCACCTGCTTGTTTTTAGTATGAAACACTGCAGCTACCTACCCCCTTTATCTGCAGGTGCATGCATTGCACTTACCATTTGCGATGCACTTCGAAGCATTTTCGATGCCGCGTTAAACGCGTTTGTTTGCTCGTGTGCACTTTATGCAATTTTTCCATTATTTTTTTTGCGCTTGACGATTGCTCCCTTTGTGTCGGACTTTTTATAGTTTAAAAAACAAAACTCGTGTTCGAAGTGTCTCTGAAAATCTTTATGCTTTCGGTTGGGAATTTGAGAAACAAAATTTTTTTGGGTCCTCCCCTTAAGGGATTTTTCTTTTACGCCGTCAAGGGAATTTTTCTTCCGTTTATTGGTCACGGTTTGAGTGGTTAAATTAATTCATTTTAATATGCATCGGTGTGCTTGCAATCAGTAAAGTGCTTTTGAGTGCACGAAAGCGCATAGAATTGGCCCGGCTTGTAGACATGAAATTGCAGTTATAAAATTAATGGACGCGTGGAACGATGACGATGACGATAATAATAATGATAGTAGACTCTACGATATACTAAAATACGAAACTGATTTTTGCAATGATGGAAACATTGAAAATTGTTAATGGAAGAAAAAAAATATTTAATTTCAGTCATAATGACATCAACCGGTCGTTGCAATGACGTTGGGCAGTATTAACGTTGGAATTGATGAATTTCGATGTTTACATAATTCCTACGTAAATAATTCACCATTAATAAGTACAGAACGTGACGTTCGGTAGCTGTTTCAAAAATATGAAATGGAGCGGTTTTTTTTGGTGGATCTTTTCATCTTGTGCTAAAGAGGCCAATTAGCTTCGTCTCCTCCAATGTACAGATGTCGTAATCTCATCGGTGGCCATCAGGGACGGCTTTTGATCTTTCGCTAAAGAAACTCGGCGGGATCTAGCTATGGGACGAGGGTGGCGCAGAAAATGTTGAATACGCGGTGTCTCCTCTCCCTTTAGACACCTTTTGACCTTTGTCTGAAAAGACTCTCGAGGTTATCCGATCTTGATCGACTTTCACGTTCAAGTAATAAATCCAGTCACGTCTTCAGAAGCACGTGGAATTGGGTGTCGAGGGATTTTGAAAAAAATGCAAATTTAAAAAAAATCATTCGTCACTGAAAATCATAAATTTGGATCGGGAGTGAATGAGTGAGTGGATTTGAATTTTTTTTTGCACAGTAGAACAAATAACTGCTCTGCTATACGTACAGAGTTGGTAGGAAGTTTGCGCAGTTTCGAGTTCCCAATATCAAAGTCTTCGAATTTCAATGCGTTTCAGAGATGATCGCGCGAGCCAAAGCGGAGCTTGGGGGGGTGGGTGGTAGGGAAGAAGGGGGTTAGTCGACCGTTGAACACGGTGTAGGAGGCTGTGAACGTTCGGGACGTCGAACGTTTCACGTGCAGGCAACCCGACGTCGGCGTCGAGACGCAGGCACCGGGATATACCACGTTACTTCCATGCGGACGGTGGCTTTTGATCTTTCCAAGTCTAGACTTCCTGTACCTAGTCTTTTTTTTTCTTCCACGATTTCAGTCGTGCCAACCCCCTCTCGCCCCAACCGTTCACCGGGAAGTAAACGGTTCTATAGGGACTTTTCGAAAACTTTACCGAATATCACCCTGGTATCCGTTACTGCTTTTCAGGTTTCCCTCGCGTAACTAGACTGGTGAAATTTTTACGTTCCTTCGATATTGCCGTTTGGAATGAAAAAAGTCCCTAGATTACATATAACGGAATAACTTTTACTAGTATTTTTTTTAAATTTATGTCACTGATTTTTTGAAATTTAACTTTTTCGTGATTTTAAGTTTCGTTTCTGTTTCTAAGTTTCGTTATCGCGTAGAGTATGGGTGTGCAAAACAGGCGTAATAATTCCGCAGCCAACAAAACCAAAAGCGCCCGGCAGCCAAATGGAACAGGGCCATTGAAAGAAGCGAATCAGGTCGATTCGTAGCTAAATTGAAATCCGGAATCCTAAGAGCAAGCGGAACGCGTTCCCGTGGTAGGAGATCACACCCCCCACCCACATTGACTTTTCTCTTTTTTTATCTTTCTCTCTCTCTCTCTCTCTCCGTTTCCCCTATCGCGCTTTCCTCCAGGCATTCGACTCTTACACCATCCCAGTCAGTCAGCCAGTCCAGACCATAACCCATTCCACGGGTCTGCGCAACCCTCTACTTACGTTCGGTTCCAGTGAATTAAGCTAAGGGAAGTCAATTGGAAAAGTTTTTATTGGCCTTCGTTTAGGAATTTTGCGATTCGAGCCCATATCGTTTTCATTCCGAGTCCTTTGGCCTCGGTCCCATAATCAATGAGGACCTTTTCGTTGCGGCGAAATTTCATTTTCCCTTTGTCTTTTCTTTTTTTATTATTATTTCTATCATCCATATACCTCTTTGGTTTACAGCTTCGCATAAAGTACCCACTCTGGGTTGTACGTATAATCGCGGACATCGAAAGCTTTCGCGTACCCATAGTGGGATGCTCGGCTGGAAATATATTATAAGGTTGCGCGTTTCAGAAATTTTTTTTTCTATCCATTTGAAATCCAATCCTGTAACGGCGAACGGTTTATGGGAATTGTTACGCTCGATCAAAGTGTGGCTCGTGTGAAATGTTTCTCGTAAAAACATGTTTGCACGAACGGATTTGCGATTTCTATCGAGGACGGTGGGGGACGTTAGTTTTCATTTTTTTGGGGGGTTGGGGGTGGTTTTTTTTACATTACATACCTGTTTTTATCAATTTTCGTTTACAAGCAAATTTTTTCGATATATGACGAAAATTTCTCTTTTCCATTTTCAACCCATACCACCCCCTCGCCCTGTCTATCTCTGTCTTGCCATTTTTTTATTTCACGTTGTATGACGCTAGAATTCGGGAATTGCAGATTTCGTCGTCGCACGTTATCCCAGATACGCGGAATGTTCGGGATCATTCGATCTAATCCCATTAGTTAAAATTTATGTGTCTATATGGAAAAGGAAAAAAAATGCGTGTCGAATAAAATGTAGCCATGTTCGCTCGATGCCGCTATCATTCAATTATTTTCGACGTACAATTATATCTGATGCGCCGTTGTTATCGGCACCGAAAGTCAATTCACCGTTCGAACAGTATATATGTATCTCTTACCAATCCGCCTGGTGTGTCGATTGTATTAAAATGCAAATTATTGAAATATTTTTTAACACGGTCAAACGTGAGGTAAACAAGTATGGATAAATGGAACATATATAAAAAAAAGTAAAATTCGGACAGGACACGGAAATTCCTATGAGACTAATTCAATATACAGATTCGCGAAGAGTTGCGCAAAACAGACGAACGGACGTCGTTTTACATTTTCTGAGTAAAATCAACCCATTTGGTGTCTCTGTAGGTGGAGTGATTGGTAAAAGGGTCAATTAATTGCGAAGACAACGTCGAACAATTTATCAATAACAGATCGATGCGCGTTTCGCGTCAGACAAGAGACAGCAGCGCCGGCGGCGCTCCGAGCAACTACAGTTATCACAGTGCATACCTATCCTAGAAAATCACAATTTACGTACCGAGCAATCAATTTTGCACCAGGTATTTTTCAAGAACCAAGCAAATTTCAATTTAATCGTTTTTTCTAGACGTCAGTAAATTTCAAAACGTAACGAATTTTTCATATTCACGACTTTTGAACCTAGTACGAGTTTCAAACGTAAAAAAGTCTTTTCGAACCGATCCGTCGCACTTCAAGGGGGACAGCATTTTTGAAAATCCAACTATTTTTATTGAAAATCCAAAAATGCGAAAATTTAATTAATTTTTCTTCATCCTCGATACTGCGACGCGTTACATCTTTTTATAAACCAGTCAGATCCTCCCTCTCGTTTCCATTTAATTAATTTTTCACCAATAACTCAAATCGACCCATAGATTTCTCTTTGTCTGACGTCCGTCAATACCTGTCATGTACCTGGTAAACCCTGATTGTCAAAAACAGCAGATTCCCACATATAATCCGACCAATCAGCATATCGCGCGAAAGCGACTCATTTTCATTCGTAGAACAGGATCGTATTTAGCTCCGAGTAAGTCAAACGGGCGCGAGTCGCTGTGATTTATGCGCGAGGAGACTAGATTTGTAATAAAAAAAAAAAAAAAATCGATAGGACAGTAGTTGCAAGTGGCCATTGATAAAATTGATCAACGCGCGCATCGAGCGAGCATCCGGACGGCCGTTCTGGGGCTTAATTGTAAATTGTAAGCAATTTCGTAATTGCGTGGACAAAGCAATTAAACCATTTGACTGGTTATGTCTCTGCGCGCATATACGTGACTCCCCTCTCCTCCCCACCCATCGTCAGGCACGCATGCGCACTGGCAAAGGGGATTCACCGGCAAATATATACCGCTTCACGATGCACCGCACAAAGCAAACATCGGGATAATGTAATTTGGATAATGCACATTTTCGATGCGTTTCCGCCCAAAGTGTCAACTTTGGCATTTGCAGGTTGATACATACTGCGGGTACAGGTAGGTGTCGTTACGATTGTGAATTATGACAAGAGTGGGTTGCTTGTTAGAGCATCGACCGATTTCGTTACTGATAGTGATTTTTGGAATTCTTTTTGGAAATTAAAATATTTTTTTTCCAAGCTTTTCTTTTTTTTATGCACGCCCTTACTTCTCGATCGACTCGCGCTCCGCGCTTTTGCATTATTCTTAGGGAAATGAGAAATTGCGTTTCCACGGTCCACGGAACGGATGAAGAATTTACGGTGACGCTGTAAACTCGTTGGCCATAAAAGTCGCGCACTGTTTTCCAATCTGTCGTAGGTCGTTGGAAGGAAGTAGCGAGGAAGGTAGTTTCGATCTCTTACTTCCGGTTGTCTTAACCTGCGCTGCATCCATGCAATTTATATGTGTGTATTCCAGCTTTCGGTACAGAGGTATACGTACGTAACGTTACGAGCAATCAGGGTGTATCGGTTATCATTTTGTTTTTTATTCGTTCAATATTTGTCATTTTTATTCGTTCGAAATGGTTTGCACTATTTTTTATAGAAATTTTATTTTATTTATTTCTTTTCTTCTTCTTTTAATTATCCTCTGCAACACTTGCAACGTTCATGCGGATATCAGTAAAGGCAAACAGCTTCTCGTCCGGCTGCACAAGTGCACAAGGGTTGAAATAGAAATTTCAATTGTTCGCTGACGTTTTCGGATTCTATTTTCTGACGCGGCGCACACGTCGCTCGTATACGAAGCAGCATGGCTGATTTCCATTGTGCGCATTAACGCTACGTAGAACAAGAACGGTAATGGACATTTTCATTATGCATTCGTCCTTACGTCAGAGGGTGCTAATTAGTTATTTATACTTGCCAAGCGGCACTTAGTTTTCGACTCTCAACGAAGAGAACTCTACTTGCCATTGGTATCGCAGTATTTGACTTGGGAATTTTCGTCGGTAAAACAGTTTTTCCAATCGAGTCGATCACGCGGTACGAGCTAGGGTATCTTAATTTTGGACAGGGGTAGTTTTTCGGCCCTGGAAAACTTTTGGGGATGCTCTCGCGACGATTTTCTTTTTTTAATTTGGTCGGTTTAATTTATCGACATTTTTTTTTGCTTTCTCGACTTCTCTTTGTCACTCTCGAGTTTACTCGCTTTTTGACGATCTCCAATAAGAACTGGGAAAATAAAATGGGTCAGTCAACAACTATCGTGTACAAGCTAGAAGAGGGAAATAAGAAGTCGGAAAGATAAGGTGATAGTGTATTGGCAGACAGGTGTGTTGCGTTCGTGAAAATCGGTTAGGTACCACTACGCTTGATTGTATATGGTATGTACGGGCGACCACTGCAGCTGCTTCCGATGACTGGTAACTGTAAAAGCATCAACTTTATCAGAATTTTCTGTAATTTACTTCTTACTTAGAAAATCTTAAATAAATGCAAAAATATCTTTCGCAAGGTACTTTTGAACTTTGACATATTCTTCGGAGAACTTGGAGTCGTCGCGTAGACAGATTCAAAAGTACGTAGCTGGATGAGGATGGAGTCGTGAGGACGTAAAGGCAAAAAAAAATAAATCAAATTACGGATGCACGGAAAGAAATTTACGAAGAAAGTGAGAAAGTAAGGGTGGACGTAAATTGTAGGGGGCGAAGTAGGGCGAGGGGGGGGGGGAGGGTGCTCGTCGGAAGAAATATAAAAAGGGGCCCAAAAACTGTTAAAGGAGGTAATGTAAAAAGTGATGTTTTGGGATGCTGGGCGCGGACTCATCTACTTCTGAGGATAGATACCCCCGATCCTCCTCTTACCCCCTCCCTACCCTTTTATCTTATAGCCACCTTACTCAACTTGGCCTCTCTTTTTTTTCTCTACTTTCTTGATCTCCTCGAATTTTCAAAGTGCTACAGACCGCTCCCTCTTTTACCCCAACTACTCGACCGACGCTCTACTTCTTCACAGGGGCACACCCTTATTTTATACCACAGGAGTCACCCCTCTTCTTTGCCCCTGCTCCATTCTGCACAGTGTTGAAAAATTAAGAAGCTCCTCACGGAGTCACCCCTGATTCTCTTCACCTCCCCTTTCGCTACCACCCCCCCCCACCCACCCACCCCCATCGTCACTAGGCAGTAAACACACGAGCTGCGGTACCTGCGCGGAATACGTTTCAACCCCTAAATTCTAACTACTAATTACCAAGACCTCAACCCGTGCGTATGCAGTAGCAAGCGCCTACTTCCGTTGCAATATTTACTTCGAATAGCCGACTTGTCAAATGGCACCCTCGTTATTGCCATTCCTGAGGATCCTTTCCATTCGCCACGGTAATCTCTTTGGGGATGTTTTCACCCTCTGGTGTATAGTGACTTTGTAGAATTCCAAGCTCCAGTATTTCCGCGCAAGAGCGAGTATCGGTACGAAGCAACTAAAAGAAACCCTTATTTCGAACAAGGGATGGTCTGATAAAGTATCGCAGTATCTATATAGTAAGCTGATCCACTTCTTTTTTTTTCTTGATTACCGACAGTGGAAGTACGCAACATGGCATCGCTATTGTATGAGACTCGACAGGATTGTCATTCTTGGTCCATCAAATCCCGCCGAAGATACGTCTGATTTATCTCCCGCCTGTACATACACAAGCATACAGTTATAATAAGAGACTTGAATCCAGGCTCTTATAAAAATCCCACGGGACGAACAACATCTGCCGATTTTTATGGGAGTGACTGATATCGCTCCAGATACATTGACTGCGCGAGGGAGGGTAGGTAGGACGTTGGCTCCGCGAGGGGGTGGCGACGGGTGAGGGACGATCTCGCCAGGACGTGGCGCGGATGAAGACGAACACACAGTCCCGGAACAGGCGACGTACGGCATAAAATATTCCTATCAATTTGCTGGACGAGAGGGGATGCCGCTAGATAGAAAATAGATTGCCCGATATAAACTGCCGCAATATGGAACCTCGTTTACTCCTACTGGTCTGCCAAATTGAACTTGTTTTTTATGCACTCTATGCGCGGCCTGCCTGTGTATATGCATCTGCCTGCTCTTTCTATATCTGTACGTCGCTATCGGGGTACCCGTTCGGCTGGGCCCCCGGCATATATATATACTCTAGGTGCACGGGTGCCAGGCTGGCATATTCCACGTAATTGTTGACCTTTCAAATTCTGCCTTCGTCTCATCCTAAATTGCATTTAACGTTTCACGTTAATCGAATGATGGCACACGAAATTAGACGCTGACGGAAAGAATGGGTAATAGCTTCTGAACTTTATATCCCGATGTCGCTAATTAACCTGGACGTCATATCAGGTGTAACCAGCGCGGGTCGCTGATTGGATTTAATTGTCAAAAGCATTTTTAGCGCCATCGTAGTCGGCGTGTCTTTTACTGTGGATCCTCTATTCACTTTTCTTTTTTTTCTTTCGCCGTCGCGCTGCCACTTTGCGTTATCCTCGAGTTCGGTTCGCTTTTCAATTGTTTCCTTTACCGTGCCAGATGTATATTCGTTGTGACGTATATCGTCTGAGGATGCAGGGTAAGAGCCCAAGGTGGTTCCCGTCAAATCACTGCCTGGCGGTATTACCGTTCACAAACATTTCCCATTAAGCTCCCATGGGAGAAGCCAAGTGCAATATTGAATTCCCACGGGGATAGACGGGTGGGGGTCGGGTCTGGGCCCCTTGACAAATCTACGTTGCGGTACCAAAGTCTCTGGCATCCTTATAAATTTAATAACGCGAAATGACGTGACCTACGACCCTCTGCTGCCACCCATTTGCTACCCCCGCCTTTTATCCCCTTGTCTCACCCCCCCCCCCCCATTCCTTCCCTCAGATATCCGAGGCCAGGCCACATCAATACTGCAGTCCTGTTGCACTCACCCTCTATTCTGTCGGATACTATCTATCCGTGTTCTTGCTCTTTTCCCCTTCTGTGAGAAACTACCCCTGAGCACTGATCCCATGGCTAAGATGGGGCTGACACTGCTGGCACGTGCACATGTTATTGAATATATTTTTGGAAATACGTTTGTAATTGCGCGATTAACTTGTCAATTTTTTGTTTTGGTAATAATTAATGCTATTGATTGGAATCACCCTTGTGGGGTAACGAGGGTGAATTTTTTTCCCGGCTCCTTGGATAAGTTTGAAGTTTTTAGTAGGCTGCAAGAGAGTGGGAAGTTAAGTTTGGGTTCAGTGACCTTTTTTTTCGGTGCGAATGTAATGATTTCTTCCTGTCCCCCTCGAAGGGGTGATTAAGTATGGACTATTTCATGCAAATTCGGAATTGAAAGTGGCACTTTTCTTTCTCTTGCTTTTTATCGTTGGCGGGTTCAGTTTCCTTTTTTTTTCTCTTGTTATTAATTCCTGAGATAACGCCGCCACGCGGCTTAGCTCGATGGGGGTGGAATTGACGAGCGGGTAGTAATCTAATTTGTCTCGAATATCCCGGGACCGCGATATTCTACGTCGTTCTTTAATAAATTTGCATGGAAACGAGCAATAAAACGAATTTTCGTCGAGCCACCCCCGACGAGAGCAACAATCGAAATATTGTCACGCTGTACTGCCAGTCTTTTGCGTTTATTATGCTATTTACGTTTTGTGTATACACATATGTATATGCGCTATCAGTAGGACGAAAAAGGCTTACGTAAATTTATAGGTCTTTTCGCGGAATAAATTTGACCTGTTTCGCACACGTAACGCAGGTTGCGCTCCGCAGCAATGGAAAAATGGTAGAAAAAAAATAGGTGATGTATAAAATAAAAAAACTTTAGATTTAAGAACAGCCAGTAGTACAGAATATTTTGCATTAAAAAACAAAAGAAAAATATAAAAGAAAAATATCCATTCCCGTAGAAGCGATCGTGCAAAAGTTTTCGTTTCCTCGCTAACCTCGGCAGCGAAACAAAGTGAGAACGTGTAGCTTTTCCCTGACAGTGGAAAAACGGAAGTGCTTGTCAGGCCAATAATGTATTTTTCTCCGAGCTAAGAAATGCGCGTTCGGGTCCAGAGATTCGGTCATTCCAAATGCATAGAGTTCATAACTTATTCGCGTCGCGGCCAAGAACAGGGCACACACAAACACGGTTACGTGTATTGCGAAGATGTCAAATTTTATGGGCGTGACTTTTGTTTCCACGTCTTTCGCCTTGCGACGTATTTCCGTTTCTCAGGACGTGGGGAAATAAATTTTCATTACTTCCGGCGGCGTGTCACCCTTACGCACTGTACGATAATCGAGCGAGTATCTAAAAAAAAAGAAATTACATTAATTTATCTCTATTCAGTATATCCTTTCGCCCCTTCGTTTTTTTTCGTTCCCTCACCAACTTCTCTTCACCACTTTTTTTTTTTCTTCGTTAAGAATATTAAAATTTGTATGTCTGCCATTTTCCGCGCTGTGAATTTAACGACCGTGTGACGGCACTGCCCCGTAAGTCTCTTGCCCGGTTATAACGTAGATGCCGTAACGAGGTACAAACCCCGGCCGCCTATAAAAACGAGTTAAAACGCTGAGTCAAGCTAAAATCTGACAGGAAAATGCAGGTGAATTATGGCCGGTGAGATTTAATAATTTTTTTTTCATTCTTCTACCACTCCCTTCCACCCTGCTCCATCCCACCTGCCGTGCATAATGGTTTAATTGGAGTTACGCTCGTACGGATGCACGCGTCTATGAGCCCAAGGAGTTGGTGGAAATTAACTTGCAGAGCATGAGAAAAATAATGAAAAACAATGTAGAGGGTGCAAAAGGCTTAGAAAAAAATCAAGGTCTCTAATTGGAAAATTTTTCAAAATCAGTTCATGCTAGGTTTTTTTTATGTATTTAAGAAAAAATTTTCAATACCAATGACAACCGTTGGAGCGAGGGATGTTTGTTCCTTCCTTCTTGTAAATTTCACTAAAATTGTTCGATCCCTTAGATGCATAATGCATTTCAATTAACCCTGTCACCGGAGTGCATCAAGTGCACTTGCACTAGAATATTAGACGCGTCTCCTACCTACGAGGTGGGATTACGACATCGTAGGCACTAATGTTTATTTCTTAGTGCATTTGGGGGTTGATTTCGTAGTGTCACTTTTTTAACCCTCGCGACGTGTAATTGACTTGTTTCTTTTTTATCTTTGTTCGTTAAATTTTTTCATTATCTTACAAACCGGCAGGACCTGTTTTACGTTGATGTAGCGTAAGGGTGGCGCGCAACTCTCAGCGCGATGCATTCTAATTAATACTTTAATGCATAACCGTAAAGTCAGTCTTATGATTTATCGCGGAAGATTTCCGTGAGCCGGTTATTAATACGAATTGCTAACGTAAAAAAAATGCACAGGAACGCACCCTTACGCCACTGTCAACCCCCTTGGGAGAGCGGTTCGACGGTGATGCCAGGCGTCCCGACGTTGCCTCAGCTCTTCTCACTTTATGAACCTGTAAAAATGACTAAACTTAGATTAACATGGAGAGCCACGTTTCCTGTAGATAAACTCACACCGACGCCCATTTTCTTCCCTCCGTTATATTCGCGAGGTCTAAGGAACTCGTCTTGAAACGGACATGAATCGGTTTTTGAATGAACTTTCGAAAGTTTTCTTTAACATAGAGATTTTTCAGAAAAGTTTAGGAGCTATCGGTGAAATTCAAAATTATGCTATATCTATACTCTTAAATTTTTATTGCATTTTTTTACGGGAAATTTTCATTTTTTTTACCCCGTACAACCCTGCTGATGCAGTACGTTTTTTTTCATTTTTCTAACGTTATTCTATGGGGTTATTGGTTTCGAAATATTTGACGAACCAGTACCAATGGAATTCTTAATTTTTTTTTTCAATGAACGTATCTGTAACTACATGCACATTCACCCCTCAAGCTTACTTCACGGGACACGAAGTTCAGCTCGACCAATCTCGTGTCACGACTCGCTGCTAAAGCTCGAGCCAACGCGGACAGGATGAATGTCTCCATAAAGCTTAAGGGTGTAAAAGGATCCTAAAGGGACGTAGTCGAGGTAAGGTTGCATCGTTGCATCGTTGCCCAGCGCTACGCTTGTTTGGGTACCGGTTGTATTAGATGACTAACAAACCGCTCTTTGCTGGCAAACGAGCAAACGTTTCCGTGCGGCAATGACGCTTGGTCGCCCGTAGAGTTAATCATCACCCTGGGTTCGCCATTTTCTACGGAACAGTTCCGAAAGGATTTTCAGGATCCGTGACTTTAAATGGAACGTAATTCGTCTCGTTGCTACGCTTCGCGAGATCCTCCGCGTTCATGATTCGAGCCGAACTGTTTGAAATCCGAGAAATTCCAGACGCCAGCGCCGCCACGCGGCGAATCCACGCAGAGGACGATCGCTTTTCGTCCGAAGCGTAACCACCTCCCATTGTCTGCCGTTTGAATCTGCTAAGCGGCTGACTCGAATTTCATTCAGGTATCGCAGAGTTCGTGTGTCGTCTAGGGGTTGGGCAAACCCGTAGATAGGTGGTTGCTTCTACCCTTAGCTACTCTTAACCAGAGTCTAAGTCGACCTCTTCATCTCGGAATGATTTAATAATGTGTGCAGCATTAGGTTGGTCTAGAAAGGCCTAAGCAGGGATAATCCTTTTAACCAGTTGTCTAGCAACCCCTTTAACCCTAGAACGTCGGTGACACAACTAATTCCAGCAGATATTGCTTACAGGGGTGAGTGGCGCTGAGTACTACTCTACCTACCAGCCGCCATCTACCCCCTACCATGGAATTCTAGGACCTATCTTGGCTTCTGTCTCTTTCTCCCTTTCTCTTGATACGTTTGCTTGCCGTTTTATTTCTCTCTTTAGCTTTCCCTCCTTACTTACCCCCTTGTCTGATGGCCTGTGTACCAGTGGGAACGCATTTCTCTAGGGGTGGGTTATTACAAGATTTTCGAGTTTATTGCCGAAAGGGCTGCCTGCGCGAAGGGTTTTTCGAATGGCAGAAGCGGCAATTTCGCCGTGCAATTTCGGACTCTTTGCTTTAACCCAGGGAGACATATCAACGGGCACTACCCTTATTCTTGATGGTAATTGGGGCGGATTTCTAACGAGTCTCTCGAGGACTCGTGTTGTCATTGATTTTAATAACCTAGGGTGATGGAATCGATGATTTAATCAGGTCAGGCATTCGTTCAATTATCCCTTGTTTACGTGGCTTAATAAATGTTTACTTATTTTTGCTCCTTTTTTTTTAATCACTCCACTAGTCCTGTCATCCCCGACAGAAACTACCCTTGTGCTTGGAATTCAGTGTATCCGTCGACTGGTAACCAATCCTACGATCTGATGCGACTGTACTCTTTTATTTGCTTAAGGGTGGCATCCCCTGCTTGCGATTTCCCATCACGAACGAGTTTTAAGCGTTTTCCGACACACTGGACGTGCGGAAAGATTTTCTTTCTCTTTCGCTTGAATCGAAACTTTCTTTGTCCGGATGAAAAATGTATACATATATTTTACTTTTAACATTCACACCAGGATTTACTCTTGTTCCGCACGCCGCCACTTGGGTCGTATTAAGAAATTCATAAATCTCATGCAGATGCCTGAATATCTGCACACGGGTTACGCGAAGTAAATTCCAGCACAGAGATACCACGTATCCTGAGGTAAGGATGCTGCAGGAAGATTGTGCATTTTAAGAGAAAACTGTGAGATAAGATGCGCCAAGTTTGAAGTTTAAAGGGGACAGAGGCTTTTCGACAAAATCTCGTTACCTCGCAGGGTAGTGCTTTGGGACATTTTGCAATATATTTTGAAAACAATTTTTTTTACACATTCCAACAATTTCCTATCTTACAATTATTATCTAGATGATAACTGTATTAATTTAGAGACAAGACGATCTCTAAATTTTATTCATTCGAGGCGACAAATTCGCATTTATGAATATTGTCCTTTCTCTTGGTTTCTGATACTTTTATCTTTGTATTCCTACCTACCCCCGTTCCCCTCTTTTATATATAATTTTTTTTTCGTCTTCTACTCGCTTGCCAATTTTCAACACGAGTGACGCGCAATTTGACCGGCGAGCTTCGAGAGTGCGATGACTTGAAAGGGGCTTTTGAACGCTGTGTCGCTTCGTCGTTACATGGGGGTTGAGTTTGAGGAACGCGACAGTGTGTAGTGGGCGGCGGGTGCGCGGGGGGTTACAAGAGGGGCGTCGACGCTATCTACAGTTTTCCGGTTTTATTTAAGACAACAGCAGCGTCGTGGAACGTCTCGGCATTATAATGCACCTGGCGCAGTATATGCCAAGTTTACGAGGCCATAAACTGAAATGAACCTTAATATGAGAATGTTATAGTTTGGTTTTCATAAATCCGGCGTAAAGGACGCGCAAAGCGCCCGTCTCGTCTCTATTGGCAGGTGTCGATTGCGGATTCCAGATCAGACTTTTATATCGTCCTAAGGGGTGGACGGGTACGGGTGGTACCAGTAATGTCCAGAGAGCCACAGGTGCAAATCACAGTTCCAATGTTGAAAAAAAATGTATATATAACGAACAGCCAAGTCAATCCCTAAATGCATAGAGGAAGTTACTTTACTTTATTAATTAAAAAAAATTAATCAGACCAAGTAGTTTCCCTTTCATAATTTGGTACGAGTCCAATACGTAGCTGACAGATTTTCAAATACAGTTTGACGAAGCTCATTCGTCTGTTCGTACTGAGGTACCAGGCTCTTATTTTTTAGTCACCCAATCGCTGAACTATACTACTGGTCCGGTCGGATGATGCAGTGTCGTACACACCGTGCATAACCCGTCGCTGAGAACTGCATGAAAATTGAAATTAAATTAGTGCAGAGGTTTCGTCAGGTGACGCTATAGTCGATGCACTTAAGGTTCAGCAATGTATCGGGTAATGGCGCGAGACCCAGGGTAGGCACAGAGGTCCGTTGCTGGCAACCCCATAAGATGTCTAGGTGCATGCACACTGTCCCTGTGGGCACCATTGACCTTCTATACAGACATATCAACCTATCTCATAGACCAGTGATTATATTTCATGCTGGATGATTTATTCAGGAGCTCGACTAGCTGTCGCAGGTGATAACTGATTAAAAAATAAAATTATTGCAACGCCAAAAACAGGCTGAAGAACTGACGACGCGCGAAGCTATGATCTAATAAAGGCACGTAGTGGCTTATGCACAGACAACGTACGTTTTGCACAGGGAAACTGTGGGTGTACGTTTGGGAGGGGTTGGTTGGTCTCGGGATAGAAAATGCACAGGGGTGGTTTTATCATACCGTGCGAACGTGTTACCCGTGTATGCTTTCTCATGTGGGGTGTGGAATTTGGCGAGATTAAAAATTCAGAAATATTCGCGCAAAATATACAGGGTGGAAAGCTTTTCCTCGTAACGGCCTCAGCGACGCCCCCTCGATCCCTCGTACCATTCGCATCCTGTACAGCCGTACAGGTGGTAGCTAGTTCGGAGCTGTCCTGTATTCGTACTTGTACATACTGACAAATTTTATGTATATGTATATGTATACAGTGTACTATTAGTGAATTCACCCCTTTTCAAGGTTCCACCAACGCTCATTTCTCGGGTTCCAGGGGGTTGAAGGGTTCGGTACTGGGGTTAGAAGTGTATCGAGATAGTCGCGGAGGGTTCGGGGTTGCAAAATTGTTCTTACAATTTGTCTGATTTGTATTTTCAAAGTTAACTCTCGATGACTCTAATGGTTTGGAAAACCTTTCCCGTCCCAGCCAATCACATCCGACAGGGGTTTTCGTATGTCGATTACACGTTTTAACGGTGCCACCGGCGAAAATTCCACTGTAAAAATTTTCATTGGTCCCTTAATGGCACGCCTTTAATGTCCCATAGCCATTTTACGTTTTACCAAGGCAGTATAAGACAAGGGTGTAAATTTTCTCGTTTTACGTCCTTTAAATTGGAAAGTACATCGAGGACTTTCGGTAAGTTGCCTGTTATTTCTTTCCTTTCCGCTTTACTTGCTTTGTTGAATTTTCCTTTTTTTCTTCTTCTCCGTGCTAATCCTCTTTACACACCTCGCGTACCCCATTATTCTAGCGTTTACATTAAATTGGGTCAAATATGCACGGTAATTCGCTCTCGTACTACTTAAGAGCCAATCGCGTTTGCACGCTTCTATTTTCCATGGCTGTAGTATGCTCTCGAACGATGTTAGAAAAATAGGCTTCTTGTAATCGAGTATTCGTACTATAGACGGCCTGTATAACGGGGTGTTTGGTTATTGTACGTTGAACACGCGGAACAACCCGGTAGTAGCGATAACGCACGGTAAACGATAAAAGTCAAACGTTTATAAAATTTTGCTCGATATTTACCATTTGAAATATGAAAAATAAAAATCTTCTCTCACCCTGCCACGGGCCGCTGGAAACGGCTTAAGCGTACTAATGATCCGGTTAGCAGTTGGTACTGGTATTTATGGTTGTCCCATATGCCTGATCTATAGGGATTTCAAGTGACAATAATAGTGAGAAATCGAGCGCGTGCTGTAATAATGCGTAATAATGCCTCACCGTGTATATACGAGTATTATCCAATGCGTACACCCACGCATGACGACCCCTTGTCTATGTGGATGGGTGTACACTGGCTGTTTCAAAATTAACACAATTATCGATGTACCGTTTAATGATTTATCGAGGATGAGAATGAGAGAGAGAGAGAGAGAGAAAAAGGGGGTACATTATGGAAGCTGGAGAGGATCGATCTCAAAATTGGAGTCTCAGGCGTCTGATATCGATTAGTAAAATTTTCATTCTCTAGATAATTATTTTATATTCATTGAGTTGGCTGTAAAATATCTCACGATGCTGCGTGATCCATTCGTTGAACGTTTGATCAGTTCTTACGTCACTCGTAACACTTTCCTTTTTTTTTCATTTTTTATTTTGAGTATTCACTCCCCGAGTGGAGCCGCTACTTCAGCGTCCTCGAATGCTCCGATTTCGTACGGAGTTGAGTGCTGATGCCCTTCGTGCATACATGTTTGTCGAGTTTCCGATATGCACATATTTGAGTGAGGAATCGATCTCACTGAGCGAGTTCCGAGAGAGACGGCAGCTGAAATCGGAGCTTGTCCCAAAGCTATACCGTCTGACAGTAAATTCCCACCGTCTTCCTGAGCTGGAACTTGATTGCAGATAGGATCTTGCGGATAGTTGAATTTTTCTAGATGGCAAGCTTCAAGGTCAATCGAAACAAAAAAATCGGAAAATCCGTGCACAGCAGTCGATTTTTTAAGATTGATATTAACATAGATACTATTTTTGGAATCCTATACGATCACCAGCATCGACTTTCGCAGTTTTCAAAAAAGACCTATTTGTCAGTATTGCTCTGACAATGTATGTCGACGATGCGACTGGATTCAATGTGCTGAAAATCAAAGCGGTGCTGATGCCCATCAGGGCTGTACGAATCGGGGGGGTTAGATTCGCAACTAGCCAGCAACGCTGAAATAGAATTGTAAAGGGGTGCCCAGTCGGCGGGAGGTCTGTACCCGAACGATAGCGCCAGCTGACTAAAAGCCGAGGACATGAGTTTCGAGCTCGTTTTACGCAATTAGTGCATGCAGACCCGCAAACGCAAACGTTACGTAGTCGAGCGGGTCCTAAAACAAGGGAACTGCGTGTGCGGACTACTAGGAGGGTAGCCAGGAACTGCCACCGGGTACCAGTCGAGGTGAGATAGTGAGTGGGGGGGTCGAGGAGGAGGAGGTGATGCTAGGCCAGGCCAGGACAACGAGCCAGTCCTGGAGGGAAGTAAAATCATGGGGTCAGCATGATTCCTGCAGTGTGGCGTGTCGCTACGGTGTTCTAGCTAACGAACGTTATACATGTGGGAAGGTAGCGAGTGCGATAGGGACAGATGATGAAACAGGCGCGAGAGAGAAAGGGAGATAGCGAGAGAACGTGTAAGACCAGGAGGGTCGGCGGGAGAGGGGATATCCATTTGGGGGTTCTGTGGGGTCCCATGCTCTCAACCCCATAGAGCTCGGCTAACCGAAAGTCATCCGTGGTCGGGGGTTTAGTTTCGGGTTGATAAGTTAATCTTGCCTGTCTACTCCTCCGCGTGCTCCTGACGTCGCCTTTGATTTATTGGAACCTCGATGAGGCGAACGGGCTGTGTGCCAGTAGTCAATAAGATCGCGGCGCTGGGCTCCCGTCAAAATTACCTAGTGGTATATGCCCGAGATTTTTTTTTTTCAAAATTTTTATATCTTGGAACGAACTGGTATTTTGAATTTTTTTTCGAGCTACCGTCATCGACCGTCTTTGTAAATTTTGAGGTTATTTTTTGTCTCGATACTCCTGGACCCCGTGGCTGATCTGGATGATGAGGAACGGTTCTTGATGCTCGGTGGAAGGTTGAAAAAATGATTGGGTATGCGGGGGATGCCAATAAAGGAGATTCTAGATCGGTCTGAGCATCTCTGCCATGCTCCGATCGGTTCGATTTCTCAACAATTTGCGGTATGCACGGTTGAAGCAATACCGGGTCGTACCGAAAGGCTGAGGGTCGGCGATGTGCCGAGGTACCGTAGAACGTTGAAGGGGTGCGAGGATTGGTTGGTTGGTGGGTGGGTGGAAGGGAGGGGGGGCAATAACATACCGCGCCGCCCCTGAGTACTAGGAATAATGGAGCCCCTCGACTATCCATGATTAACGCGGCAATAACGATTATTTATAGGCGCAAAACAATGTTTCGCACTGTCCACCCTGGGGCAACCCTCTCGCGCGTGGGGTCTCTTTGCTTCTATGCGGATCTCCATTGCCTCGTTCTTCTCCTCGCTGTTCGTTGGTCCTACCGTTCTCACCCTTATATTCGAGCTTTCTCCGTGGCAACGATCTGAATCAGCATTCGCGATTGGTCCCCTCATTTCAGCTTGGATTTATGCAAAAATTTCTTAATGCGACGGGGCTAGGGTGGCTTTCCAATTAATTGGGATTCGTAGCGGCATTGGCAAGGGATACTGGGACTGAGGGTTTATTTCATTCGTTTTATTTCTATCGAACTTTCCACTTGCTTTTTAATAGTGCCTCTTACGCAGAATCAGACCGGGTCTTCGTGGATTTTATATATCCGATCATCCCTTATTTCGTGTTTGCTGGCATTGATTTATTTTGAAAATGTTTCGCTTTTTCTTCGATTCTAGTTTATTATTCATTAACACATTTTTGAGGTCTTCACGTATTTGCGGTGGATATCGCGAAGTTTATGGTTTGTAATATATATTTTGTAGTTACAGGCTAATTCGTTTCTTGATTTAGTAGTCAAGGGTTCAGATATACTGTGACTGTTTCTTTTGGCTTATACATACTGAGAGGGTGGCCCATTGACTAATTAAAAAAATAATTTTTTTACCTTGTCATATGGTGCGATATATCGAACATGTCAACGTGTTCAGGATTATATTTTTAACTAAACATTAATTGCACGGTTCATCGATTATTTAGAGTGAAAATTATCGTTAGGTCGTTGGGAAACGGAGTTCACTTTTCACGATCGGTTTTGCCATGTGCTAACTCGGAGAGAAGAAGAAGGTCTAGATAGAGAAAAAGAAGAGAGAGATATGAAAGAGAATTCTAGTTATTCATTCAGGGATAAGGACCCCGTAGACCGATTACACAAGAAAGAAAGAGAGAGACTGAGTGAGAGAGCATGTACAACTTTTTGTTTCCTCCCTTAAGCCCACTCTTCGGATCTTCATATCTCACGTGGGGTAGTTTTCACGATGTCATTGTTTGGACGGCCAAGACTGTGAAATATGGTAATATCAGTTGGGTCTCGTCTTTAGGGTTTGCGCGAATCCAGGGCGGGGTCCTGTTGTCTCGTCAGTGACGAGGAGTCATGCGTGGGAGTGCGAGTACGAGGGAGATAAAAAAAAGTGATAAGACGAAGACAGAACGCGAAAGAAGAAAATATTATTTACATTCGCAAAGAGGAATCACGGGGGGTTGGTTGGGTAATTTTTTTTGTCTTTTCTCCCCTCGCACTTAATAACGATTTCGAAATTCCATCTATTCCAGCGCACTGGGAATAACGTACCGTCGGGGATGGGAATATCAGCCCCCTTCATCCCTCCTAACTGCTAGCTGACCAACCCCTGCTCGTACGAATTTCATTCCCCATAAGAATTCTTACGTATCTCGTATCGGTAGCTTCTTCTCGGGTCATTTCTATGCACGATGCAGCCTTTCCCGAGAGTTCCCGACGCGAGCCGTAATCGGCCGAGAGCAATTTTTCCCATAAGAATCTATAGAATTCGATGCATAGCTTTTTGGGGTGCTTCTACGGAGAGTATGGGAATAAATTAGAGTGGGTTTCCGGGGAGTGGGAGGTAGCATCCGTCGAAATATATTCAAGACGTTCCTAGCAAATGCCGTGAGATAGAATATCAAAAACACATAAATAGTATGCCGTGCGAACTTAAAGGCAGCATACGAAAAAAAAAAACGTCGAGGGTTGCATACGTGAATTTTTATTTTTTTTTTATTCTTTACCCTTTGCTCCCCGGTCCATACGTGCGTAGATCGCACAGGAGATTTTCCAGCGAAGGAATTCCAGGAGGAGGAGTAGGAGCCTGGTATGGTACGTACATTTCCAATTTTATAGAAAGGCCTCTTTTTATTCGACAGAACCTCCGGAACCATTTTCGCGATCTCCCATTGGCTGAAGATGTAAATTTTAGTCTGAGGTAGATGAAAGGTTTTTTTTTCCTTTTTCTTTTCGATAAATTTATTCATTCTGATCGATTTCCGACGCTGAGTTATATATACATATGGCTACTCGTTAAGAATTGACCGACGACTCGAGACTGTGTCACATGTACAATAGTCGCGTGTCTAATTGATATAACATTTGTTCCATTAATCAAGGATAATTATAGCTGCGACAGTTTGGCCTTTGTCACGTGACATACGTAAACTGGTCACGCACGTTTAGGTCTAATTTTACCTTCAATGATACGGGCTTCTGATTAATTTGTAAATTGAAAAAAAAATCAAAGTTCGTCTTCTTGAACTTGTGTCAGATTCTTTTTCTTTTTTCCTTTTTTTTTTCATTTCCCATACGTTTCTGTATCAATTGACTCGAGACAGTTTTCACCCCCGTAGACGATTCTCAGACGCGGCCCTGACCCCATGCGGCAGTAAAGAACAAGCGACACCTAATGAACTTTTAACCCTGATAACTTTTCGCAGTGACACGACTCGATTGCGCCAATCTCCAATAACGTGGCCAATATAGGTAGAGGCTGGTAGCAGGGGTGGATCGTGGGGGGGTTGGTACCTTCGATTTCAGAATACGTTCGCAGCTTACAGTCGTACAGTTGTATAGTTGTATAATTGTATACCCTGGTTAATTCGGCTTAATACCTACCAACCCCCCCTGTTTCACTCGGACAACGGGGTGGAAAATCAATAAAACCAATAAACTCTTGGCAATAACGTGTTAATATCCGGAAGGGCATTCCACGCCCGCAGCGTTTGCTCTCTCCCCCTTTTCCACATCCGCCAAGGGTTTCAAGAATCGTGCAGATGCCTCGATAATGCTCCCTCGAGGATTTCCTCCTTTATACGGCACTGTCCAAGCGTGATTGGGAGTTGGTTGTATTAAGAAAAATACTTGAAAACGTCAGCCACTCGTAGTGCGATGCAATGGGATCATTTATTTCCATGGGCTATTGCGGATCTCGGATATTCATATTAGGGGTAGTTTTATAATTGTCTTTTTTTTGGGAATTTTTATGGGAAAGTAATTCGATTTATCGTCGAACGATAAATTACCAATTGGTACAATGTCGATCGAATCGTTTATACCTGATTGTGTCTGATTGTGTATCTATGTATACAGGGATAGGTTCAACAAGAATAATGGATTTAATTCCAGGTCCGTAGACGGAGGCGCGGAAGAGTTGGCGCGTTTGAAAAAAAAATCCGATACCGTCGTTTCCTCCCTTAAACGAGCCTTTGATTGGACAGCAATGGGGTTAGGACGTTCGTTAACGGCAGATTGCTAATTCCCAATTGACGAAACACTGACCGCGTCCTACCCCAAAATGGTACCGAAAGCTTCGTTTCTCTCAGTCAGCCAGGAGACTGTGGAAGGCTTAGTTGGGGGTTTAGCAGGCATATAGGGGTTGATAGATGTTACATAGAATATTCAGGGTAACTTTTACGAGACACGGAGGAGACATGGTATGACGGTTCGATGTTCCGAAAAAAAAAGAACTTTTGCAAATGTGGATGTGGCGAAAAAATGCGTTATTGCCGTGCGAAAGAAGGGGAAAAAGCTGGGAAACACCCCTTTTCCGTAAAAAAAATTTTATCCCCTGCACGATGTATCGTTGGGTGTTCGTGGGTATTTTAAAGGGGTAGTTTTCTATCCAGGGCTACTCGTATCTAAACGAACTATGTACAGGCGGAGAGCGCTCTGTGACTGGCAGCGGGGATGCCTGGGGAGAATCTGAAATTTAGAAAAATTACTTTCCATTAGTATGCGGAATCCACAGCAGCATTGCGAATTCAGATCGCGATCGCTTCCCGCAGCGTCTGCCCAACAAAGTTACATGCTCTGCTCGTCGGCCACTTGTCAATAATGCGAACCCGAGTAACTTATGCACGCCCGACAGAGGCGAACTCAAATGACGGCTAACTTGTCCGCAGAGCCGAAGGAGTTCGTGTAGCGAATTTATTTGGATTTCGAGGGAAAAAAGTTGTTATAATCCGTACTTAATCATCAAATGCCCTCCCTAAACGATCGAACGTGTTTAACATGAGTTTCAAATTTTTCTTTTTTCTGATTTGTTGATTTTCACGCCCAAATAAAACTAATAAAAAAAAAGTGACGCAATGAAATCTATCGAAAAGTCTCGAATGATGTGGGTTCTTTTGCCCGATGCTGATTACTCGGGTAATTTATACGTGAGTTTGCTGTATTTGACAGCTAGGGTTACTAGGGGTATGACAGATATTGACAGACGTCACCTGAACAGAAATATAGGGGTGTAGACAGTCTCAGTTACATTGTTGATGGTTAATGTCAAGGCCTAAAGATCAATGATTTGATCTACCGGCGAAAAAAATAATTGAATACAGACGAGGAGGCTGATTAATAAAAAGACATAACACAGTGCTTTGTTATACGTGGATTAATAAGAGCGTTGCAGCAATAACCAAGAGAAAAAAAAATATCACAAAATTAAACGTCACTTTATAATTGAACAGTGATGAAGTTGATGAAAAATTTACTCAGTTTTGAAAAAACACTCGTTCAAATATATTACTCGCTACACAAATCCTCATTCTCTAGAACGGACGTGCAGCGCCGATGCTCTGCCCATTCTGACCACCACGGCGCTGCAGTTACCTGTCGTACGCGAAGTCTGCGCGTGGTTCTAGTACTTTCTAAAGGATAGCGAAAAAAAATTAACTCTATAAAAAAATATCAGACCATAAGTAAAGGATCGGTTAGAAAGGAGGCTCGTATCGAGAGTATAAAAAAAAAGGAAAATCAGTGAATATGATTCTTCTCGCCGCTAATTTAGCAGTCGAATCAAGCTCGTGTCGAGCTCATCCTAGTCTGCATAAAAACCAACTGTTGCTCTCGCGCCGTGAAGATCGATACGACGGACGGGGATGTCCAACGGAGGGAGTATTTAGGGGGGTAGCACCCCCAACCAGGAAGGTTAGGGGCAAAAGCGTCGAAGTATTCTCCTAGCCTTCTGTAACTGGGTACGACTACACTGTCGTCCTGTGGGAATGCTGTATGCTCAGCGGAAGCTTGTGGTACGGGGAGGTGAGGGGTTGTAAAAGCATCTGGGTTGGTAGTGGTAGAGATGGGGTTATAGAGTGGGGGCGCCACTAGTATTATAGTCTTGGTAAGGTCAGCCGAGTTTCCCTTCCCCACAGGACCAATCCTACGACGTCTATTCGTGGTAATGTCTTGATATGGTGACTGCCAACCCCTTTCATCACCTAGTGTCTATATATCGGTATTCAACAGCCGTTGCACTGTCAGTACCTACTGCTGTTGGTAGTATCCGTTACTACCCCGCTTGCACTCTTCGCTCTTACCCCTCTTACACCCTTGTAGACCGTGTAGACACAGTAAGACGGATATAAGGGTGGCTTGCTACCCATTTGTCGATATTTGTCCGGTTCGACGTGATCCCTTGGACGTTGTTGGAATTTGTAAAAAAAATTGCACAAGTCGTGGGGGGTGGTTCCAAACAGTCCACGGACGGTTCGTACGGGTTTAGGTATCAGGATTGTCATGTTTCGTTTCGTGATGTGGTTTCTCTTAGAGAATCTTGTTCTTTTTTCCAAGTCGACGGTTAACGATATGGAACTCCTGTAAGGGAGGCTGTTAACGATATCGAAGCTTCGCTTGGATTTGCCTTGAGATTCAACAGTGAAGATCTCGGCTCGGGGTCGACGGGATCATCTGGACCCGGTGGGAGGCTGCGGTGGTGCAAACTGCTGGGAATTTATCATTGCTCTCGAGTGGGACAATTTCGCGGTGAAATTTGAGCAAATGCCGTGTAAGTCCTCGGAACCGCGGATAATTTCGTGGTAACGTTAACAAATATGGGGTTGAAGCGAGTTCACCGCGAGTGAGATGTGTATATGTATATGTCTCATTTTACCGTGTAGAAAGAGAGGGTAGTAGAAGGTAAGGGATGGTTGGTTATAATAACGGTAACGTCTGTAGTGGTGGGTGGTTGGTATACGTACGTGGTGGCGTGGCTGCATGAGAGCTTATTCAGCCGCCGCCGGAAATTAATATGAAATTGGTCTATAATCCGGATAGTCTGCGCGGTGGATGCAAGAAAATGATCTTCAGACACGTGGCATTGCGTGCTTTGTGATATGTAACGAGTATATATGTATATATATAATTTGCGATGTTATCCTTTAAGATAATTCAGGATAATCGGCTGGAGATGATAAAAGGGAGGCTGCGAAGGAACGAAGGGAGGAAGGGGTATAAATCTGAAGTAAAAGAATTTTAATGAGTACATTGAGTGATATAGGTAGGTTGAAATGATAAATAATTTTGGTGGTAATTAAATGAATATATTTTTTTTAACTAACGCTAATCTTTGCGTACATTGGGATAATGCGTTTATATGAGATGATATAATAATTGATGGCAGGATTTCGAATAATTAATGAATCGTTATGGGCTTTTGCGAGTGGTGCTTTAAATAAATAATTACGTCGTCAAGCTCTGGTTAGTGACTATGCCGTCATGCGGCGCTGCTGTCGATCTCTTCATTTCGAACTCAATCAATTTCGTTCATGAGATTGAATCCAATTGTTCGATTATTATTACTGTAACTATCTGCCATTATTAGCTTGTAATCACGTTAACGTAATTATGGATTTCCGATAGTCAGTCGCCAGTGCGAAAGTGCGCTGCTCTCATCTCGAGCATCTTCTCAACATTTGCCTTTCATTACGAGGTGTCGATCGTGAACGCTGGCGCCGTACACAGATTTTCGTATACGTCCAATATGAGGGTAGTCATCTTTAAGTAGGTCATCGATCGGGGGATTAACTTCGAGCGATGGATAAATTTTTGAAAATACGTAAAACCGAATTCATTCATAGAAATTTGGGGGATAGGGCGAGGTTTCATTGTTTAGGAGGAACTTTTTGAAAATTTTGAATCCTATTGTAATTGCAAGGGGAAAAACGTAACAGGGGTTCGCGACCCTCTTATCTTAGCAGGAGTCGCGGTTCACTGAAGAGTATATAGTTCTTTCGGGTTTGCTCTCTGGAATTTTTACTATGAAAACCTCAGTGCTTGAAGATTCTTTGAAGTCGACCGAGGGATTGCTCATTCGATAACAAGACGACGGTAAGGGGTGGTGGGGAGTGATAAAAAAAATTTACTCGACTCGTTTCACTTCGATAGTAGAAAATTGATTTTGCCGCGTTGAAGTGAAATTTTCGTGATTTTTTTTTTTGTTTTAGTGGGACGCTTCGCTGGCTTTTCTTGCTTTAATTTTACTTGGGGAATTTACGAACCTGACGAATTTTTATTGTATACTTACTACGTAGAAACTGTAAGGGGGATGATTTGTCAAAGGGAATGAAATACACGGGGAAAAATGCGGAAGGGTTTATTTATTTGTTTTTTAGAGTTTCAGGATTATTCAATCGTCTTCTTCCTCCCACCCTTGAAATCATCCCTTGAAGTGCGCCGAAGATGCACGATTGGTGGATCTGTTCGATTTTCACTTCTCCCAGCATCCCCTTTCATCGCGTTGGCGAAAATAAGTTTTCTGTGTACCTCGCTCTCAGTCAACCCTTGTCCTATAGGGTGATATTGTCCTGACTCGAGAGGAAACGGAAGTGGAGTCAATACCTGCCGATTTCATTGAAATACTCTGCTTATGAATGATTGAACGAGTTATTCTCAGAACTACCCTTCATCCCTTACTAAGATTTTAGGAATTACGAATTTCATCCGTATCCTCATTAAGGGTCGTAGGTTAGGTTAGGTTAGGTTAGAATTTCATCCGTATCCTCATTAAGGGTCGTAGGTGATGCAAACTCCCATTTCTAATTTTTGCATTTCGATCATTATCTGATATCATGCTTTTCGTGAATGAATTTTGCAAAGTTGTTTTTTAACGTTAAAAATAATTATTACAAAATTCATCTAAATTTCGTATTATCAATTTTCTTAGTCTAATGTAATTTTTTTTATTTTACACTTTCACGTACTTCCTTGGAAGCTACTCAATGCGAATCCAATAAAGGAGCTAAGGGTGGCACGAGGATTAATCGCGCAAGCTTAATCGGTCTCGTGAAGCAAATGGCCCAGTCTAAGAGAATCGTGGAAAACCTTCCCAGTCGCAAAAGATACTGTCTGTATTTTTCTTGATTATCAAGGGTAGTATGTCGAGCATCCCCCTAACTCCCACAGGGCCAAATGGACAAAGGTCACTCATATACGCAATGGTGATACATCATGGTTAGTCGGATCCCCATTGGACGTCTGTTGGCTACCCATAAGACGACGTGGCCTTAGCATCCTCAATTATCTGCGGGGGAATACCCAAAGCTTGGCTAACCCAGAATTCCCGTAGGGCTTGGCTTGAGGTCAGCCGCAAAACTTTCCCTCGTAATTAAATCATTAATTAGCTAGTTCGTTTCTTTGTTTGGCCGAAGGGTAGGTTAGCCATTTAGGCATCTGACTTGGGTATATGCAGTTTCTTAGATGAGACCTACCCTTCCTCATATTGAATTAACTGGATGCTGTAACATTTTTTCTTTTCATCATCACGCTCGTTGCATCTTTTTTCCGATAATCCAAAATGCTTCAAAATTATCCAAAGGAACGAACCATGGATATACGTACGATCGAACGAGCATCCTGGAGTATAGATTTTTTTTTACAGAGTTCATAAATCCCTGTATCAATCCGTATCACTCAGCCTCTTCCACCCCCCCCCCCCCTCATTCCACGTGTAAAGCTTGCTGGAAATATATTGAGAAGATCTACGAAAGGCTGGACGTCGAAGGGTCATAAATCCGGGTGAATCGTCACCGGCGGTATTGAAGTATTTTCTCCTGTAGGTTGGGATGCTGGGTAATAGTGAGTAGAGGGGTTGATATTGTGGGAGGATTGGGGTGGGGGTTAGAGTGGATACTCGAAAGTAATAATAAATCGAGACTTTTTTGAAGCGACGGAAAAAGTGTAGATCTCTTGATCGGTGACGGGGATGGGACGTGGGGGTGGTGGGGTTTGGCGACGGGGGAGATGAAGAAATTACGGGAGTACATAGATCGAGGAGTGAAAGTGGGAAGACATAGAGAGAGAGAGAGAGAGAGAGAGAAAGAGGGATTGAGGGAGGGGGGGGGGTAAGAAAGGGGAATGGGTTATCGAATAAAGATGAAAGAGGGGTAGAATGAAAGATATTAATATCAAAAGGGATGGCTGGACCACAGCAGCATCTCTCGGCAACTAAAATCTTATATTAATTAATTCAACAGAATAATTAATTGCTTTCCCCAATTAAAAGTTGTGTAATTTGTTTAAGACGGCGGAAGGGGTGGGCTCGTTCATTTAATTCCTTGATAAAAGTTATTTATCGACGAAAATGTCAAAACTATAACTTTCACGTATTTCAAGTTTTTTAATATTTTTATCGTATCACACGAAACACTCATGATTCGTAAATAGGTCTGCACTGGGTTTTGTGCATTTTTGACTCATGCACTCTTTTTTATATAAATCTACGATACCGTCAAATTTCACGGTTTCTATTTTGCGATGAGTATACACGTGTCGTGCCTAGTGTTGTCATTTGTGAATATTTACTATTTGCTTGTGGGGGGAGAGGGAAGTCACATTTCGACACTGAAAATCAGGTCTTCGGTGCGATCGAAGGGACAATACGTCATTGTCAAATTTTTTTTGTTTAACGAATGACGTCGCTACACGAATCCACAGCACGAATCCAAAAGCACCATTAACCTTTTCATTTTCCCATCGATGCCAAAACGACCCAGATATCGTACGATGTATGCGCATGGATACTCAACCTAGCGAAGTGTCGCGATTAGTTATAGCCTTGTGGTATAAATCCTGATGGTTATCCTGCATAAATTGCAAAAGGACATACACAGAGGCGTATACGAGCTGTGCGACTGCACTTGCGACAACGGAAAAATTTGTGCTCCCCGTTACGTTGGTAACGGTGGGACGTAAAGTGACGTCAAAGGGAAACGAAAATAAAGATAGTAGAGTGAACTAAAGAATTTTGTTTAAAAATATACAAATTTGATAAAAATTTTGAAGAACATTTCTAATAGTGTAAAGTGAAACATTACGAAAAAAAAAATCAAATACGTAAAGGACGTCTTTGCGGTTTCCATGTAACGCGATCGTGGCTGAGACTCTTATACGTTTTTTTGGTTAATCCTTGAGCCGCGAGTGGCGCTGACGTCGCACTTTAACTATATTTTTAATAAATTGAAGCAGCTGTAATTACCGTTAATCTGGTATTCTTTTTGTGTTTTTTGAAAGCTCGTCAATCCCTTCGTTTTTTTATCCCCTTTAAAACGTTTCGTTTCATCGCTGGACCGAGAGGGATGGCTTTGAGCATAGAATGCTCTCGGTGACGTTAATATAGCAAATAAGCTTCCTAATAGAAAATTGACAGGATGGTTTTTGTTTATAAAAAAAATATGTAAATTGTACAAAATACCTTGAAAGTCACAATAGTGACCTCGGCAAGTGGCTTAAAAGTTATAAAATAATTTAGCTCGCCTTCCTCCTCCTCCTCTTCCCTACCCCGTTCTTCCCATTAATTTTATCCCAAATGCCTCGCCGTATTCGAAAGAAGTGTCTCTGACGCTCGAGAGACTGACAAATGCCATAAAACTTTTAATGCCAAAGTAATTTAAAAGTTTGACCCATCCGTCGCGTGGCTCGTGAATGGGAATTATGCTCTTCAGTTTCGAAGTGCCCCCTTTTTTAATCCTCTGCCCGGAACTCAATCTCGCAAATTCGTTTTTGCATTGCGACAGAGTCTGATGATGCACCTGTATCCATAAAATTGCATCAGTCTATCTCTAATGGACTACGGTATCCGATGCTGGATTTTTACTCGTATAAAATATACAGCAGGTATATGGCAGCAACTGTAAAATTCAAAAAAAAATTGTGCACTTGTATATGCATAATATTTAAACATGTCCATGGTCGGTTCACGTGTTCTGTGTGGTTTTTTGATATTTTGCAAATAATACGAATCAAACATAAAACAACGTAAATATATTCTAAAATAGTAAAAATAATATATTTTCTTCAAAACCATTTACTTTCATAACATTTTATGCAAATAAATGCGTATCTTGCTAGAGCCAAATTGTTTGCGAGTAGTCGCAATTATTTTCGATCTGTCAAAATATCATATCGAACTCGTGAACCGACTATACATCCACATAAATGTAATCCAGTTGAACAGAAATGCAGTATCCGTAACGTCAACGAAATACAAGTATAGTGAAGAAGAAATTTATTCAAAATTTATTTTTATTACCCCTTTCATTATAATCATTAGAAAATTAAAAAATAACGCTTGGGAGGTAAACGGTCAATTTTTCGTACCAGGTGATGACCCTGCTCCACATTCGTTTAATTAGTCTGACCATTTGTGACCTTAATGTTGCACGTCCTGCAGCGGAAATCGCGTTATTAATCCCACCCGGAAGCTGAAAAAATACAAGCCTTAATCCGTTTGCCAAGTGCACAGAAATTCTGTTCGTTGATTGTCGCTTCGCTTTGTTTAACCCACGTTCCCCGTACTAGGGTTGCGCATCTACGTCAACAGTACACCCGGTACGTACCAGATATTTCCAAACACGTTCAACCTACCCTTAAATTGAAATTCAAGCAAGACAACACAATTTTGGTACCAATCAAAAAAAAAAAGTACAATATCCATTACGTCACGTATCACGAGAGTCCACCATGTAAAAATCCGTTTCCCTCCCTCAAGAAAAAAAAAACGTAAAAGGGGTTGAGAGTGAGAGAGAAAAACGTAAAGAATCATTTAAACCAGTTTCGAGGCAAAATATCCCGAGGGCAAAGACGTGCCAAGTAAAATCTCTGAATTGAAAAGCCGGCAGTCAGTTTACGAGCTACCCCAACAAAGCTTACACCCCATGCACATCCCTCCAGACGATTTTCTCTTTTCCCCATCTTCAGCCACCATCCCTCTCGTCAAGCTCCATACTCTTTATACAGTATTCAAACCTATATTCTGCTTTGGGTCTCCCACCAAGCCCTCCCCCCCCCCCCCCCCACCTCCCTACTCTTTATCCCGGACCAATCGGCTTCAGACATAGTTTGGTTAAAGAACTCTATTGGAAAAGTTTTTACGATTGCTTCGTTTGCGAGCTGTTCATATTGCCCTAGCCTCGGAGCCTAGAAACGGTGCTTTTATTTTTTTCTTCATTTTTCTCCCCTATCTATATGCACCTATATGCACGCGCACCTCATACAAGCACCATATATATTCTCGCATAGGCGTAGCCTAAATTGTATGTGATCGTAATGGGTATTACAGAAGGAACGTACCTGGTTTATTCCCTATCTCTATTTCTCTCTATATGCTTACATCGATTTGTAGGAAGGAACAGTGGATGCCTACGTGCATTATTGAAACCCTCCGGAACTCACGGTCTGGCAGGAACGGCCCTCTTCCTGTCCGCTGTCACTGCCAAGATTGGCAATGAACTTTCCGGGCACGGGAAATTGTTCTTGGCGAGTTCGCTGAATTGGTAAAGGGAATGCTATGAATATATATATATATATATTCGTTGTCATCTTAAATAACGTGGTAGTCGCTCCATGTCCATATGGAATTTTCATCCATATCGTCTGTGCACAGGGTGAGTTATCCTGGACTCCGAGTCTGGGAGGAGCCTTCGTATCTATTAGGTGTGCTATTCTCTGATCAGATTATTCTCGCTCTCTGGTTAAGGTTAGATTGGCACGATAACCTGAATGACTGTAAGCGAATCATTGATAAGAAGTTGCAATCGATTGTTGACGGGGAACCAAGTCGACTGTTCGATTAGAAAACTGCATCGCGGATTGGGACCCCGAAATTTTTATAATACGAGATCAAGAACACTTTGCTTCTAGGTGTGGATGATCTGATCAGAGAATAGCGCACCTAATGCATACATGATCTTCTCAGATTTGGAATCTGGGATAACTTCTGTATGTTACGTGTATATATGTACAGTGCAGACCAAATTTTGGTTTCGAAATATATTTTTTTATTTTTTTTTAATAATGGGTGATTTTTTTAATATTTGACATGGGCACCTTTTATGTCTTGGTACGACCCTGGCAGCTTACCTAATCATACATATTAACGAGTGTCTCGGTAGAGTTCAGTTTGACTGTCAGTCACAGTAACGCCAGGGCTGTAGCAAACGTGACGGGCGCCGAAGGCCCAGGTGACTGAATTCAGGTAACCCAGTGAACTTTTGGTACTGTCACGCGTGTCGATAATTCTCTGAAGGTGAGCAGAGGGAATGATCCTGATTGAAAATTATGTCACGTGCCGACGTAATTGCGATGGTTACGTAACGCGGGGATTTATCGAGGATTTTGACGATCCTTGGATTTAAGGGTATTGACGCGTTTACCGTGAGTTATCGATTATTTTGTAATTGAACTCGTCGAATTAATATTTTTTACATTTTTTTTCTGTTTACCTCAGAATACTTTTTTTTGCCATTACCCACACTGTACACGTGTTTCAGCTGGTCGGATTCGGGAAAACAAGCAAATTCATACGCGGCGGACCACTGCAGCGCTAACTCTCGTAGAACAGATTGATAACGCGTATCAATTTTATGTCTGAAGTTATTGCCAGACTGTTTGCTCTCATTCGAATATATTCGAGTATAAATCGTTGGAAGTTCCTCTTATCCCGCGAGTCGAGATGTTTTTCCGACTCGTCTCGCCATTGTTGATCCAACGGATTCAGTATATAATCTACTGTACGAAATGTATATATATATGTCGACCATAGCCAGACACCAGTCTACCCTAAGTCAATCAATCACAATCTAAGCCGATCATTTTCTTCCTGAGAAATTCACTTGAATTTCTACCGGTAAAACGCTTTATATATATATACGTATATACGATCTATGGACAACACGAATTTTCAACTTTTCCAACTGTCCAACTGTCCAACCGCCTCCGGCTGCTCGTTCAACCCAGTAGTCCAACTTCCTGACTCGATTTTACCCGAAACTCAGAAATATCGTCCTTCGCCGCTTTGGATCTGTAAACGAATCACGTGACTCGAGTGCAGTATACTATTTCGGCATTTCTTAATTATCCTTGAATAACGATGGTTTGTATATTTTATTTTATCAATTTCACCCAAAATATTCACTTTCGGAGTTTACCCACAGACGAATTAATATTCCATTTTCCGGGAAACTGTTCAATGACGTACGTTCCTATTAGAAGCAATGCCGAGCGTTAACTGTAGTAGCGACTAAACTGGGAACTTGGTTATGGAGTTAGGTGAATTATGTGTCGCTGGAACCTAGTTGCGCGCTCGATTCCCTAAACTCGACCAACCTTAAATGTTGGTCTTATACGTGTCGCGTATATGTGAGCACGTTCTATCTGCTGTTCGTAATACATAGTAATATTCACATCTACTACGGGTATATATATATTTCTAATAGAGGTACAGATGGTATATATATATCCTTTAGCTTCAAAATGGCCCCCGCGCTTTCGTAGGCTTGCAAAACTTGAGGCAACTTCATGGTCGGCAGTATTATACGGGAATTGATAATGCCAAAGTTGTTAATGCATCCTCGGATCAGTGCGTAATTCACGAAACATGGCGAAAACGACCAGGGCGAAAATACTTGCGGAAAATTATGAAAATTTGCATACCAGGATTTGATCCAGATATTGGTCGATCGATACGTGAGAAAGTTACGTCATTTTGGAGGCCGTGTTTAATTATTATCGACAGTGATAAATTATTGAGAATTTTCGTTCTAGAACGTACGAGAAAAAATATTGAAGGATATCGAAGCCTCGCGACGCCCCCTTGATCGATTATGACGTTTTTCGTTTCATTTGGTTTTTTTAATCGTGAGAATGGCCGAGGATGGGCGGGCATCAAGGATGAAATTTGCACTTTGGAAGAATGGCGTTCGAGGTTCCTTTTGTTATAATGGATTTTAGGTGGGCGAAGGGTAGAGGGGTGGTTAACGGGATCCGGTAAGTCTTGAATGATTTGGCTAGGTCGTCTCCTAATTATTCTGGTAATTATTCAAACCATTATCGGCGTGAGTGCCGCTTGGAGGGACGGTGCCAGTATCGGCGCCGATAGGGGGAGGCGCCTTCGCGAAGCGAAGTCTTTGCCGGGTCTTCCCTTTCGCTCTGGGATTTTCGAAGCGACGCGCCCTGGACGGCCTAACGAGAATCCAATAATCCCCAATTCTCCGGGTCAATGCTCAGCAAATAGAAGTTTATTTGAAAAGGCCGATAGATAGCAAGTATTCCGAGTAAATATCATGGGGTTGCAGCCACGTTGGGTGGCGATTGGGGGTAGAGGAGGAGGCGAGGGGGGGTGCTTCATTGTTTTAGCGACTGTCTACGTATCGGTTATTACACTGCAGCTGCAACCTGGAGGAACGATCCCGGTTCGATGGGATCAGGACCTAACGAAGTGCCGAGCTTTTGAAATCCAATTTTTTTCCGGATACGGATAAAATGTTGCTTTTTTTTTTACTCCAAGTACAAAGAGTCTGATAGGACGAAGAAAACAAAATTAGAGGGTGGAGTGACTTGGCAGGATTGACGATTTTTTGTTTCACTATGTCGAGCTTAGAGATTAATTTCATCCCTTGTTGGCGTTAGCACGCTGTTAAAGGGTTGATATTGTCTACGTGCTGTGGGGTGGTGGGTATGAAAAATAAAATAAAAAGAAATGGCCGAAAAACAGAAATCGATAACCGCAATAAATAATACCGCCATGGCGGTGGGTGTAACGTGGGCCCGAACCAAATTACACAATTTGCAATCTAACGATAACAGGAACAGTGGGGAAGTTTCCGAAATAAATTACAAGTTGCGCGAAAGTCGCATTTTTCTTTTTTCACCGCGAAATTACTTATTGCCCCGTTCCGGAGACGCGCGCGGCGGCCACAGACGCGAACCCCTGTGGCCTATGGACTCAAGACCCCCCCCGTTCATACCTTTAGCGTCGCCCCTTTGGCTAAGGCGCCCAATACCTACACCTCGTTGGGATGGGGTGCGATCTTAACGAATTTCAACGATTTATTCCATATTATGTAAATGGGAGAATGAAGCGGGTCGACGCGAGGCGGCAGCCGCCGTTACTTCTTTCATCTTCGGATATTAATTTTACGGAACGGGGATGAAGCCGTAATTCAATTTACTGCTGTCTCGACCGAGTCCGTTCATGCTCTGCCTTTAAGGTTCACGCGATTTCTCGTTCACCTTTTTTTTTTCTCTTCGCGATATCCCCCTATTTTTATATTCCTCCTTTGTACCTTTCTTTCATCCCCTTCCGCATCTCACCCACTCCTTAGTTCAGTACTACCTTCTTTACTCGATTATCGCATTAATCGCGCAACGTTCGAACGGAAGACTCGTAATAATTTTTTTTATTTAAAAATTAATACGTTTTGTAAATAATGATAAGAAACTTTTTTATACGTACTCCGTGCATGGGTCCAGCACGTAAACTGGTCCTCATGGTCGTTGATGAAAATTGAACCTGATCCATCCCTTTTCCAAGAGTCGAAACATTAGTGAGGGTAGATGTCCAAGGGCCATCACATTAGGCTGAACTTGTTCCACGTAGCTAATCGTATAATCGCGAAGTTTGGTGGGTTAGGCATATTTTCTACAATGCAGAAAGGGTATTACGGCAACAATGGCGTCGGTCATGGGATGCCGCAGGGGAGAATCCACTTATCTGACATCGGGTTCCAAGAAGTAATGCCATCAGAAATACTTTCCCGATGGGGATCCAGGAGACGTTTTCACCAGAGATCGTACGAGGGATGGTTGGATGCTAAGGCGAGGTTCTAAGTGCAGGACGGGTAGGGTTACCACTATGGCTTGTAATATAAGCTTCCATCCTGGGTGGGTTAGTGGGTGGCCCAGAGGGTGGGTTTGGGGTAATGGTATTTTCATTGTGGCAAGAAGGGGTGGTGCTGGCTCTGGTTGGTTGGATCGTGAGATGCCCTGGTGTTTGCTGTTAGTTGAAAGTTTTTGGCGATACCGGAAGAGTATAACGTTCATCTCCCTGAAGTCGAGCTTTTGGATAAGGGATGATTCGGGGGATAGGGTAGTAGAGTATAGAAACGGAATCGGGTAACGAGGTTAAGGCAACTGGAGATCCTCTTTGAAATCTTATAGATGGCTGCTTGGGGGGAACGAAAATGATGCTGCTGGTGATTTAGGCTAAGCTTAGGTTAATTCTATCATCTTGCCTTTCACTGTTATTCAGAGAGAAAAATTTACATCCCTTAGAAAATGTTAGGTCAGATTGTGAAATCATCGTGATGCTTTTGTGGTAGATAAAAATGACTCGTAGGGGTTGGACATAGGAGTGTACGGAGGGGTGCATGAATTTTCCTGATATATCCGGTGATAAACGGTGTGCCAGGTGGGTGCGTGGGATAAAATAAAAATTATCCATCGTACCCAGCATCCCTTGGCTTCTCTACCCGTTCCTCCTGTATATTTATGTTTGTTTGGAAGCCCTATGTATAATTGCCGAAGTTTGGTCCAGCGATATTTCAAACGGACGTACTTTACATCGTTTTGACAAAATCTCACAGTTTATCGCTGCCACTGCTGATAAAATGACTTGTGACAAATAAATTTATTTTTGACTAATTAATTGGCATCCCCTGCAGCAAAGTGACGTCTGCGCAGGTGTGTTTCTCTTGTTCTTTAAAAATTCTCTTCCATTCACCCACCCTCAAAAATCAAAGCTCTAAATAGCGCAGACTATAATACAAATATTCGTTACCCCTAAAATTTTGGCGCTGTGGATTGGAAGGGGTGGAACTCGAAGAGTTGGGAAAATAGCGATGGCCTAATTAGAAGATTCAGAGGGGTTGGAATTTTTTTTCCCGAGGAACGTTAACGGAGAGGGAAAAGTGTTGAGGAAAGTACAAGAAACTAGATGGCGTCTTGTAATTAAAAAGTTTTTCGAGGGTGTTGTTAAGTGCGGGAGAGAAAGAGTGTCTGTCAGATAATTAGATGGTTACGGCACCCTTTTAGCATCTCATCTTAGCGACTGCGTCCCGTTCCTTCGAATAAGCGGTTTACTTAAAAAGTCCAATTTTGAAAGTAACCTGTCAAAGACGTCCCTTATCAATACAGATGACTCAATAGAAAACTGCGGATGGCATCTATAACCATACAGTGTCAGTTTGTCAGTTAACTATCAAATTTGTTTATAAACTTAAGGAAGTCATTTATAAGAATTGGTTGACCTAAAATTTTTAACGAGAACCTTGTTGAACTTTGAACCCTCCTCATCGAGTTGGTCAATTGTTTCCGGTGCGCTGCCAGTGTCCAGTCTTTGGGGGTAGTATGGGGTGGGGCTACTGAAATATAAATTTTCTCAAAAGCCTAAACGCCTACCTTTTGAATTGTTCAAATTTTCGACTCAGCCCCATTAGGGAGTATTTTTTTAAGCGTAGGTCAAATTGACCTATGACCTTTTGGATGTCAACTGCATCCTCATAAGTCATGCTTCGCAGGTAAGTGTGCACTGAAGTGTATGTATCATTGGGTACACGGTGCATAGTCGGCCAACTGGGAAATGTGTCTGACTCCTAGAAAAGTGGATGTACCAACTACCAGCTACCAACCTAGCGAGTTGTTTGCTCCGTACGTTGGTATAAAGTCTGCGTCGGTTATTTTTCTGCTTGACTGTACAAGGCCTAGGGTATTCCCTTTCTCACCTCGTACGTTGGTACCAATGTTGGTACGCGACTCTTGCATTTAACCTCCACCTCTTAACCTTTTCGCCTCCCTTTGGTGCAGGCTATGAATAAAGGATACGTGCACAACGAATTATATTTCCATAAATGTCCAACTGGGACGCATAACGTAACGCTTGCGCGTAATGCTGAACAGAAGTTACTGTGTTTAGAAAATTAATTAACGATATTTATTGCCGCTTACGTGTGGATCCGGCATTCGATCTTCTTTTGTAAATTATTGTGGAATTATATAATTAAAAATTATAAACGACAGTTGTAATGATAAAAATCAATTATCTCATTGAAATTTCAGGATCGTTTTTAATATCGGGGTTAACGTTGATGCAGTAATTGATTGCACGTTTTAATTAGTTTCGACACGAATCTTTTCCTTTTTCCTGAAAAATGTTTATCGGTTTTGTCTTTCGGTAGGGGAAGTTTTTTTTTTTATTAAAAGCAAAAATAGACAGATAAAAATCTATGGGAAACTTGGCAAAACAGATGCAGACATCGTTTCCAATATTGCACGTCGTTCGCTAGACTGGTAGGAGGACGAGTTGTTTGACGCGTTTCTGTATGGTTTAAGGGTGGTTTCTACTACCATCTGCTATTGCCGCGTGAGGCGATAGGGGTTGCAAAGAACAACACGTCTCTCCCTTACAACTGCTTGCATACGGGGTATCGTCAAGTCACTCGATAATATTTTCTCGATCGTTTTCCATTTTCTTAGGCGTTTTCTTGCTCTTTTTTTTTTATCTTTTTCGTCTTTTCTTTTCTTTTCCGTACCTTCTCACTTACGACCTCTTAGAATACATACATTGCTGTCAGAACCGGTAAGTGTTGAGCATACAGTGTATAACTTTGCATCGCCTATCCGTTTCGGCAACGTTTCCCCTGATAATACACATCGTTGAATTTTCGATGTATTCGACTGAATAAAAAAAATATGTATATAAATAGACGTATCAGACAGCTTTGAAAGGGAATTACGTATAGTGTAATCTAGAGTAGAACGGTACCCGAAGCCAAAATCAATGCCGATCAAACACGTGGATATATACTCTGTACGATGTAATTCCTCCTTTTGTCGTATTACAGGAAATAATCCGTAAGCACTACTCGATGGAATAAAAAAAATCGTGAAGTCTACATTTAACAATTTTAGGGGACTCTTGAAGTTAACTGTAGGCTTTTCGGCCAGGGTATTTTTTGCTTTTACATTTAGATATTATCGAGGCTCTTTTTTTGGTAATTTCGATAAATTTTTGTCTCATTGCCTGAGCATGGGTTTATGTAATTTTGGTATACCAAAGCCTTTTTTTTAATGTTAGGGATGATTTCGAATACTGATGGGGCGTTAGTAACTGCTTCTCGTAACTGATGCTGTCAACTCAACGATAGTAAAACGGTAGATGGATACACTTTTATGTAGAACCATAAGTGAAATGTGCATCTATAAGTGAACTCCCTGTTACATATGTAACGCATGAGGGGGAGTTCCTTATATCCCCGGAGACGTTGGATTTACACATCGGTAAAACCTGCCGCTGAATATTCCTTTTGGTGCTTCATATTTTTCTTCTGTATAGTCCGTACACTATAAATGTACAGTGGAGCTTGTATATAATGCTCGCAGTTGTTATATAACGCAAGAGCGTAAGGCTCGGTTCACAATGGCAAAATTTTTATGGTTCCGTTGGTTAAAAAAATGGACAACCCTGAATAAAAAATCCTATAAATTTTTTAGACAGTTCACGCCAAGTAGATACTTTTTATTCGAATAGAATGTTAGGCTTTTAATTTTAATTATACGCGTGACTAATTCAAAATTCATTTTCAAGGTGATTCCTCTTGAGGTGATTTTAAGGTGCTTTTGAATATCTGTAACCTTTCGACTGTTTTTACCAGCATAGCACGAGCTACCCTTATAGGATCGTATGCCAAGGGTTGTTTTACGAGTGGCTTTATAACTTTTCGACCCAGGGGTAACGTCGCCCAGCCATTTGGCTGTTGTCAAATTCAGGTTTTTTTTTGTCAAAATCTTCCAATAACTTAATATATTACCATGCAGTACACGATTTTCTTTTTTGAATTTGAAAAAATCGTTTCTCAATTTTACATTTTTTTAATATCCTTCACATACCTGTACCGATATATACGTGGTCCTCGTGTATCCGATTGAACGTAATATCGCAACAAGTGGAATTACGCTGTGCTTGCCAGACGCGGAAAACACACAGCAAGGCAGTACAATGGCGTACAAGGTAATGCACGTAGGAATATCTTTGCACGAAGTGTCTGCATCGGCGGGTTCGATCGTTAAATATTTTACAACCGATTTTATATGAAACCGCGTGGGGTCGTTATTGGTTTCTACGATTTTTACGAGACAGGAGTTTGTATTTCCACATTGAAGATATAAACTAGTCATGCATCGTAAACGCGTTTAACATGAGATTGACCGTTAGCTTCCCTTATCGCGTGCAATACTTTATTTCTGATTCCAACCTGTAGAAAAGTTTGACGACATTTTTTTTACAAAATTACAAAACCTCAAAATCTACATACCGACGTACATATATACATCAACGTGTGCAAAAGGTATTCAGGTAAGAGCGTAACCGTAAAATTATACGTCTACCTACGATTCCACGAAACCACCCCTAAAATTTCATGCGTTTTCCAGTCAAGACGCACGAGTCGTTAACCATCCCCTAGTACGTTTTCGCGTACCGAGTGCGTTTGAATACATTCGTAAATTCAAAAAAAAAAGAGAAGAAAAATCAAAGATATTTGAGATCGGCCGTAGAAAACAAATGTTACTCTCTTTACAGCTTCATTCTCAGTGTGATGTTATATTCTTAGGGGTAGGGAAAACGTAATCCTCTTGGCTTTTTCTACCCTTTGTGTTATCGGTCTTCTACCCTATCCCCCCCTCTCAGAATAGTCTGAACGCACGGATCGTCGATGCAATTGTTTGAAGAGTTCTCGCGGGAGTATAAAGTCGGGGGGGGGGGGGGGGTGGATGTTTTTTCTCCCCCTGTTTCTAAAAATGGGGCGGTTCCCGTAAATGTCTTCATATACGACATCATATTGGCCCACGTGCGTGGACCATACGACGTTTACAAGACATTACGTACATAACCACCCTATATGTGACACTCTTCCATACCGATTCACGTCAGAAAGTGACATTACCGACATTTTTTTGATTCAAGATATGATCACCGATTTTGTTTTAATTAAAAAAAAATATAATTTTTTCAACGGACACAAGATAATTTATATTTTTTAAAGAAATTTTTGTGAAAGAAAAATGAACGCGCAACGGAATTGCGAAATTTGAATCTGACAAAAATAGAGTGACGTAGAGGAGGACTTAAAGAAGAATCTTCGCCAGCGACGCCTCGCGCGATATTTGTGCGATTTTACGTAGTCAGCATTTTTTTTTCGCGCACAGCATCCGCGACTCGGCATTTTTCACGTGTGCGTGCCTCTGATATTGCGATATATTTCAATAAAATATTGAGACAGATAGGGAAGCTGCAACGGCGGCTGGCAATAATATATTGAATATTCCGTTTCTGGATTCCGCGGAATATAAAAACGAAGGACAAAATAACCGTTAAACCTGCTCGGAATATTAATATTTTTTCCCTGTATATCTGTATGTATGTCTACCATATACATATATGTAATATATTGGCTGTATTATCTGTATATATACATATATATGTACATAGCACGTATCGAACAGCCAACTCGTGAGGGAAACCCACTTGGAGAAGTGCACCCGATATACCAAAACGATTCCACTCCATAAACGTGAACTTATGACGGCTACTGCTTTATTTTACGAATATTTATGAACTCTGTGCTCGCTATCGTTTTCGATATCTTTTTTCTTTTTTAATGGAGATAACGTTACGACTCGACATTTTTGTATAAATTAGTTATGGCTTTGAAACCTCATTCCCTCGTGTATTCCAATCGAGTAGAAAATAAATGTCAAATTCTTCAACTACACGTCATACCACGAAGCAATAATAATACCTTTGTCGTGCTTTTTAGAATTTTTTATAGCCCTGTACTCCCTCTTGTAATTGTGACTTTTTTTTTCCTTTACCTCTTTTTATATTCAATTCGACGTTCATCGTCGTGCATGTTGATTGTACAGCGAGTAACGAAACAGAAACAAGCAATTATTACTTTCATAATGGATATCGAGGTCTCGAACTGGTTGGTATATGTCAAAATGGCTGGCGGCACGCAGTCACGATAACGTAATAAAGATAGCATACTTTAGATAAATGGACGGACGGACGAGAGAAAGCGAGAGAGAGAGAGAGAGAGAGAGAGAGAGAGAGAGAGAGAGAGAGAGAGAGAGAGAGAATAATGAAGCATGGAAACGCATTTTGTTTGTGCCTCGTAAACGTCACGTTTCCTTATTGCCATACTTGGGGCGTCGTCACGTATAGCTTCGTGAAAATGATATTCGAATTCAGCGTATTATGTAAATTTTTCACGTAGAATTTTCCAAGGAGTTTCATAACAACGGCACAATAATTATATAACGCATATTCCAAAAAAAGTACCTATACTGTGTTTAAATATCGCGAATAAATTTCACAAGGACAGCGTCACTTTGCGTTGGTTAAATTAATTCACGAGGTAAATCACTTACGGCGTTTTTGATTCTTGACAGAAGTTTCTATTTCTATCTGGTCTTTTTGTTTCTTATATTTTTGAATATTCATGGGTTCGCCAGCAATTTCTTGTTCCGTGATGGATGACTCGTGGAACGAGATACGAAGCGAGAGAGAGAGAGAGAATTGGCGTGGCAATTTAGTATGAAATTGAGGAAAGGGGTGAGGGATGGGGAGAGAGAGAGAGAGAAGAATTTCATCTATCATATTTTTTTATTATTTTCTATTTAAATCATTATTTCAAGGGTAGTTCCTGTGTCACTTCACTTCCGCTTTCGTTGCTTCTCCACTTCGGTTCTCACAACGGGCTGAAAGCGGCGAGGGAGAAGTTTCCCGGCGCTTTGCATTTGCAAAATTAAGACGGGCCGTCGCGACGCTTCTTCCCTTTTTTACTGTGCGAAACGTGAACGATGCGACGTCGAGTAATCAGTCCCATTCGCGTTACCAGCTATTACGGTGAGTGCATCTATCTTATCACTCCTTTATCACTTTTTTTTATCATACAATTCTTGCGAAAATTGATCAGGAAATAGGTAGACAAATTTTATTGACTATTGCGTAAAAATTACATATAACTAATCGTCGGAACGTGTGTATAGGCATATGTGGAAGGGAGAAAAAAATGGTTGATCGAAACTTGGGTACTTCTAAGTATAGCAATCTTGCCGCGGGTAATTTTGTGCAAATAGTAATGTCGTGCATAGAACGCGAGTCTTACTGGTCATGTTTGAGCTATAATGGGGCAGAGGAAAACTCGCGTGCCGGGAGATCATTTTCATTACGTGGTTCCGTTGCAGGGGCGCAGATAAAACCAATTATAACCTATTCCCGATATCAACGGAAATGTTGTCAGTATGTTAGTGTATGTATATATAATTCTGACATGGCTCGAAGATTTTACTTGCAAAACTTTACGTTCGTTCATATATATTCTGTTCCAAGGTAATCCGGTCGGTCTGTGGAAATAAGGGCATACATCAGTATGCATTGTGTGTATAGATATATACGTATATTATCTCGGTCGGTAACGGATTCTCGATCTTTTAGAAAAATAAGTGAAAATTGCATAATTTATAGGATATCTATTTCGAAAATTTCATACATATTATGCAGTTTTATCGTAAAGTATAGATATTGGGAGATGGATGAGAATTCTGAGAAAATTATGGGTCTCACGGAGAAATTGCTTATTACGGTATAAGAACGAACGAGTGGACGGATGACCTATGGGACACCCTTTCCAGGACTCTATCGTGTCCGATGCTATCCTGACACTTAAACGTTTCTAGGAAAGGTCATGGCGTGTCAAATGAAATTAAGTTACAACGTTGTTGCAAACTCCTATCGCTTTCGTATTACACTGCGTTCTGTGTACGGGTTTATTCGATGGCAATTGGGAAGTCGATTGAAGTTTTTTTTTGGTGAGATTGAATATGCGTTATGTTAGAGGGATGATTTTAGAAATTTGTTGAAAAATGTTACTTGGCATATTTTAGGATTTTTTTTATGGGGAAAATTTCATTTTTCCCTTTTTTTTATTGAGAACTCTTTTTCTATCGGCGTCTTATTGGCGTTTGTAAATGGAAATTTTAAAACGTGGAATGTGGGCTACGGGTTTTTTTTCTGTCGTATTCGTATATTTATGGAAAAAATTCTCTCGTGCTGTATCAGATGACACGCTATTCCGTGCTGAGTACTTTTCAGACGAGAACTTAACATGAAGGCGAGTGGCGCCTGTAATACTGCAGGATTTATTAACAAAAACCGCTTGCTTAGTCTCCACTTTGCTGTCCCCCGTTGATAGCTGTGTTAAGTATAAACGATTTCATTTGAAATTCATGTCTTTTTGAAAAACCGAGGGAAACAGTTTAAACAGAAAATTGTATTACTTAAGTCTTCGTTTCTTGATGGTTTACGACGTAACTGGAAAATAATTATTTTTGAAAATTGGGATAATCTAAAGAAAAGAAATTTTACACGGAAATACATTGCTTTCAGAATTAATGTGTTACGTGTGTGTTTTTGCTCAAATTATTACGTAAATGCCTCAACGAGTAAAGTAATACCACTTGTCTTCGTTGACAGGCTTGTCAGAGTGGATTGAACTTGACTGACCTATCGCGTTACAGGGGTAGCTTTGCCTTACGTCACAACGTACACATAGCTAAGCTTTTATTATCCCTGGACTGTCCGAGAGGTTAAACCATTTTCAAGTAAAGTGACGAGTAAGCGAGGGAAGAAAACACGTTGAAAATCGTTATTTATAAGAAATACTAAAATAACGATATAGGGCTTGATTGTACTGAATTTTTTTACGAGACGGCCATTATAAATATTCATCAAAATTTGGGGCAGTCCGTGTCATAGCCCGAGGGTTATTGAAAAAGGCGTGCCTAATCTTCGCTAAGGGGAGAAAAACTCATCCCTTATATGAAATTCTATTTTGTATCTACGAATCATATGTATGTATAAAAGTAACAACAAATACGAGACCATTACATACCACAGTACTTATACATCAAATAAGTACAACCCCTAGTTGGTTGAATGCAATAGGGGATTTTTACTGGTATACATATATATAAGCAGTGAACGTTACAAGGGTAGTATAGTGGGCGATCTCCTTTGGAAGCAAATCGAGATGAAAATGCGAGGGTTGAGACGTAACTTGGGGGGATGAAACGAAACTCACCCCTTAGTGAGTCCTCGTCTCTCTCTACATAGTCGCTATACGTTGATTTGCCTTTGGTTGTGGTAACATGGGGGTGGGTGAGGGGTGCGGGGTGGGGTGGAATATCTCGAGGCTTCCGGCTACAAAGCTTATACGAGGGTGGATTGATAAGTTTCCGGCCTGACTAAGAAAAACAAGGTTATTTAAAATTTTTTTTTTTTATTT
>JAYRCB010000402.1:150744-211013 GCA_036026315.1 Trachelus stipa
TAAAATGTCACCTTCAGGTAGGCCTAGTGGCGCCATTTCTTGGTCAGGCCGGAAACTTATCAATCCACCCTCGTAGTCCGGCACGAAGTTCTTTCACCGATTTTCGAAAGAGAAAACTGGGCTACTCAATCCCTTACTGCCATTCCTTTCTTAACCTACCCCCCCCCCCCCCCACTCTTGTTCAAGTGGTAGCTGGATGGCCTCGAGTAGGTAGCTCTGTAGCAGATATAGGTATTTTCACTTTGCTCTGCCACGACTAGCCCAATCCTCCCAGATGGGGAATTGGCTGCGAAATGCAAATTACATTGTTACTCCCTTTGATGGTGGATGACTCTAAGGCTTAGTACAATCAGCGTAGACGCCATTTCAATTTGACTCGATGGTCGACTCCTAAGGAATTTTCAAGAGGGTACAAAATTGCTCAAAAAACAAAAGAGCTACCTGTGACTATTCCGTTTCGAGAGATTACAAAAATGTTTGAAAAATTCCTATGCAACTTTTGACTCCTGTAATCCCTTTTACGTGTAAACTTCTCGTAGGTGGAATTTTTAAAAACTTTTTTTTTCGAAGAAGAAAGAAACCTATCGGTATAATGAGCACGTAGGAGTAACGTAACGTACTATTAGGGGGTAGTACAAATTTATTTTGCTGTGTCCGCAGCAAATGTTCTATAATTATCGACGTGGGCGTGTAGGTGGTTGAAGCTGTCAATGGAATAAAAAACGACCGAATATTTTCAACCCCTAATACCGTAGGTTAGCCGATTAATTATTTTCATTGGTTCCAGTAAACCACAAATATTCCTACTACACGCGTTTGTTCATCGTACGCAAGACATATGCGAATCGATAGCCCAATCGACAATGAACGAACGTATTTCGAATAGGATGTCAAAAAGAAAAAAAATCGTATTGTAAAGTTAACATTGAATCTCTTCAAATGATGTATTACAGTGTACATTATAATAGGGGAGCTGGTTCAAAATTTTACGTAACGCTTTACAAAAGAATCTAAGGGTAGAGGCTCTATTATTCAATTTTTCGTATACCATTATCTTCTTTTTTCCCAGTGACATTAAATTTCCTCCTATTGACGAGCAAGGTTACATTATTTGTACAGGAAATATACGTAGCTGATAACAGTCGACAATATTACCTGGCGCGTCTCCATTCTTTGAGCTTTTTTTTCCTTTTTCTTCGTTCCCCTACGTCCCATCCTCGTCTCACAACCCATTCGCACGGAATCCCGAAAAATATCGACACATCTGTCAAATAAGAATCTGAAACATCTGGCGCACGAGACGTCTCTATCTTTTGGGCAATATGCACCGCGCGTTATGAGCTTCTCGCAGAATCTTATTTAATAACCTAAAGACTGTTACCCCAAGTCTCTCAACCCTCCGCTTTTTCCTACCTCCTTTCGATCGGAGGTCGAATAAAAGCTTCTGATATCTCTTGATCCTCTGTTTTATTATCGTCCTTTTTCTTTTTTTGCTTATCTTTTATCTTTTCTCACTACGGTATTCATCCACCACGATGAAAGTCAATAGTACGAGTACAGAATACTCACGATGTGATAAAACGAAGTTTCAAAAAAAATTGGACGTTGTTTTTAAAAATTGTATTTCGTTCGTATTATGCAGTTTTGGGCACAAAGACTCAGCCACGTGCAGGGAGAAAATTTGTTTTCGAAAGGTGTCTGAAGGCGCGTTAGGGGTAGTTTCACTCTTTACCGCACCCTTAACTGGGTACAGCACGCCAAGGGCTTGTCTAAGGGAGCTTTATAGCGTACTGAATACTCGCGACAGTTATTCGTTAGAGATGCGCCCTTAAACGGGACTGAGCTATTGCGAAGCACAGTGCGAATCCGGCACTGACGGCGAATGAGTTTAATTTTCGTTGTATTTCAATGAAAAGGGCAATTCTCCGGTGGTCGCGCATCCATCATGGAGAGTAACGCGCGGCCGCTGGGATTAGCATGGATATGACTGAATTATACAGACTATGCGCCAGACTGCGTGTACCATACGCCACTCATGTAAGCCCAGCGGAGGGCCCGCCATTCAGAGGCAAGTCCGCAATGTTGAATGTAATATCTCCAGTAGTCGAGGAGAGCTGACGCTAAATAAACTTAAACGCATGGAGGAAATAAAAAAGCACAATGAGGATAGACGTGAATTAAAGGAAAAAAAAGATGAAATAAAAATAAAACAAACTGACAGAAATGCACTTCGAACGTGTTGCTTTTGCACCACTTTTCTCGTATTCCCACACCGTTTCCGTCCCCACGATCCCCCCCCCCAATTTCCACCCGCACCCCCCTACCATCATCACCAAGTAGGAATTCCTTTATTCGCTAACGAAGCAGAGGAACCTCGTCCGTGTCCAACGTACTAATTCTAAAAGACTGGGTTTTTCACCGTTTTGGAATTCTGAAAAAAAAATTACCCCTACCCCCTGTGGCTTCGTAAAGTAATGGTTAGACGTGTAATAAGATTTTTGTTCATCCCTCCACTTTCTTTTCTGATACTCGGGAGCACTTGATACTTGAATTTTTTTTAATGCACTCTTAAGTCTATGAAGAGATGGCTCACTACTTTTATCATTTCTGTCCAGTGGTAGTTGGGGGGTTTGTGAGGGTAGAGGAAAGGATGGGGGATGCTGCACGTACAGCGGAGGTTTATCCCTTATCGTAAAGTAAGTTTAGACAAGATGGCCTCGAAGCGGGGTCCGGTTCTGTATTTCCCCAGAGCTCGGCAAAGTCCGTATAGGAAATCAAGTTAAATTTGTTGGGCCGATAAGGGGTGCGCTAAGATATAAGGAATTGGATGCTCCGGGACAGCGACCGATAAATAGAACCAAGTACCAAGAGAAGTCGAGTAAAGCCGAACAAAATTGTCGGTATTGTCGATTTTTACAAATTTTACGTTAAATTTATTTTATCTCTACAATCTGTTGGGAATTTTAATTTAAACAGTTTTACGATTGGGGTACCAAAAAATTTTTACTTGAAAAACAAAGACAGCTTTCATCCTGGCAACGATAGACGTTTTGTTTTTTATAGATTTTCTTTAACCCAATTTGTATCTTTTTTTACTTTTTTTTATGTATATACATACTCCGCTTTTCAACTGGAGCATCGAGAAAAACCAGCCCGTAATATTTGTTAAAGTTAATTAAAAAGCTCACTGGCCTAGTGCGATGCCGTGTGTCGTTGAAATGTTGCCAAAAATTTGAATTCCTCGTCAGTGGACAAGTTACGTAGCGCAGCAAACATCAGAATGCAGGTTGAACGTTTTTTTATTTTCATTTTTTCTGTTAATCTATTCGAAGCAAGCTGAATACTCTGCCAGCTAAATGTACCGAAAGTACTTTTACGATCGGACCTTAATATCCGTAATTTTATAACGTCACGTAAAAAAAAATCACCATTTACATATTTTGCAAAAATCATTAATGAAAAAATTATAAAAAATTGTTCTCACTACTACGACCCCTAATTGATTGATTTTATCGTGGAAACAAGATTCCACGAATACGTATATTAATATTCGAACATTCTCACATTGCATTGTTACATCATATCATACGTATGTGCAATGTATCCCGGGGGGGAATTTCTATATTGCGTGACTATCTAATTTTACATTAATTAACTGTGGCTCGAATGTTGGTAGCCTGAGGAATTTTCAACAGGCCGCGTATACATCGCACTGTGTTCCGACGAACCAGAAAATTTTCGCTCGTTGCACATACTCCGTATGTTGTACATGTTGTACAACCCTAGTACCGACACCTGTTCGCCTGGAGCTTCAGACAGGGTTGAGACTGGGTATGTTCAAGAATTTTGATAATTTGTAATGAAAAAAAATGTATGTCGATTCTCCCACCTTTCCCACCTCTGATTCTCGTTTAGGTATGTGTGTAAGAACGCGGTTGTATGGGTTACATAAAAAATTATTGAATTCGAGAGAATCGAAAATCAATAATTAAAAATTCTTTTAGCGTCGATATTCATAGTTCAACGATAATCATATGGTAAAAATCGCGTTACGTAATTCACTGGTGGGACGTTGAAAGATTTAAGGATTGGCATTTAGAATGCTGTATATAAATATCTCTTCTGTCGAGTTTCTCACTTTGTCTTTTGTTTCTCTGGCGAATCCTAAGAGAATCTACGTAGTAGCCGTGAGCATCCGTCATACTTGAGAATCGCTTAGTCGTTTGCTTTTACATTTTTCTTATACTTGGGATATATCCGCGTGCCATAGTGACGCAAATAAGGGAGGAAAGAAGGAAAAAAGGTAAAAAGAAAGACGAAGACTATACTCGGAGATTTTCGCACGTTCTCGTTCTCCTTTTCAACGATATTCATCTCTTTTACCTTTTACCATGAAAATCCACCTCGTATATTATCATCTCTTCGAAAAAGCTCAGAACACGATTTTATCCTGGACAAGGATACGTAATATTTTATTAGTAGATTTCGTATTTGATAATTTTTTTTTAAACTTGTAAATGGTCAAAATAATTCTGAGGTCAGGATCTTCAAATGGGTTTGTCGATCATTCGGTCTGTTGGTTTAGTCGGTGTCCAGTGCTGAACTGGTGGCAGGATTCTTGGATAGGGAGCTACGGAATCTTCCTATTGGAACCCGGTAGCAGATAATGCGGCAATAAAAAGTAGAATACAACGGCATTGCCGTCGGCGTGACGGGAAGTTACTGCCGCCTGTTCGGTAGGCGGCTTCACAGGGGTGGCTTTAACTTACTGCCGCGACCTGCTGCTCTATGGGCCGTGAAGCTTGAAATGCTGCAATAATGTAACCTTCTTACCAATCCCGGTTCCTGGACCGATGCCGGATTCCGCGTCTATGCTGGAAGGTGCTGCAGCAGCCACGCGGAACGGGAAACGCTGGATGAGAAAAGGCAAGGTCTATACTCGTCTGTGAGGCGCTGTTAGTTTGGGTTTAAAAGGGTTCTTGGGGATGTATTAGATGTCTGGTTAGTTTTCCTTCTTCTCCTCGGGTAGTTTAATTGGTAAATTGGCCTTGGCGAATTCAGCCAACGTAGCTACCTGCCTGAAAGATGCATTGCGAGCTAAATAGCGCCAGGTAAATCCTAATAAAAAAAAAGTAAATCAGCTCATGGGTTTCGCGTGGTTCGTCGAGCGCTGGTGATGGGGTATTTGGTGGACACGGGGGTGGGTTCCAGGGGTGGTCTGTCAGAAGTAAGGAAGTAATGGGAAAATGAGACAAAAGAAATTGAGGAACGAGGAAAAAAGTACTCGGTTTAAGAGTGAGAGTTCGAAGAAGGATTCGTAGGATCTTTCTGGTATAAGGGTGGAATTTTCAAGACTACCAACGTCGCCAAATTTATGTTCCCATGCTGTGAAAACGCGAGTAAGGATCTCTCTTGGTGGGTCTACTTGTTTGAAAATTCAAATTTACCGCGTAAAAAGAGAGGGGGGCATCGCCGCCATCACAGTCTTCCCTGGCAGTTCACATTATCCCTCTGCTTTACCTGGAATATATATAAATCTGTCTATGAACTTCACGGTTGAACTATCATTATTTTTCGTCTCTCTCTCGCCACCTACGGCAACGTAAGATCCTTACGGCAAGATAGACGCTGGGTGAGTTTATCTTTTAGTCTTTCTTGAATTATTTGTCTGGTGGCTCTTCATACCTTTCAAGAAGATTTTCTTGATTTTAAGTAAGAGAAATAAAGACGAAAAGTAAAGAATGAAACTTTTCCAGCATCCGTTCGGCTCTAACTTATCGTCTCGCAGCGATTCGCATTGCAGAGAGAAAAAAAAGAGAGAAAAAGGGAAACGACAACACCACCTCGCGGTGGCTTCTTCGAACTATATATTTCCTGGTGGGATTGGAATTTTTCATTCGACTCTAACTTCTGTGCCATTCCGTTGCGTAATGTAATGGTTACACCGACGCAATAAGGGGAGTTTACACTGGTGGCAGGCAGAGCCACCCCGTTTGCGGAGTCAGTCATGCGGAGTAATTTTCAATTACTACAGATTATATCGCGCCGAGTTCGAGAGGGGTGGTTCCTTCGTACCCGTTGACACACCTACCCGGTTTCCCATAGCCGAAACCCCATGCCCGGGAAAACCCCCATAGCGCCTCTGGGCGTGACCGGGCTATAAACGGCGGCTTTATGTAAACGTTCAAAAATCTCGTGTAAATAGGGTGGGTTCTGCAGTTCGAGCCCTTAGGTGAGTTACGATGGGGTGAGGAGTTCGGTATTTAAATATGTCAGCGTAGCAATCCTGCAAGGAATCTTTATTTATTTGGCTTTCTTATTCCCTTATTTTACGTAAATCGGAGAAAAAATGTTCACGATAGAGGGCCTGCGGGAGAGGGTAGGGGAGGGCACGGAAAGAAAGGCAAGAAATTTTATTGTCATTGGACAATACAAAATTCTGAATGCCCATCCTCCTTATCCCTCGATAGTCGAATGGATTTTCCGTAATTAGGGGTTGGATCAATTTCTGATGGGATAATGCCTCTCGACCTTCGACTAAGGGAGGAAAAGGAACAAGTCTAAAATGAAAGAAGCAGGAAAGGACCTATTTTGGACAATTCCTCTCTTTTTTCCGGGCAGTGCGACGCGACTGTAAGAAATATTTAAGGAAATCAATTTGGTTCTCAGTAGTATAACAAGGGGGATTCCGCATGTAGATTCCTGTACCGGCAATTACCGGCACTTCGTGAGCCTTCGAGTATTCGCATACACGCTAAAAATCGTGGACCCCGCTGATTTCAAGTAGTGAGGTCACGAGGATCGTCGATTCCATGAATCGAAAACAGCTTTTAGGAATTTTATGTCGGATTCCTATAATTTTCCCCCCGATTCAAGCAATCGCACACGATCGAGAACCTTCGAGGGTTCGTGTCCATGCTAAATCGCACAGGATCGCTTCTAGAGCCGGCTCTCATCTCGCATGACGTTTCGAGATAGCCCCTCGCCCTGTGAACCAAGAACCGATAACAAGCTTCGACGATTCCCTCTTGAGCCCTGTGCAGGTTCGTGAAAACATTCACGTTCAGCATAGTTTCTGATGGTTTATAACAATAGTTCTAACAATAGTCATTTAACAACGAAAAAATGGCATTTATAAAAATGAGATGCTATTTTCCGGTCCAGCATTCAATATCCAAAAATTTATTTAAACATTAATCAATCTTATTGATTTTAACGAGCTCTATAATTTAAAGAAGATCAAAAAAGAGGCAGTATCTATTGCAGAGGTCTGCAAGAAAAAGAAGAAGAGGTGAATCACGTTGGGACGATTTGGAATGTGTCTTCAAGTCAAGAATAAGTACTGGAACAATAGTGAACTTGCAGCATAACGCAATAAATTTGAAATTTTTTTTTAAACCCCACACGTGGAATTCCAAACTTTAGATTATCATTATAACCGCATGGGTCTGTTGACAAGACACGATTCGGAATACGTTTACGTAACCATGACGATCGTCATTCGACTATGTCACGTGGAGAATAATGCTCACAGTGATCTAATGTCACGTTAAGATCAATTTCGTATTCTGTACATCATCCTTAAGATTCGAGTTAAGCATGGGCTTTATGAAATTCAAATCCTTACAGAACACACAACTTACGTCTCTCGTGGTTTTTCATCCCCCTGAAAATTCTGCCTCTCGTCATGCAGCCATACCTCCATTTATGCGTAGTATCCGTTCTACGTGGATTCGTTCGATACGAAATACAAAAGAGAACAAAATATTGGAAAGAAAAGCTGGTATAAGTTTTCAAAATGGCTGAATAATCATAACCAGCTTGTGGAAAACAAACAATGTACTTGATAAATACTTTTAATAATTTTAGAAAAATATATTTTCTGGTTGCGTAAAAAAAGAATGTTGTGTAAATGTAGAGACGGGTGTAATCTATAAGCGTAAATATAGTCCGCATTTTTGAACCCTAAGGCACCCTTCTCAAATATACATTGTTCGTCAATGTTATTAAAACTCAAATTCCCATGCGTGGTAGAAAATCGTTAGAGACCCAAGTCCCAGGTATAGGTTGCACAAGAGAATAACACTGTACACCATAGAACACCTTGGTACACACTGGTACCACCCTTAAACGTGACGTAGCAAAGGGGTTATATCATGCTCGTTAACGGGACAGAGAAAGAGCTCTAAAACTAAATTTTCTCTAAAATTACAGCTAAACTATCAGAATCACTATATCACGTGTGTATACAGTTGGCTTACTTTATTCGTCCCTGTGTGTGATGAAAACTTGCCAAGTTCCAGAGGCTAGCTTTAGCAGTTTAAAACTTTTGTCCAGAACGCCCCGTGACGGGGATTGGCTAAGGGAAAGTAAGATTATCGCGTCACGTACCAAATCCTTTCGGCAATATTATTTCCGGTAAATTCAAAGCCGAACTAGAAATCGGCAACGAGGTAGATCGAAGGAAAAATAAAATGACATTTTTCGAAATGACTTTCTTCTTGGTCTTTACGAGTTAGCAATCAGCCTTTTCTTTTTTGGTATTAGAATTTAGGTGTCGGAAAATTGCTTCTATAGAAACTGGTCGAAATTTCTATTGGTGCGGACGAAATTGACTGCAGTTTCAATTGGGGGTGGAATTGTTACTTTTCTTTCAAATTTCATTCTACGGATTCCTTGTAGGCCCGTGAAGTTTTTGGACGATTAGGAACCAGAAAGATTCTTTGATGATGCTGGGTGATAGTAAAAAAAAGGGAAGAAAAATATAAAAGTAAAAACTGTACTGAATCCTATAAATACTCCCTGGCTAATTAAGAGCCCGTAAAGACGAAAAGACTGTGGCTCGCTCTTTACGAGAAGCAATTCGTCTTAATAAACGAACTTTTAGCCGAGAAATGCACTTAACGCTTGCATAAAAATAATATTATAATTAATATGCATGAGACCATAAACGGCCTTTAATCAACTTTTAACGTTACCCGTAGGAAATTAAAATTGTTTATGTCCGACAATTACTGTCGTTTAACATAGCGAAGTGAATGTCGTGTATCAACGAATTGTTATTATTTTTTCAATCAATATTTCCCAATAATTCGGTAACTATAGGGAATCAGTGAATTGAATTATTTTTTTAATTTCCCAATTTTAGGTCTCTATAATTTTAATGTACACGCAACCCAGGCCAACCCTGAACAGCGAACTCTCTTTGGCATCGATTCACCCCTGCAAGAAGATGGAACTTTTCATATTAAAAAAAGGACACTCGCGAAAATTACTCGTTCCATTCGAAAAGCGACGCTCGGCGTCTCTCCAGGAATTCCGTGACGTTGACGTACACCTCCGAGGGGTTGATGACGTTAGGTAACTTTGATTCAAGGGATTGGTCCATCGGCCTAGTCAACCTTACCAACCCTTTTCCTCCCTGCTTTTCACCAGAGTACTGTGCCCCCTTGAACTTTAATTGGATATCAGAATCCACGGGGTGCACGAATAACATTGATTCGAAGGGGTAACCAGTAATACCTGGTGACTGTAAAATACAGTATATTTAAAGGTAACTAAATTGTATCAATTACAAATCTTTACTACCCCCGAAACTCAAGACCACGAAATATGGACATCATTGGATTCTTCGGGAACGAATCCCATTAAGTCGTATCTCAGAATGGGGAGTTCTCGGGCGTTAACGTTTACTTAAATTATTTTTATCTCCTGAATTCAGGGCTGGTTTTCACGATGCAGAAAAGGAAGTGGATACTACAGGAGAGGGACGAGGGAGAGCGAGTGAGAGAGAGAGAGAGACCTGTGGGTAGAGAGTACTAAGAACTGAAGGTGGGCTGGAGGAATGAGAATAAGAAGCATAAGGGGTGGATGATTGTGGCGAAGGGGGTTGAAGGGGTAAGGGGAACTGAGTGAGAATTGGGATACGGGACTCTGAGGGTCGACAATGGCGGCGCCCCCTAAGTCTCGGAATAACTTGATATTACAAATCCGGCAATCTGCTTGAGTAAATCCAGTGAGTGCGCAAGAATACATGTATCTGTAGTACGGGTTTCTGCCGCGGCGGCTGGTTCTTGAAAATAGCGCTGTTAATAAACCGACTCGGGCTGGCGCTCCGCTGCCTTTTCATTTGGCTAAATCGTATTTATATTAAAATACGGTTGGTATACCTGTGCTACGTCAGCCTATACCCGTTTCATACTTTTTTTACCCTTTTATACATTCATCGGTAACAACAGCCCCAGGAAGCACGTCCGCAGTCAGGAATGTCTTAATAAGATTTTGTCAGCGGTTACCTGAGAACGGAATATTACGTCGTAATCAGTGGTACGTTTCATTCGTTTTCATTTTTTATAGTAGCTGCTATTATTAACATAAGACAGGTTAAAGAAAAAAAAATATATTACCTGAGATTTATCTCTCCTGGTGTATCGAATAAATTTTTCAGATATTATTAAATAACTGAGATCTTAAAGGTGACGTTTTTCTACCACCATATTGAACGAAAGACTGTGAGGAATGTTTATTAAAAATTAATAAAGAAAAAAATAGATTGTAAATTTCCAGGTTATTTAAATATAATCCTGAGTAGTTCCAGATTTAAAAACGTCATTACACCCTTGAAATTTACTCAAATATTTCGCGACTTCCGCTTTCTGCTTCCACCCCTCACATCTTAATACCTCTGCCAATGTTACTAGTTTATCGTGTTGGTACTGTTTGAATTACTTACCTGACACTACATTGCGTAACATGCAGTAAGCGTTCCTGATGACCTCATTCCATATGTATTTGTGCCAGCAGTGGAACACGAACAAACCAGAAACGAATAGCAGACAAGTTAAACAGCATGGATGAGAAAGGGTAGGAACGTATACGTACCTGGGTAAACAACGATAAAGAAATGCACGTTAGTGGGTCAACGGTTTTTCAAAAAAGCAAAAAAAAATCCAAAAACAAGAAACAATAGTTTCCGCCATGTTAAGGAAATAGCTGAACCGGAAATAGAGGAAATTTGTAGTCTAGTCCAATGCAGCAGTCACTTCCTCGTTTGGCACAGACTCGAAGCCTGAGCTTGTACATGCATATCTGTAAAAGAAGGGGAATGGAACCCTTGCCAAGATTCTGATCATTTTAACTGTTTTAACGTTATAGAATGCGGCTGGATAATCAGTTCAACCCGGAATATTACGTTTACTTGATAATCCTTAACGTACCCTTACGGTTTGCATACTTTTTTAATACCTCCAAATTTTCTATATATACATAACAAAATTTTGAATTTCTCTTAACCTCATTCCAGTTAACCAGTTGGCTCGGTCCCGGTGAACCCGTCCCTTCCACTATCCCGAAGGGTGGCTCACACTCTATGGATGAGGGTGGAAATGGGAGGTGGGTCTCTCGGAGAAGTTATTTAGCGGAGGCGTTGTTCTGGCTCGCCTAGTATGTGGGTCGCCGCCGGCTTAGTGCCGCGGGTAAGCCTCATGAAACATGAGTACCCACTGGGATGACGCCACTAACTCCTTTATGGAGATGGAAGCTTATGCATGAATTGTGAGGATAGGTAGATTCCAGAGTGTGGACGTGGATCCACTTTTAGGACATTAAAGTCCTTAAGGAGTATAGCTTACGAGTCTTGATAATTATTTTTTCTTCATTAATTCTGGATTCAGTATAGGACGACCGGGTATTTTTTATAGGGGGTTAAATCGAGGGATTCATGGGGAATGATTTATTGGATTCGACTGAGATGGAAGAAAATCTTATGGTATACTGGTAACTATGGATTTTTTAATTACTTTTTTTTTCATGTCACGCGATAATGCTATCGGGTTGGAGCATCTTTAAGAGTCGATTTGCTGTGTTTCTATATGCGCTTCACTTGTCTTGTATAGGTTGGGATGTAGATGTATGAAGGTATATATGTATATAGAGAGGAAGCGAGAGGAAATAAGCCCTCCTCGTATATCCTGGGATATCTGATGCCCCTGTCTACCCCATAGCTGTTGAAAACTTAACTCACTGCTTAAACCCTCTTCCCAACCTTATGTTCGAGCTCTCGCGAGATATTTATACCACTTTTCCCTTAATTGCCTTCTAAACGGAGTTACGCCGTATTTATCAAGGCGCATTATCAGGGCTGCTCCGAACTTTCTTTTTCTGTCATCCCTAATGGATGGGGTTAGTGTGAAATTTAAGAAAAATTTCAAAATAGGGGTGAGATATGGTTGGAAGGTTAGAAAAGGAGGTTTTGAAAGGATGTTGTCCTGGTTGTATTTTTTTTTAATTTTGGAAAAGTGACTGGTAGGGATAAATCTTTTTATATAGGGTAGTCACGGTTTTTTTTAAGGGATGCTAAGCAAGGGTGTGACTTTCTTCAGTTCGGAACGGATATCCGTTAACGTAAAAGGAGGGCTTTGGTTACTACATGATTCGCAGCTAGGGTGGAGGATTAGGGGTGTTTCTTCGTGATGAAAACCCGTTCAATCTGTCGGTGCGGAATTTATGGGTTTATGAAATTACACAAGACGCGCCACCACTACGTGGTTTCAGTGCACTATGAGAAATCGGTCATTTAAATTTATGGCTGCAATCTCGATACGGTCAAGGTGCGTCGTGACGCTTTTTCGCGAGACGGAATTAGAAGGGGTCAATAAAATAAATGGACGAAGCGAAGAAGTGTAGACGAATAAGTAAGAAAAAATGAAAAAAAGAAGTCAAGGGATGGCTAAAAAGTATGAAGGCGAAATTGTAAAAGACAAAGAGAAGGGAGGGGTGAAACTCGCATTACCGTCCGACACTTTTGGCCGTGTAAAAATAAGCCATTACAAACACGTGTCTTTGCCGATTAGCATAATAGCGTAGCTTTTTATGCCCCGTCCCACCCGGTATAAAATGTTAATACGCACAGAGTTTATAACCAGGTGTAGCGCATGTGCCTCTCAAAACAAGCATTAAAATTCCTCGAGACTGTCTTTCATTTTGAAAATAACATTAAGCTCGATTCATCGTGTAAACGTTTTACGGAGCCATCTAGTCCTCCGTTTCTAGTATCTTCGTAAAATTTTTTAAAAATAAAAAAGTTATTAATCCCCCTAAAAATCCTCGTGCAGAATGACACCTCGTAATGCTGATAACAATCGACCCTTCTCCCTCTGCCCCTTATCAATTAGCCAAAAAAAAGGATTACTACCAGAATACACCAGCAAAATTATTCAAAGTCACAATGCATCCAACTTTTTAAAAAAATTTCATTTCGTCCAATTTTGCCATAATTATTTGTTTATAATTAGCAGCTTCAGAATGGCGTGAAAGTGGACGGCAAAGCTCGGAGCTTAATGCCAGAGTAGCTGCGGGAGATTCTCGGGGTAGTTGTGGAACGGGGGTCGGGGTCTGCGAAGTATTCAGGGGAGCGAGGGGGGAGGGAGGGAGGTGGGTGGAGAAGTGGATTTAGTCGTGTGACGATTAAAACGGGGAAACCGCGTTGGCGCTGTGTGACATCATTAGCAACTTTCCGCCATTGTTTTCTGCGCGACCTGATAAACTGGGCTAATTGCCTCAACTTTTGACCTATCTGCCAGCCCTGTAACTAGCTGCTACCACTGCCACTGCTACTGGCACTATTGTCATCTTTGCTGACCGCATCGACCAAAAGGCCAAATAGATCTTTTGCGCTATAGGTGATAATAGTATAAAATTATACCCCATAAGCCAATTAGGCTAGTATCTTAATTAGCCTTTAATAATTTATTGGAACTTGCTCCAGTTTGCCAATAAACTATTTCAATTTATATTTATCGATTATCGCGAATAACAGACCTTTAAATAAACTCCGTTTGAGTATATGTAAATTGGCTTAATTCTATACCAATTTTATCGACTCAAATTGACGTTCATTCAATTATTTAATCATATAGAGCGAAGCTTGATTGGCACAGTAGATTCAGGTATCCGATCCAGAGTAGAATCGCGATAAGGTACCACGTAAAAAAAAAGAGGTTAATGCGTTTATCAAAAAACCTTGTATATAAAAAATTTTATTCCTAACAAATTATTCGCAATTATCAATAATTTTGTTAAATAAATAACGTCAGTCAGTTTTTCTATGCATCGAGAATTCATATATTAAAACGTTTCGCGTCGCGTGGGACGCGCACGTCCCAAGCTAGTCTGAACGGAAAGTAACCAAAAATCGTTCCAGCACGGAACGTGCTAACGATCCGCTAGGAACGGTAATACACGCTGTTTCATGGTTTTACACAAGAGTATGTCAAAGTTCCTATAGTTAGCGAATGAGGACGATAAAGCGACGGTGGCGCCGCAGGCGGTTCATTTACGTACATTTTGCATCCACTCAACTTTTGTTTGAGCGTCGAAGATTACATGGAATATTATTTTGTCCTGGCTGGATGGGAGTTTACCACCCCCTTTATGATATACGTTTATACCATACGTAACGGTGCTATGGGGTGCGAAAGTACTTGAGCGTCGGTGTCGCGAAGCGTCGCAACGCCGCATACAGTCACCCTCAACATTTACGCTAGGGGTCCTATGTGTCGACACTTTGATAATGGTACCCTCCGCAATGGTGGTGCCATCCCTATCACCCCCCTCCCCCCCCACCACCCCCCCGTCAACCTACCTCCGTCGCACTCAACTTTCGTTCCGCCCTTGGATTTAATTAACTCGCTCTCGGAGCTTCATTGAGTTATGTTAAGTCACGTCCTCCGCGTAATCTTTGTATTATGCCACTCGAAATGTATTTCTATATAGATGTCACGCGCGATAAGCCCAAACCCTTATACGTTCATCCCCTCCAGGTCTCTTTACCCCCATTTTGCCCAACCTACCCTACTCAACCTTTTTAACCTTTTTGCTCTATCCTTCGTACCTTCGCTTTGCTCGTAACGTCACCTGTAATGCTAGGGGTGGAAACTTTGGTCTGGGCCACTACCAGGGGCAATTAGCGTATAACCTTTTTCGGTTTTGTCACTTTTCGAAAAGACAGGGATGCCTTTTCGCACCATGCGGGGATGACAAAATGAAGAAAAATTAAAATGTCAAATACGAGGTTAATTGCTAGACATTTTTCAAAGCACCAAACAACCCTTCAGGCATCATTACAAACCTCCGTTATTGTCAGGTATCTCTGTGTATACTGACTGGTTCATGTTTCACTTTGCAGTTTTCCCACCCTGGTGCGAAGGGCTTGTGGCAGCGTATTTCGCAATTTGCGTAATACATTATCGTGGCGAGCGTAATGACTTGTCAGAGGCAGAGGGTTAATATTGCAAAGTCCATGTTGCTACCGGGGACCCTAGTTGAGCAACCTCAGTTTCCATGCAAGTGAACAAGGCTGTACTTAAATGGAATCTTGAATTTTTTTCAGTACGTATGAATAGTACTAACTTACATAACTTTTTGGGGAAGAATTTTTTTTATTTATTTTTACATTATTGGACTTGTACCCCATTCAATTTCTTATGTTTACAAGTGTCGCACCTTTTTAATTTGGGAATTTTTACTTCTTATAGAACTCTGTAAGAAAGAATAAGGGTTAGAGAAAGTTGCGAAAGTGAGCCGTGATCTGCAAATTGAGAGACTTGAAATAAGGGTGAGGAATTTAAAAAGGAGAGCGAGAGAGGGTTCGATAAAGATTCACCTTCGTCCTTTTGCAAGGGGGTAAGACACCCTTAAGGCAGAGCTCATACGGTGCATTTTAAGTAAGGGTACTTTTCTTTTAAGGGTGTCTACTGAGATCGATTACAAATCGTTAAGGGGTGAATTTTCGCAGGGTAGTTTTATACGTCGGTTACTGTGATTAGGTAATATTTTTTTTTGAGATATTACATATCGTTGCTTTCTGGAAATATTTAATTATTAATTGCGGTTTGTATTAATTGGACTAAGCTTGCGATTTTTTGGATTATCGCTTTTTGATTATGTAAGCGTATACGAAGATGTGGTTATGTCCCTTTGTTCACTTCGTTATTCGCGCATATTACTAACTCGGTTGAGATCAAAAGGATTGTTGGGTAGCCCATTAAGAACTAATGAACCGTGTTATTGCATTTCAACCAAATTCGTATTAACAGCCGGATAGATATATTTAATTAAAATATCCCCATTCAACTCTCCTTAATCGCTATCCTTATACGTTTCACGTAACTGTGTATGATTTTCAAAATTTTTTAAATATATTATTTTAATATTGTGATGTAATTTTTCGAATCACGATCCCAAGGCGGCTCTGGTTACCGATACAGATAACGTTCTCAATTTCTGGTCCCCTTCGTTATGGTTTAGTTTAGTTGAGGTCGAGGTGCTCGAATCTGCCGTGGGAAGATAGTCTCGACGTACCGAGTTGCCCGGCAGAGAAGACGACCCAACAGAGACGTCTCCAGGACCGGCAGAAGCCCGGGTGAGATACCGGCGCCTCGCTGGAGATGGCAAAGGGCTATAGAGCGGGCGGAGATAGTTTTGATACGGTTAAGGGCAGGAGAGGAACCTCGTGCCCGAGTTAAGGATGTAGTGCCCAGCTGTCGTCCGATGCCCTGGGAAGCGGCCGTGGAGGATCTCCAAATGTTACGTACCGATTCGCTAAGGAACGCTGTCGATTTGGTTTAAAGAGACGACTCGAGGTAAAGAAGAAGAGTTATCGGCTATAAGGATCTCGACCAATCAGAGTGATTAGTTCTCGGATTTGGCGATTGTCAAAACAGTCTGTCTCGGGGCACCAACCGAGGTGTCACGAGTTGCCTCGCGCTCCCGTGCTATTTGTTGATAGTTTTTCTTACCGTGTTTCGCTATGCTGTAGCAAGTTCTCGTTCGTGTAGTTCTTGCGTTGCTCTCGCCATATCCAGGAAGTTCTATGGATTTTTTGTATATCTTCCGGCGATGCAGTGCTGTACCCTAGTGCAGTGCCCCCCTGAGTATCCTTTGGATATAGTCCTCGGCCTCCACGGATTAGCTGCACCAGCTCCGGTGAGTTCTCCCAATTTATTAATTGGTGAAGGGATTTCGATTGGTAGTTAAGATTCGTTCTGTCACGTTCTCGATTCATCGCTCTCTGTCCCTCGCACTATTTGCCTGACTCTTACTCCGACCCTCTCTACCTCAACCTAGCAGCCTGAGCGCCCGTGCATTTCCGTAACCGTCCGCTCCCGTTCGTGCATCCAGTTGCGCTTGCTGATTTTACGCGACCCCAAAGATCACCAGCTACGGTTGCGTTTCTCGATTGTACGTGTCCCCAGAAATCGACAGGATCCGTTAAGCTATCGTCTCTTCTGATAGGTTCCGTCAGAGCTCTCGTTTTGGTGGAGTTGGGCCTGTTCCACCCCAACTCCCAGTTTATACCGGCTCGTCAATTCCCGGTGGAAAAAGAATTGGCTGGTGCCCGCCTGGCTTGCGGATGCATGAACGAAGGGTGGACGGCCGAAGGTAACGTAGGTTGGTTCTCAAAGATAGTTCGTTCTCGGGTGTTTCGCTATCGGTGTCGAGTTCAGGAAAAGAATTACGTTCCAATATTTAATTATTATTGTTATCAAATACAGCTTTCCAAAGTGGTACCTTACTGGTTCCTAATGCAGACTTTCCTTTGCAATTTCGTAAAAAATCCAAAGTCAAACTATGGAATCGAAACATCGTATTTAGAAAGTTGGATTGAGTATCGCGAATTCCGGTATCGATCGCAATTAAAAATTAATTCCCTGAAAATTCCTCCTGTAGATAAGATTCCGCGATAGAATCAAAGATAACCCAGCGAATAAAGAGAGAGAGGAAAAAAGTTATATAATTAGTCTACGATCGATTATTGATTACCGGTCATTTTGGTTTACAATCTCAGCCATGAGTAATTTTTTTTTTAATTTCAAATTGTGTTCCTAAATTGTACAGATCTTTTGGAAAGTACAAAGTACAAAAATAAAATTTTATTTTCCACTCAGCGACTAAGGAGTAGTTGAAGGGGAGAGGCGTAGAGGGACTTTAGGACAGAAAACCACAAAAGTCCAGTTCCCGAAAAGTCTAAGAAATTTCGCCACAGGCCGAAGAAAAGCACGATTCCCGCAGCGCACTTTCCTACGGCTAAATAGAATCAATTGGAAAAGTTTGGCTTCCCTTCGTTTAGTGCTGCTGCCATGGACACCGGGTATCTTCCTTTCCCTCCTCTTAACTTTCCATCCCTTGTTCCCCTGACCCCTCCATGACCTCCTTCGCTTTTTTGGTCCTTCCGCTTCTTTAGCCTCTTTGCTTCAAAGCAGCAATAGATCAGCAGCCGTTTCCGTGTTCTGCCACGCGAGGATTCCCGGCGCGATTTTAAACTTTCGGTCTACGACATACGAAATGGAGGCAGGGAACTTCTTTTTTATTCATCTGTTTTTCCTTAAAAATATACATCAAAAGTTCGTATCGATCTCCGAAGTGCGCAAACAGATCAGCAAATGATTCCAAAGTTTTTTCTATGTTGGACATGGTGGAGTCTGTGAAAACAAGTCGTAAGGGAGTGATTGCTGAGCCACGTGTCCGTCTATCTACGATTACGAGCCTCGTAAGCGTTCGGTTTATCTGCGGGTTGGCAGTCGTCAAAAAGTTGTAGCGTTACGTTAGCAAATACTGGAAACTGCAAACTGGTGTAGTGGCAGCACTGTAAGCGAGTATCGTAAGAATACTACTTACCGAAGTGAAGTAGGAACTTACACGGAAACGTCGGGATCGCAATAGAAACTGAACAAGGAGCTAAGGATCTTTCAAGGAAAATCTCTAGGATTTCGTAATTGAAACTTTCACGGAAGCACGTAGTGTACCAACCTTGATATTTTACCTTATAATACCAACTTACCCACCTACTACATTCGTTTGAATTTATTAGGTCATCCTCTTCCGTGCTGATCTTGCACACGAGGAGATAAGCTGAATATATAAGAATGAGAAAAGTATCGTAGGTATTTCATCCCCTTTTACATACATAAACACACACACGCGCAGAATTGATTTATCAAGTTATCCTGATAATCATCACAGTTCGTTAAATTTCAGAAAGGGTTCGTCCTCGTGTCGCTTCGCTATTTCGACCATCTCAATCATTTCGAAATCCTCTAACAGCCACCCGTGAATCTCTAAGACCGCTGCTATTCATCCGACCAAAGATTTCTTACCCGAATGCTGACGGTCTTCTTTCATTAAATTCCGTTATGATTCGCTGAAGAATCAGTGGCGCGAGGGATAAAATCTTTTGGAGGGAAGAAGAGCATAGAGAAGCGTAAAGAGGCTGCGGAGTAAAGGGTAGAGATGCTTTGTTTAAACACAATGGCTATTGACTCCGTTCGAACTCCATGGGCGTGGAAAACACGACACTGCGGAAGATTGGCTTCGGGTTTCTTGAAATTGAACCACGATGGGAAATTGTCCTGCAAAGATATCAGAAGCACTTCATATTTTAATTTTGAAAATCGTTGGAAGCCATGCGAAATTCAATTTCAACGCATTTATGATGTTACTGGGTATCACTTGGTTGTATCTTTGAAACAATGTGATAGGGATATTTCTTAAATATAATTTTTAATCTAGATTTTCCTTTCTTATCGACTGAGAGAAAAAGCTTTGCAGAAATTTTTAACGACAGGAAAAATTCGCGGACAGCTGGTGGATGCTGCGCTTAACTTATAGTCTAGAGAAAATTACTGGGGCGTAGGAAACTATATGTATATATCGCATCGTGAAGCATATTCGGAAAGGCAGTGAAGATGATACTGTTCTAACGAACTTTTTTCCATAATGCAAGTAAAGCACTGCCAAGCAGTCGAGTGCACCGAAAATCGTTAACTTTAACGCCTGGATCAGCGTCCCTGGACGAGAGTTTTATTATAAATTCCGCATCCCCATCTCGAAATTGGAAAAGGACCAAAAAGCATGAGACGATGTCAGGGAGGAAAAAAAGGTCAGGAAACTTAATAATGACGTAATAATGGCGTAGAGTTTACTCACGATACAATAACGTTCCCTGTTTTAGCGATGACTGTCAGTCATATGACAGACCAGATATACCCTTAGTAACCCTAGTACCCCAAACGAGGAAATTTAATTAAAAGGACCTGACAGACCATTTTGTTTATTCGGTATGTTTTCATTTCCTGATTTCTTTACTTAGTTTTTCTAAGAGATCAATTGATTTTTCACGCTAGAGAATTGAAGCTCTTATAGTTTTGAAAATACTTGAACCCTTTTGTAATTCTCTAAAATATTTCTTAAAAACGATGAATCCACGTTACTATACAGATAATACATCTTTACCACGACTCTATATCTTGCAATGGGTATAGGCTCTTATCTTGCTGTCTGGTGTTCGGCAATGATCGTAAATACTCGGGTTTATTCGTATACCGAATGTATGTAGACGGGAAAGTACATTCTTCAAGGAACCAACAGCAATAAAGCATCTCGATCAATTTGTTAAATGAGTTTGGAACTCCGTCTGGAATATCAAGTGGGTATTTGGAATTTGGCGAGAGTGCGTAAAAAATAAATAAATAAATAAATAAGCGAATAGGTATGGGATGAAACAGACTTAACTCTTGGAGCATTTGGTATATTGGATCTGAGGGACAGGATGCATTGGTCTATGATAATCATGTAGGAATTTGATGCTGTGGTTTTTCTTTATATTTTTTTCTTGGCTTTTAGGTATAGAAAGGATATTCTTTTTTATTATTTCTTACCAGTATATATATCACATTGTGTTACGGGCGATATCGTTCCTTAAGTAATAGCCTATTTCTATATTGCGTCACTACGACCGCCATTGTTCGACCTAACTAATCATTTGTTATTTTTCCGTCGGGATACTATGCCAAGAAACTATATACCATGATTGGTATCGATACGAAAACTCATAAAAAAGTTTTCTTTGTTTAACGCGTCACGAGAGCTCAAGCTACTCTTTGGGTTGACTGATACGAGTTAATTAGAACACCGGGTAGATTAGTAATTCGACATTGGTGCAGTCCATAACTCATTCACTAAATACTAGTAATCGGATTCGTATAAAAACTTGGTTAATGTAACATAATTTTATTTAACTTTTATAAAGTCTCCTCAAAGTACAAGCATTGTATTGTTACTCCAATGTCTAAATTTTACAAAATTCCAAGTACCTACCAAAATCAGAAATAATACTTACAATCATTATATTGCGCTATTCATCATACTCTAAAGTACCATGAATAGTTCTTTGTTGTGTTTTCATACCATCATTTAATTTAGCAACTCTCACTGTCAGGTGAGCACTCATAAGATTCGCAACCTTGCTGCATTTCGTGACATTCATAAAAGTCTGTCTGGGTGGTTGACTGCTAAAAATATCATGCGAGGGCGGTTAGTGACCGTGATAAAAATGTGAAAATATACTTTCCATAATACTAGGTGTCAGAAAAATTGATGATAACGCGTACAAAAATAACATCCATTATAATACCTAGACCAACGGATTTCAGTTCTTCAAAAAAAAAGAAAGATAGTAAATTATGAAGTAACGCGATTTTATTATTCATTATTTTTTTCTCGTAAACTGTAGTTCTCAAGTGAAGGCTCACATATGACACGTTCGCATGACCTTTTGCCCTGGGTCAATTGCAAACCTTTCTATAGAACGTGCATGACGCCATCAACTACTTCACTAGACAGTACTTATTTAAAATGGCAAGCGTCACTGAAGCTCGGTATAAAATCGATAACTATAAAATATACAATTTATGACGTCATCCCTTAACAGTAGATTGAGTTTTTTTTCTTAATAATTCAGTGATATCGAGTATTGCAGCTTTTTACATCATGACATTAACGATCGACACCGAGTCCTGGACAGTGGTTATGATATGTGGGTCTGAGCTACGTCAGACTTGAACGATATGTGATATTTATTATGATGTCATACGATCGTCCTATTTGAATGTCAAATGTCAATACTTCGCTTACGGATATTAACCCCCTTTGAGCGTTACTATGAAATATAATCGCAAGGGGGTTAAAAATAAACTGACCTCTGACATTTAGCAAATAAATTATCTTGTGTATTACGGATAAAGAAGTTAAATTACAATGATACGTACCTTGGAGTAGTCCGAGTATTAAGTCTTAAAGGGGGTTGGAAGTTGGGGTTGAGGTTCGGTTAATCAATCATTAAACACGGTTCGGTCATTTATTAAAGCAAAACTTTATTATAGCAATAGTGAACAATGGATAACTATTAAAGATTTTTAACATGTTTTTCTTTTTTTTTTTTGATAAAAATAGCGATTGGATGTTTAGGTTTTAGGTAGTAGGTGAATATCTAAATGGGGTATCTTAATCGTACGAAATGCTCGCGAAAATGAATTTTTATGACATTAGTTGGGAGAGTGTATGTGTGGGTCTGTGTATGTATACGTGTGTCTTATCAATGTAAATAATGGCGATGAGGAGGGGATGCGTCGCGAAATGTATGATTTTATGGAAAAAATGGCGAAAAACGTAGTTGAAAATAAATTGAAATATATAGCAAATATAAGAAGCGCGAATCGAATATAGGTAGTATGGAACGTTGAGTCTTTTTTTTTATATTGCAATTTTTTCGCGATCGACCAACCCATTCTTTTTCTTCGTAAACTGATGCTTGCCAATTTCTCTGACAATTTGCTGTTTCGTCCTTCGTAATACCAAGTTGATGAATTTTTTCGAAAATTTGAATTTCATTACACAACCCTTTTTCAGGGTGCGTCTGGTAGATTAAACAAAAAAATTGTTTCTGACGTGGAATAAATCAATAATAGCTGCTGGTACTGACACAAAGCAGAGGCAGAAACGTTGGAAACAATTGGGGTGTATGAAATCGATTATTATCAGACTCGCAAAATCTCAGACTCCCCGGTTAACTTATATAACCCAAAAAATTTTTTTGAAATACTAAATTAATCCGCGAATCAGTCACAGCGATTAGGTCGGTGACATAAATCATCCATTTGTTCGTGACATAACATGCGTGTATTAGAAAGTGCTTGTGGGGGTGTGTAAATTGGATATTTGGAAAAGTACAAAATGTATAAGGGGTTGGGATAATGGGGACAAGGATTAGCTAGAAAGGATATACAGATGAAAATAGATCGAAACAAGGGATAGTCCTTAGGGGTAAAAAAATGTAAAGTGTAGGGAAATAATAATAGGGGGATCTTACATAACCAAGTACGTAATTATTAAAATGGAACCTAAGACAGTCGTTGGCTAGTTCTAATGATATTCCAATAAGTCATTATCAGCTAATCTCTTTATCGTAATAATAAGTCATCATATTTAATTCTTAGGGCATTACGGGAATAACTACCATATACCAAGTTGATCATACCGCATTATTACACGAAACCGAGCTAGCCTAATCTGCTTGGCGATTGACGTCACGGGAAGATTGCCAATCAAACCTAACTACACGCACATGCATCACGCACTTGTTTACGCATAATCGTTAAATACCTTTGCGTTAGGAATTTCTAGTATTTTTTGCGCGTATTCATTTTTTCCCGAAAAAAAGAATCTTTATAAAAAATCAGTAAAAAATTGTGGGACGTTTACTGTGGTGTAGATATTACGCTATTCATCGTGTTACCCGCAAGTGCAGCGACTACAGCGCCGCGCAGCGGACAATCGTAGAAAAGGACGAGCAATGAGAATTCTTTGATACTAGATAATTTTTTTTGTCGTCGCGACGCCTGTGCTGCGAATTGCGTTACGATTATAGACGTATCGTGAGAAGGGATGGTTTAACTTATTTTTTGCTTGTCTACATTTATTTTTCTATTTTTATTTCATTCTTTCGCTCGACGCTAATTTTCCCGGTGCGTCAATCGCGATGACGTAACATACAATATTTAGTGATCTTATAAATAATATGTCTAACAACTTTAGGTTCATCTTAGATTGCTTTCCGTAATCACGCCGACTTCCTGTCAGAGCTGCAACACACATTCGCCGTTAATGTATGTTAGGAATTTATTTTTGTTTCTATTTTTGAATATTTTCTTTGAGGATATCCGTCGCAAAAAAGTCAGCGCTTTTTTTTCGATTAATAATTAACCGCGATTGCGCGTGGAGCTCCTTAGCCACAGATCATGTACCTTACTATTTTTCATCTTTATATTGTAATATTATGTTTGCTTATTTTTTTCCTCCCGTTTACTTCCTTGTAGATTTCATTTCTAGTTCGTATCATAGATTCATTACTATTCTTTACGTATTCACTGTTTTTCATTTAAATGCCTTCACATCGAATATTTAGGTATTTTTGTAAATGCTGGCGGGATTTTTTTCAAATAGTATAAGGTAGATACTTTTTCTCAGTGTAGATTATCTGCGCGTCGAATCTCTTCGTTATCACTAATCGCGCATGTGATGATAATGACGATAGGGTAATTAATAATTTTCAAATAATTCAGAGTCAAAAAAAATTCTGTTCACCTCGGTGTACCCGTACGTTTTTAATTTTTCAAAAGAATCGTCTCAGTCGGTTACCAGGTCGTTTTTTTTTATTATTTTCAAAATTAAGAAGTTGTCAAGCTTCTTTTTGTGATATAGACGAGATTCGAGTGCGCCACTTATTACACTAAAATAGCAACTTACTTGGCTGGCCCATCCTCTTACATGCTTAGTTTGTCCTTAATTCGAAAATGTTCATCGTTACGAATCTTACCTCATTAATACTATTCAATACTTGTTGAAGCTCATAATAAGTACATACTCAAAGATTAATATTATCATTTTTTTTTATTGTATTATCTCGCTTACTATATTGGTATATTAATCGTCTAAGAACTTTACCATTTTCAATTATTATTCTTTCTTTCCACTTTTTTTTTTTAAGCTTCGATCATGCTTTTCACTCCTACCGATGACAAGGGTACAAAATTATAATCGTCTCCGGTTCAAGTCTCTTTTCTTTTCATATCCGACCTGCACTCATGGCAATCCTTGAGAACATCTTTGTACATAACTAAGAGATATATGTATTTATAGTATTTATAGTATGTATATATACCCTCAATCGCCCGAAAAACACACGGGTTTGGTGGGGTGGAACTCGCCCGACGTTGAAGAAAAATTTTTACTCGTTGCAAAATAAAATTAAAAAAAAGAACGTGTACGAAGTAACCGCAAAACTGCGTATGTAAAATCATGCGCAGTTTCGGGTATTTTGAAAAATTTTATTTACAAACTAAAGGGCAAGAACGAACTATCACGTTTTTCTTTTTGGAACTTAAATCCGTACACGGAAAGGTGTCATGACCTCCCTAATATTTTATGCTTAAGTATTTCTATGGACAAGGGGTTGTCGTCGATTTTACGTAAGAATTCCAGAAATATATAAATTTTGTCTTATTTTTGTTGACCATTAAACATTAAAAAAAAATGGTATGACAGTATTAGCTAATGGAATTTGAGTTCTTTTTTTTAAATTACTTTTTCTTGCGTGATTTTTCCACGGAATTATGTAAAATTAATAGGGTGAGTGGATGACTGCGATGTGGTGGAGGTTAAGTTTACGAATTTTGAAATAAATTCGACTACCCTTAGTGTACGTGTGTGTCTGCGTTTGAGTCCACGAAATCGCGGATTCACTTAGTAATTTCGGACACGACTAATTCGTTTGAATCAGAAATTAATAAGCAAAACTTTTATCGTTTTCATTAATTGTTAAAAAGTTAATCGCTAAGTTTACATGAGTGAATTTCGCATTTATCTACAATGAAGTACGCACGCGCGTGCAACAAACTCTCAGCTGTTCCACGTGTACATTTTCAAAGTATAGATTCATTTCTATACCGTGTAAAAAAAATGTTTATATTTTCATCTGAATTTCCATCAGCCACCCGTGGGTGAAAGTATTCATAGATATGGCTGTAAATATATATATATATTTATAAGTTCCTTTTTTAAATTTTCAGTATCTCTTCGATAAATATGAATTCAGATGCCGTGTAGTCCCCTTCATGGTAGAATTTGTTTATTACGTAATTTTTTTTACATTTTTCATGAAAATTCGTAAACATATTCAAAATACCGTTGATTTCATTTCTATCGGTAATGGAACGTCGAACGCGCGTGGTACGATGGTATATAAATAAAATAATAAAACGACAGTAGCATAGTATTATTCGATATTAAAAAAAATGGCTTTTTCAAGTAAAATAATCTACGTGACGTAAGTGCAAGCCTCGATTTTGTAGTATAAAAAAATGTTTAAGTAATAGTAAAACGCCTTAGACTAAGAACATTAAATGCAAACACCCATAGGCAAAAATGCTCACAGGTTTTCTTAATAAAAAAAAATAAAAAAATTACCATTAGGTTGTTGTTGAAAATTAAAAAAAAAACCTTTGAAAAGTCGCGGCGTGTAATAACGTTGACACGAAGAAGCCGATAATCTCATGTGTAACCTGCGTGAAAGTCGCATATATATATATATATTAAGGGATGCGGGATGCGTTGACGTTATTAATTAATTTCGATTTGGACTCGATAAATTTAATATCGCAATTAATAGAAGTATCTTATTTACTCATATCCCCTCCTCCCCTCTTTGTCTCAACATCGATCTGTGGCAGCTTAAATCTATTTACGCAATGCATAACGCGCGCCTACGTCCAAGATTAATTACACACTCATGATTGTTTTCTGCCGTAACCAAGAATGGACCGAAAAATTCGACTTTGGGTTTTCCCTCAATTTTTTTTTTTTTAATTAATCCTCTTTACATGATCATCATTGTAATCGAGGGAAACGACGCTTCGACGAACCCACGAAGTCGTATCAAAAAGTCGTATCAATGCGGTCCGTTTATACCACGACGCCTATATATATCACAGGTCTAAGAAAACAGAAAATACGTATTTTACATACATAGCTTTCCGCACTTTTTTCTTTGTTCGCGGATGATTGGTCGTCTACCTTGACGATGGCTGATAACCAGATTTTCCAAAAAAAATTTTGTTCAAATCCAAAAAGTCTGCTAGTCGTACTTGCAGATAATGCTTATACGTACCTGGGCACGAGATAATTCTGACATGTCTCGTCTGTGGATTTGATATTAGTATGGTGGTAAAGTCTGCGGAAGAAAAAATCCTTCCAGGATTAACCCTTTGATCAGGATTTTTTTTTATTTCTTGACCACACAGACAAATCCGAACTAATGGATTTTGTGGGATTCACTGGTCGCCATCGTCGGGGACATTTTTTTTATTTCTCCAGCTTTGGCGTCAAACGGTACTCTGTCCGGCGCCTCCTTGAATGGACTTTTGCTCTTTCATTTTTTTCATCCTTTTTTCCCCTCTTATAAGTACAGTCGAAGTCACCTCGCGGATACGCTCATTATATACAGTAGACGATTATTAAAAAAAAAAGGGGGGAAAAAGATAATAAAGGATCTCGCTAGTCACGGGATCCGATATTTTATTGGAGTCTCTTTTTCTTGACCCAATGACGATTCTGATCAATCAGATCATTATTGCGTACCTATAAGAGGAACGCCATTCGAGCACCGTTTTCTTTAAACCAATTATACTACAGTTCATTTCTCATAAATCGCGTAATTATTTCTCGTTGATGATTTTTTTTGCATTTTCTTGAAATATTTTTTAATTACATTTTCCTTCCCGTTCACCGACGTTCCTGTAGCTCTTCTTTACAAACATTCGTTTTTCCTTTCCAAATTCTTACAACTACCTAATGTTTTATTTAGCAAATGTCCAGTCGTGGTATCGATGCCAAACGTAGTTACCTGCCAGTAGAACGGTCAGCGTCATACGGGAATTCGTACTTGGACCACGGTTTCTCGGCAGAATGCTAATGTGAATTGTAGTATCATAATCTCGGCTGGATGATGACAGGTCTAGGTCACGGTTCCATCACACCAAAGGCGTGCCGTATACTTCATTGGTATGAAGATTCTGATTACTGTCGTTTTGTCGGGACGCGCATTGCTGAAACAGAAAGAATAAAGGCAAAATTGAAAAAAATTATTTTTCAAGTCGTGAAAAAGATATAAAAAATTTTGTTCCATGTTTGACATTTAACGTCTATTTAACAATCGTTAAAAATTTAGTAATTATCAATCAAACTCACCGCTTGCTTGCGCTCCCAACTCTTCATTGCTGATTTGTACTTCTCGAACTCGTGACACCAATCCGAATAGATTTTCTGGTAGTCGTTGGACTTTGCCGGCGCGGAACATCTATGCGCGTCCACTGTTATATTGTAGGAACAGAGTAAAGCGCCGCCAAGCCAACAATCGTATCTTCCAGCATCCTGTTCATTGACACCGACGATCACGAGTCCCTTTTCTGAGGTCTCGATGAACTTGTCTCCCCCAGCGCCGTACTTGTACACGATTTGATAACGACCCTTCTCCTTGCTGTAATGATACCATCTGACCTCCTGGTTCGCGAGGACTTCCGGCATCTTCACGAAACAACCCAAGTGCACAGACTGACCCCAGGTCACGACCAGCTTTCGTTTGCCAACGCTGCTGTCACAGACATCAGCTGTGCTATTTGAGACGTCTTGTAGAAGTCTGAAAATAGAGTTGGGAATGGATGCTTAGAACATTAATATCGAAAATGGGACCAGGACCTATTAGAATGAGGAATGCAGTTCACTTGGAGGTTACAAATTTAAGATTTTTTAAATTTGAAACGAACCAGGTCACAGTCGTTGAAATAAATTATTTCCCTATTTCAAAGTGCACCTGTGACATGTGAACGACTCGTACGAAAATACCGTGACAATTTCTTGAACTCTCACCCTGGGGTATATGGTTTGCAAGTGTTTGTATCCTTGTCCCAGCCACAGTAAGGATCGTGAACGCATCTAAGACAATTGTCATATCTACGAGAGCACATCACTAGGTCAATCTGTTTGATTCGATGATCCGATGCTACGTATAGAGCCTTGTGTTCCCTGGAGATTTCCATAGCTTGAATTGGTTCACCAGGAGTCACGTCAAAGACATCCAGTAGGATGGATTGAGATTCGCCATTGCTGTCCAGCCATTGAACAACTTTGTGAACTCTTCCGTCGCCTGAATTAAAAACGAGAAAATTTATCAAATCGTACTAATAATGATCCGTGATAAGGTCGTAGGTCAAATGACTCACTGGAACCGGCGTAGTAGACGGTATAGTCCGTGTCCATGCCCACAAAGTCGATTCGAAGTAAGTCAACGACAAGTCGCGTAAGCATGACATCTCTCTTGAAAAAAACGGGCTTTTCGTTCTCATGCGAAATGGCCGAGTCCATTAGCGGATGAGACCTTATGAAGTTCAGGACAGTATCCGGAAGTGTTTCGGTATCATTGACGCACTGTCCAGGTCGCGGATTTGGAACTCTGGTAAGCGTAACCGGAAGCCATGCGCTGTTGCTGGAGGCTTGTTCCTTGAACTTCCCTCGGAAAGCTTCCTGAATGGCGTCGATGTGAAAGGAACATATAGCAGATCCCATGAGACCATTCGTGGAAGTTGTAAAAGTCCCATAAAAGTGCGTGTTGTCACCAGGCACCTTGTAGATACTTTCTGCAAAGTCCAATTGGTATTTACTTTCGTAAGTGTGGCGGGAAAAATTACTATTTTTAAAACGTTACAAACTTTACGATTACTCACGTATCTCATTGAAGTAAAACGGAAATTCTCCTGGTATGGAACAGTTCAGTCTGGCTTTTAGGTACGTTGCCCAATTTTGGGACAAAATATTTTTACCACCAGTGTCCCGTTTGCAGACACGTGCCACGCGCGAGTAGACGCTCTTGCCACAGTTTATATATTCTACGGCGGTCTCACGGAAGAAAAAGAACACGTGACTTCCTATGTCAAACGATCCGACGAAGTTGGGTTCTGAAATAAGGTTTATGCGTTAGGGATCGAAGATTCGGATATTTATGTAAGATACAAAAATTAAAAGTTTTTAAAAAAATGTCCTATCCAATTCAATGCTAACATTCCATTTTTTTCTGGAACACCCGTTGGGTAACTATTCGCTTTTTTAATACGAATCTTCTAATTCGCCTTGCCTTGTCTCATTTATTTCTTACGGTTGCGGCATTAACAGAAAAAAATGTACCGGAAACAATTTACCTCCTACGAAATTGTACAGGATGTCAAAACAAAATTCAAATGCAATGCAAAATGCACAGAAACCATTCTCTGCTTTAATACAATACGTCTGTGTACTTACTTACAGCGACTAGGAGTCTGTAAGAAATACCAAGTACTGCACCGGAGTATTATTAAGCCAGTAAACGGAAGTTAAACTTTGCCGTCGCAGTTATGAAACTAAAGCGCGACTTTGGACTTGGGAGTTTACACGAGTCTTTGCCATTTTGTTTTGTGTCACTGTATCCATTTCTGAAGCACATTTTGCTTAACGAACTACTATACTTTTTACGGCTCACGGCATTATATCATAACGTCACGAAACTGTTATTACCTAGATTGGATATATACGTTTCGGTTCTTAGTCCGACTCGTAAACAATTTCTCAAACTTGTATATCCGGCGTTTCTCATTGAATCCATAACTAAGATATTCGTCGAGAGTTTTGAATACCGAAATGTTAGTTTAACGAATTAAATAAATCGGAAATATCGCCGTCATGAACAAAGATTCAAGCTTCCCCATAAACCACAGGAAAAATGGATCTTTGCGATCTCTTAAAAATTCAAAGATCGGCAGAAGCAACACAATGGGATCGTAAAAGTGAACATTAGGTAGACGAGTTTCGGCCGATAAACAAAGTTTTCCAAGTGGCCAAAGGCGCGAACGACTTTTGTCGTTTTCATTTAGCGCGCGAAAGCCCGAAGTGCCTTTTCGGTTTTAAGGAGGTTTTAATGAGCATCCACTTGTCGCTTTACGATCCAAAGTCGTAAAAGGCTTTTAACGGTTCATCCGTTATGACCGAGAACATTAATATTGCCCGAATGCGACTGAATCGTAAGAGGGTTCCAAACCCAATGGAGTCAAAACTAAAAAAAAGTATATCAAAGATAAAATAAAAAAAATGAAGACAGGAAGAATTTCATTCAACGTTCATCCCACTATGGGTTTCATAAATCTAACGTCGGAGACACCGAAAGATACGGGCGACGTCTCAACGTTCACAATCTTGCTTTACAGTTGAACGATTAAATCGATTGTCTGACGCAGCCAAGAAGGGAAGTTTGATGTATTGAGCTTTGAGGTGTCTCAGATTTGTGAGAAGTTCCTCCCTTCCTCTCTCTCTCTCTCTCTCTCTCTCTCTCTCTCTCTCTCTCTCTCTCATGAACAGCATCCTCGATAGAATTCACTCGAGGGATTTGATTATAGCTTAATGCATCTCGGAGTATGGTTTCCACTTTAGGTACGAAAGGGATAATTAAGTTAACTAAGAGAATTCCACTTGAAATATCTATGCGCCCTTACAAATAGAATCCCGACGTTTGATTCCTTTTCAAAAAATTTTAATTTCCTATCGATAACACCTCCAGTAGGCACCACTACAGTAGCGCAGTGGGTTAACAAAATTTGGTCTGTCAGTAAATAAAAAATCATCCCTCTGCATCCCTTATTCTTGTTCCAAATTCTTGGTGACTTTCTGCCCCAATTCCGCTTCAGCTCGAAAGAGGGTCAATCGGCTCCCAATAAAAGTTGAATAAAGGTAGTCGCTATTTTCAAAAATAATTATTACACAGCTACAATCTATTATTAATCTTAGTACCCACGATAACAGCGACACGAACAAGGTATAGGAACAAATGAAATACAAAAATTGGGTTGGAGTAGAGATGGCAGGTAGCCACGCGACGCGTTCGCGAAATGTCATTTCGCATGTGCATGGACCCATGAAAGTGGATGCTCGCGCCTCGTCAGCTAGTTATTCAGGGCTTGTTAACTCTCCCAGGTTGGATCGCATCAGTCTTCATTGTATGTACTTTAGACTTGACGACGGGCACGTGAACTCATCCGTCTCTCTCCGTCCCCCTAGTTGCTCTCGCGCATTTAATCAACGCTTTTACTAATAGACAAACTCAATATAGAATGGCTCTTGATGTTAATGTTTCAAGAGGCGGGGAAGGATACAGAGAGAAGAGACAGACTTGCTTCGAGGGACTGACTGGTACTGGCTTTAAATTAAACGGCGAAACAAATAGCTAATCATGCATCCCAAGCGAAGGGTAGTTTCCGCTTGGGGTTGTCTACACGCAAATAGATGGTGAAAAGAAAAAGGGAAAGAAATGGGGTAGGTAATTTAGTTTCTCTGAAGCGTGACGATGATGGCAGAAGAAGGGGGGATGGGGGTGAAAAACTTAAACGGATATTCAAATGGTTCTTGACAGGTAAAATTAGGCCTGATATCTGTTTTAAGATGTCATAGGGTCAATTCTTCAGGTAGTCAGTATCGATTCGAAAGGGTTATCTTTTGGGGGATGATCTCGACTAATTCCAACCCCCTTTTTTTAAGTGCTTCAAAGCTTGCAACTGGGTAAGTTTAACGTCTTTGAAATGCGGCAGGGGATTCCAGAAGTAGTAGGAGCGGATTCTCCAGAAGAGGGGTGGTGTTATTTTATTAGATCGGCGCGAGGACCCGCACCCTCTTTGACTTCTGATAGCCCGGATCCCAGCCACCCGCTACCCTTACGCTTTCGCGTTCCTGTAACTAAAGGAAGTGCCTGCTAGGGAACCCTCTAAAATAGACGGTCCAAGTGACACTGAAGTCCCTGCTCACGCGTTCATTTAGGCCCCCTGTGCTACCAGGTCCTGTAATTTCACCTTGCCACTTCCAAGGCACATTTTCACCCTTCGTCATGGACCATCATCCGTGTCAGAAATCACTTCCCTTGACGCACTTGTTACTGTCCTTTTAAAATATTTTTTTTATTCAATCTAAAGCTGTATTCAGGGTCCTGAGTCTATTTTGATTTTAAAGAAATAAGGGCTTTTAGTGTACTTAAGTAAGGTACTCACTGTCCAACCACTTCGAATCGTACTTCAATGTCCTCTTGAAGTGGAAAACCTTTCGTCCCGAAGTTAAATTGTACAAATCCGTGCGAAAGATGACGGTATCGGCCTTTGTGAACTCGGCATTAGTACCAGAATAGAGAGCAGGGAGATCACCTGGATTACCCTTCTCGACCCAGACAGCCGTTGAATTATCTGCAGGATCGTAAGGACACTTCGCTATCCCAGTACCAACGCCAGGTACGAATTCGTGTCTCGAGAGATGAGTTAGGTTGCTCTAGAAATGTAGTAATAAAATTTTTTGATATTAGATTAAACGTTAATCCTTTAAGTCCTACGCTGAAAATTCATTTCAAGTCCTTACAAGAGGATATATCTGATTAAAAATTTGAGTTATGGCTTAAAAATTTTTTGATGAAACATTTTATCTTTTAAACAAAAAATTAATTCCAGTCGTATTAGAATCTTTTTTTTTCTTGTTAATATTGATATCAATTTTTAATTCCTCTATTAATATCATCGAGTGTATCAAGACTTATGATTACACTTGAAGGCAATTTTTGCCCGTACTGCCTCTGAAAAAACTGTCGTTACGAGGATCCTAGTGTGCTCGTGGGGCTCATAAGCTACCAAGATCAAGAAGTAAATCTTTTCTAGGATCGTTACACGAGTACTTAGGTGGTAGGTTAGTTTCGGGTCGTGTTTTAAAAAGAAATTCTGACTCACGTAGACGACCCAATCCTTGGGGGAGTGGGCGTTGGTGCCGCACATGTAGAGTCTATTGCCATCCCCAATGGGTTGTATCACTCGTATGTGATTCCGGCAATCGAAGTGCTGCAAGGAAAGAGATGAGAATCTTAAAGTTTGAGAATTAAAGTCATTGGACTCTTGTTCACTTGTTAAAGTTTGAAATTTCTTTTTTACTTGATTCCTTTTTTTTTCTATCCCGTCCCGAGTTTATTGATCGACACTTTTTTAACGAGAGCAGTCGCGTAGAACTCCTACATATTCATGCCTCTGGCGCGTCGTGAAGCGCATTTCGAAAAAGGTTGGCATTAACGTCACGTAGCGAATATTCGCGGCGGAGTGAACGATGTTACACCTCGGAAGTGCACGTTGCCGCATACGAATGTGTATCGACGTACAGAAAAAAAAAGGATACCATGAGCTAATATAATGATTTTGTCGAATTTCAAAAAGGAATTGCTGATCGCCATGTGTACTAGCTTAAGGCCCTATAATATTTATTAAATCCAATATTAATATCGGCATTCAGAAGAAATTTTGCGTAGTGACGAACATATGCTTTAAATAAGCAAAATTTTTCGAAGCACAATTCTTTTTAAGATTTTTATGTTTCTTTTTTTATATAAATTATTAAAATTATATATTGAATGAAATAATATCTAATAAAAGCAAATACAGTTAGATCATCGAATTTACCTCGGATTTTCCTTTGGATACACAATGAGCAACGTCGCTTGGTTCAAGATTCAAAGCGTCTCTCTGAAACAGAAAATTGGATAGACGTCAAGTAAAATCAGGGTCTCCCTTAATGTAATGAAGTTTCATCAGAGGAGAAGTGAGAGACCTAAAAGTAGCGACTTTCTTTCAAGCGAGTTAAATAATTAGTAAAAGCAATAGGGGTTGACATTCCGTGACTGGTCCACAATTAGGATACTTTTTTGTCGAGTACAAAGATTAAGATTTTTTGTTGACTCATGCCATCTTTTCATCCCTTAGTTCCTTTCGTATCTTCCGCGTCACGACGTTTCCCGATTCCTCCGAGGTTAGTTCCGCCCTGATTCGGTCCCAGGTAGAGCTCAGAGAGCCGTGAAAGTCGAAGGAAAGTGCATGCTCCACATTTTGCAAGAAAGAAAAGCGCTCGGTTCGTGGTTCGAAAGGTGTGAAGCGACAACCATTTCTTTTGAGAGACTCAACCGTGTTGGAATAAGGTCATGGTTCAGATTCTTCTGAAGAAAATAAAAAAACCTCATCTCACACGTTAATAGGTACCAAAAATATTTCTATGGAGCTAAAATATCTTGTTTATTGATTAAACCCAGATTTTGAAGTCTGATAAAAATATCTGATCAGGTCATCGAGACAATTTTCTCCTAACAGAGAAAAGAGTCTATTATCATAACGGCAGCGCTGTACAGGATTAATTTTCTCATGCAATAATTAATTTCGACATGGTCACAGCATACTGGTACCTTAGTGCTTATCATACAGGTCGAGTGCATACTAGAATACTAGCACAGGAACTAACCCTTTGTACAATCTGACCTCACTCACCTTTCATACTCCCAACCCCTTCAACCCTTAGCTACATTCTCAAGACTCAACACTTTGGACCCACTTTTCCTACATACCCAACACGTTTCCCTAGTACCTACTTCATATTTCTTACATGACTCACATAAGTGGCAAAGGTGGCGGTCGATTTTATCATTTTTAATAGGTCTGATAAAACAGTTCATTATATCGCCTCCGTCCCCAATGTTCGTGAAGAGTTTTTTGTCGAAGCTGTAAACCCAAAAGATCTTACCCACAGCAATCCCCTTTATTTCCAATGCGAAATACGACCACTCTGCTAAAAAGAAAATTTTTAGGTGTTCAGCGTTTTCGAAAAATTTCCAGCTTCTGCGTCTCAAAAAACCAACAAAAGAAGCATTCCAGTGAATATGCAATAGGAAAGCGCGAATAGAGAAGAGGAACGAGCTTAATCAGTCCACGAGGCCGAAAGTCTGAGCCTCGGGCCTCTTGAATAGGATGGATGCGACTGGATCCCAGAGATCCAGACACGGAGAAAATCATAAAGAGAATCCCGAGAAGTAGGACATGAGAACCTGAAGCAGTGATTACACATGGACGCCCTGGTGCATAATCAGCGCATCTTGTCCGCATCTCACTGTGGATGGGGCTTTTCGAATTGAATCTTCTAATATTCAATGAAACGTTTCGTCATCAAAATAAAACACAGGCTCTCCAGGATCAATATAAAATTCCCGTACCATCCGCGACCCTTGACCTCGTCTCCATAGTTTTTCAATTCTACTTTATTAATTAAATACAAATGGACTAGCAATGAATTAATAGAATATTCACGCAGATACAATTCCAAGAGGATTTCCAGAGTCAACGTGTGCTTATATTTCTGTTTAATAGTTTCTGGGGAGACCCTTATGAACCGGATGCGACCGTAATGGAAAGCTCGGCATTTGTATGCCAAGTAAGGCGCACATGGGCAGGGTCATAAAGTTAATAGCGAGGCCTGCAAGCTCAATAATAAAATACATTGAGCTTTATCAACGAGGTATATATTTATGTGTGTGTATATGTATATATATATATATAATACTGTAATAGAGCTTTTACTCGGGTGGGTTACTTGATACAACCAAGATCATATAATCTTACAAGTTAGAAAGCTCGAATATTACGTACGAGACTATCTTACATAAGCCACTTCTGCTTTACCTTAGCAAACGTAAGTGCCGGTAAGCACTTTAAGCTCTCTCTCCTCTCTCTCTCTCTCTCTCTCTCTCTGTCTCTCTCTTCGGGATATGGTTTCGTATGATCATTACGACGGCCTATACCCCATAGCTACCTAATTGTACTAGTTATGGTCCTTACGAGTATATTACTGAAACTGTATCTTTAGTTTCCGGTATCTTGTCGATTTTGCACTTCCCACTCAAAATGCAGGAAGATACTAACTATTTAACGATTAGTGTAACGAGACTATACAGGATATTACGTACGTGCGCGGATAACGGAAGTGACTTTTAATAACCGGATCACTATAGCGGGCTATTACGCTTCAATATTCATATCCGGTATGAATGTGCAACATTTATTGAAATTGCGATCCTATAAACAGATACACGTACTATTATAGTCAATATACATAGTGCGTAACGTTAAGGGCTGAAGAAAAAGCATGTATCTTTTAATACTCGATAAAAGATCGAGTAATCCACAAAAAATAGTTCATTAATATTAATTGAAAAAAAAATGTTCATTCGTTAGCAGGATATAATTAAAGTCTTAAAAGTTCATCGGGTAATGGCGACAATTAGGAAGAAGACTAGGGGATGTTCGCCAGGGGGGGTTGGTACATTAACTTCGAACACTACAGATCCACTACCTCCCCTTTCTCGACTCCCGGGATCGGTACAATTTACCATGATAAAATATTAACAGGGGGTAAAACTGCGGACCTCCCTTGGGTTCCGACACTCCTCTAACTCCCTGAAAATTCCAGAGCAGACAGCATCCCTTGGTCGCAGCAGGGGATGATGCGTTAAAAGATTCACGATGTGGAGCCACCGCGGCCCTTTTTATCTCATCAAATAGTAACGTGACACATTGGGCGTTAGGCGGAATCGCCATGCAGCTTCATGCATGAGAGACTATCACGCTGTACTATCACTGTCCTACGGTCTCCTCTCGATCGGATCCTCCAGAGGGTTTGCCAGTGGGGTGGTGGGTACCTTACTATCTACTGCCGATGTTGTAGGGGGTAGAAAAGCTTCGCATCCAACCAGTGGACCACGTTGCTGAGGGATGCTGGGAGTAGAGCTCATCTAGACCTTACTCTGCCGTAAGATATTTCGGTAATTTTTTCAACGGAAAAGTGCCTTTCGATGTCAATGTCGTAAGTCAAAATTTTGTTCTCTCTTCCATGGACCCCCTGTCACTTGCTGCGCGAGTAGTATCCGGAGGCTGAATTCAATCTGCATTCAATATTGATTCCATATCCGATATGGAGCTTTCAATTTTTGTGATTTACTCACCTTGCGCATACCGGCCATGCCTTCCTCTCTTTTTCCCATATTTCTTTCTCTTTTTTTATTCTTCTCTTTTTACACCTTTTCTACTCAGTCAGATCACGCTTACCCCTGTACCCAATCTCCGCAATTTATTCTTACGGTACATCGTGTATCTTTTGGTGTCACGATATTCGATCAATGTCTGACCACTGATGTCTTTCTCCACTGACATACTGTTATTTACTAGTCAGTCATGGTTGCTCGTGCAAATCTTGATTTTATGGATATTAATGGAATCGAAGCAAGTTGGGTTTTCAGTTACGAGGGGATGATATTTGGTTATTATGAAGAGAGTGATGTGGTTTGATAAATGAAAGGGATGATCTTTGATTTAAATGATGACAGTTTAATTATAGAGGGGCTGAAAGTCTTTAGTGATGGGTGTGTATGGTTATTTAAACGGTTTCTTCATAAATCTTCAGGAAAAACGGTAGCTTGGAAGTTTTGTCCCATAAAACAAGTTCCGGACCATTTACGTAGTCGTAGCAAAAACCAACGCGAAGGCATTGTGCAAGAATTTGTTTGTAGGTTTATTAACGAGGCAAAGAGTTCTGGTGACTATGTGAAGGAAGATTGAAAGAAAAAGAAAGAAGAAACCGACAAGGAAGACAAAAAGAATACCAGTGAAGGAAGGACCAAGGCTGGTACCTGTCCAGAGGAGTGGATTAGAGAAGGAGTGACGATGAACACAAGATGCAAGAATAATTAAAAAGTTAAGCCATTAGGAAGCAGAAGATGAAGAAGTTCGTTGATACACCTCAGACAAGCTGAAGAATCTAGAAAGAGAATTTCGAATCGAGATTCCACTGAAGATAAACTTGAACCAAAGCCAAGATTTAGAAAAGTAAAAACCCAAATATAAATTTATTCAAAGACCGCCGCGCGTCTTTACTACCGAAGTTTGTCTCTATTACACAGCTGCTGTGGCTAATTTGGTTAGGTCCATGAATCTCAAAATTGTCCCACGAATTAGCCCAGTTGACTTTTAAGAGCGACGCCATGCGAGAGACCCTTTGCTACTCCTGCATGAATATATGTACAAGATGTAAGGTGGTGCCGCCATGCGATTCCGCTTAGAAGCTTTTGGGGCTCATCAAACTGAAATTTCGCGAAAAGCTTATCCGAAATTCATCGTCGTTGTAAACTCCGCGTAACAACTTGTACCGTGGAAGCCTGGGCAAGCGAAGACGGTAGCGTTACTACCAACAGTGGTACCAGTCAGAAAGGGGTGGTCGGGTGGTTCAGGTGGTTGAGCGAGAAGAGTTTTGGCGGGGATACGAGAGACTCAAATATATAGGGTGGGTCGCTACAAGATGTATATTTAATACCATCATTTTAGAAAGCAACAGGGTTGCTCTCGTGGCTATTTATATATTTTAGGGGTTGGCAGGATTGTTTACTGCCCATAGTAACACTTTGACCATACGTAACTCCTACGATTTCCATCTTCTTTTTTTTCTATTCTTATCAGCCACTTCCTGTTTCCTCCAACCGTTCTCCGTCCTTCTTGCTCCAACGGTATATCTCATCCTTGGCTTTATAGCCGTGTAAATCCTCCGAGTTCCTTTAATACTTTAACGTTGGCAAGTATAAACATAAAATCGCCTACGGCAAGGCGGCACGTTTCGTTTTGCCTGGTTGCAGTGCTGCCAACCTCCACGTAAATGGACACCGACGTAGTTCAGGTAGTAAGGATCTTTCCGGCGTCTCGTCCTGCTTTTATTACATCCTTCCTGAGCATGATCAACTTTTTTTTTTATTCTATTCGCGGTTGGTACTCCTGCACGTTTCCTTTGGAATCTTTGCTTCGTACCAAGTACTCTAGGGATATTTGTATTCATTCGTTATTTCCATCCGTATAATGATCCATACGATACGAGCTTTTATTATAATAACGGTCTTGGCTCTGACCAACCCCCTATAAAATTTCAGTACCACGCTGGAAGGCATATCTGCTGTCTAAGGGTAGAATATCTTTTCATCCCTTATTCTATTGTTCTTGTTCGTTAACGTAAAGAATGCAGTTAGCATAACATATACGACAGTGTTATCAGAAAATATTCCCTGACTCACGAAAAGTAACCAGGGAGCAGATGAGCGTTATCATACAAGGGATGTATCGATGTATTCGAAAGTATCATATTTTTATTCAGTGAAGGGATGCAATACGGGTACACGTATTAAAGTGAAGTGGATCCGTATGAGTAATAATAATAATGCCTTTGAGCTGGGTATGTCATCGCCATGCATATATGCAAAATGTAAAATTGGATCTCACCAACTTTCTTTCTTATGTTTTCTCCCCTGAATGTATTTTCGTATTCATTTTACAGTTATGGCATTCACTTCGCATCGAACATCTAGCCACCCCCCTATGTCCTGCTGATCCACCCTCCGACACTCTCCTCATCGGTCTGGGAAACACAGCGGTGTTAACGTTTTACGGTTCAACCCTCTGACTAAAATCGAAACCCTATTCCCCCTTCGGCGTTAATTCTCCATGGAATCGATCCCTCTGGTGGTGGCTGTGGCGGCGGGACGCGTCGTGCTTGCAATATAGGATTTTACTGCAACTGCAACAAGCTCTGTCGTTCCGCGTCTGTGCGTCCCCGCGAAAAGAGGGGTCGATGAAAAATTCACGATTTCGGGAATTATTAACGAGATCATGCCGCGTCCCTGAGGGGTGAGTCTCTTCCTTTATATTTCACTTTTTTTCATCCGTCTGTAATATTTTACTCGGTTTTATTTTTTTTTAAGGGAGAGTGCATGTTGCCACCGATACAGAAAAGGATAACGATTTTTTTACTGTGACAATTTTGAGAAATCTTTGAAAAAAAATTGTTACATCGAGCTTTTCATATTCAATCGATCAATGGTGGTAAAGGATAAAGAGAATTTTTTATTACAAGGCATACTGCCTTTCGCTTTGAATCTCTGAAACCGAGGGTGCATGAGAAAAATTGCGTAGAATTTATTGGCGGTTCTCTTTTATGGTGGTTTCAGGTTCCAGCTGTCTATGCGGGGTGATTTCACGGCCTTTGGGTTGGTTTTTTTGAATTCGCTTTCAGGATGTTTCACTGACATGCACCTTGCATATTGTAACGTCGCACAATTCCTAGCCAGTAATTGGTTTTTCAGATATCGCTACTTTTCTGGTCTTTGTGGAACTGCCCTGACGCTATTCTTTGCACTCGTCTCAAGAATAGTATTGTAGGAATAAGAGTCGTTTTATATACCCTCCCATTAAATGTACCGTAGGATTAAAAAATCTGTAGGTTACAAAGCCTCGACTCTTTATATCCCTAAAAATTAGAGGAAAAAAAATTTTACGTCGTACCAACCGTAAAAAAGTAATTCGTTACAGTACCACTATTTTATTTAGACCTGTAGATCCCACTACTCATTTATGTCAAAAAAAAGGGGAAAAAACGTGGAAATGAAAAACTGAAAACTAAAGCATGTAAGGTTCGTAAATTACACAATTTATTCAGTTCGGTTCGTGCATTCGAATCACTTTCGATTTAGAGAATCTCAATGACTAAATCCCTATTGCGAAAAAAAATTAATGCAAGAAAAAGGGTCAGATGCAGAAAACATAAAAGTAGGAGGAACGAAGTTTGGTTTCGGACAAAAAAAATCCATGGCTCCTCGGCCTCTCGGCCGAAGGTGGTAGGTGAAAGCAGAGAAACTGCGACCTTCTATCAGCCCCCGTCCGCCTACTCGGCGAGAGGGTTAAAAAGCAATTTTCCGTCTCTCCCAATCTCCCGATTGGTACTGGTAGAGCAAAGCAATTCCAATTCAATCTCTACGATTGAACATCGCATTGGGAAACGAGCCACGTTTGTCTGTTACGTGGGCGCACAAAGCGTCCACGATGATCGGCCTGCGGGACGTGCGTTTGTGCGTGCGAAAAATCTAACGAGCTGCTCGTTGCTCGTAGAAAAATTTCAGACTCGTAGACTCTCGTACCCTCCCTTTATAATTCGAGGGTTGCGACATCAAAATCTGGGGGTTCACTCAGGCTTACTCACAATGGATCGCTTAACGGGAGAGACGTGTCAGCTGTTGCCATTCTGACAAAGTATTTGTATGATTGACAGTTTTATGGAGGGGTGCATTTGGGTGGGAATTGGGGGTGGAATCACCCATCCAGTACCTTTTCAAAAAAGCAGAGGGTTAATTGTCCAAAAATCCTACACCTGTTAACAGGAGAATTAAGCTTACTTGTGTCATAGAACTGTTCGATTTTGAACAGATTTATGAATTTAAATTAATCAAAAATAATACTAAAACTCACCTCGCAATTTGAATGACTGATGTTGCTCAAATTCAGCCTGAAGACTTTGTCCCTGAAAAAAAAAAGAATGGACGTATTTATCATTTTTGTATTTTTTTAAGTTTGTTATATACGAATTTTTACTTGAAATTTTCAAGCATAATCGCTTCTCGATACAGACTCGAATTTCTATATGGTAAGCTACTGGATTTCTGCGGCCTTCATTTCCGTGTCGTTCAAACTTTCATCGTTTCGCGAGTCGTGCTTATACTTTTATTGGAGCTTTCGACTTTCGACTTTTCTGCGAGTTTGATTTGTGCCCGGGAATCATCGGAATCGAGAGGGTGTACAAGTTGACTTTATTTATTTGTCAGTGTATAACGAGAGGGAAGTATTTTCGAGGGAGTGAAGAATAAATTTCAAATATATAAAAATATTCGATACGTACGGTATATCGAGAAATCGATATTACATGGATATATGAAAATTCAGATACTAAGCACAGGTGTTACCAACAGTACGTTTCTTGGAGTTTTGTATCGATATTACATTTTCTTATTGAAATTCTATCGATTCTTATAATAAGTATCGTTAAACTTGTACGAAGCTTGAGGAAGGGTAAATAAGAAAAAAATTAGTTTATGCTTTTCCAATCTCGATCGTCAGTCAAAAATTGAGATAAACTGATTGTAAATCGAATCCACCCAGTTTTCAAATATTTCGCAACATTAGCACCGACGCGCCGCATAACTTTATTCCAATAGCCATTCATCATGATCTTTTCAATAGAAGTGCAGTCGGATGGAATGCGCCGCGAAAAAGGAAAGATTCCATTCACCTCGGGCATAGTACCGTGAAAAAGTAAACACCGCGTAGAAAAACAATTCCGACTTCTCGAGAATCAGTCGCGAACTTTAGTCTGGTAGACCCACCCCTACGCGATAGTCCGACTATAGAAAACGTACCCCTCACCCACAAACTTTTTTCCTTCAACCCCCAACGGGCGAAAGTTACTGCGAAGCTTCCTTGAAAAAACATAAAACCAATTTCAAGAAGATAGAAGAAAAAAGGGTATCGAAAAATCCATCGGTATCAGATCTCAATATGAATCCGTATCGATAACAGAAAAGGGTAAGAATTTGAAATATCTTAATGGAATCCAAAATTCAAAATAATTCTTAAGACGAGACCAGTCGAGATGTCGACAACAATTTTTTTTATCGCATTCGTATATCTTATGTATACAAAATTTTGTATTTGTGCCAAAATATTACGACTGACACTATTAAGATAAAATCTTGAAAGATGCCTCCGTATATACGAGTTTCCAGTTGCATCTGACAGACAATCCTTTTCCACATGATGTATTACTCTCGCGTGCATTCACCATCCACCACATTTCTATAAGGTAGAGTGAGAATCAAGTCTCGGAAACCTGGAATACGACAATGGCTTGAAGTTGGCGGCAGTGCTGGCAAACTCTTGTACAGGCACTGAAATATATCTACATACCAGTAGCCCAAACTGTTCTCGAGCATAGGGCGAAAACCTTCGGAATTGCAATTCGCAGCTGGGAATAGTTAATATCTAAAGTAGGCAGCACATTAGATAGGAAGGGGTTGCCAAGAAATAGTTGCAAGAAGAATTCAAAGATCAAGAACAAAGAATTGTTTCGTTGGAAAATCCAAATTGAGATGTCTATCAGTAAGCTGAGATAAAGAGAATTTTTTGCGAGGGTGCTGCCATCTGAATTAATGGGATGTAGACGGACGTGATTATAATTTGAAAATTGAAAAAAAATATAGAGCAGGGTTAGGTGGAAACTGGTTCACTGAATAACCTTGAATATGAAATTGGTCCAATTTGAGAGTTTTGGTTCGATCGAGCTAGACTAAATCTTATAGTAAGGATAAGATCAGCGGTATGAACTGTAATGGTACGATGACGTCACATGTGTCTAGTACGTGGAACAATGAAAATTATTGAATTACCGTGGAATATAATTGCCTTTCCGATCCTCGAGCAGCAATTAGCAAATATGGTTCGTTTCTAATTAACGAGCGAACTGTCAGTATTAAATGTCGATGATTTAAATTGGATATTAAGACAGACCAATGAAAAGACAATTATACGGTATAGTTTCAAAATTTCAGTTTATTCGAACAGAGTATACAATTTTAACAGTTTACTGTACATTAGTAACGTCCCTAATTGTGCAATTTACTTTTTATCTTATTTTTTTCTGTCTCACGAACTCATTGAATCATCAATTACATCCTATTTAAGATAACTCTTAATTTGACAAGGTTACCAGAAGCCTTACTGCATTTAGTTTGCTTGGCGCTTTATAAAAAAACTACCCTCCAATACGTTAAGAAATTTCAACAAAAAAAAAACGCAAAATATAAAAAATTCATCCCCGCTTTCTTAACTCGAAACTTTTTTTTAAATTGCGAAATTCGTTCGAAATTTTTAGGGTGAAAAAGAAAATGTGAAAGAAACGAAGCAGTCTTGCGAATAAATATTAAACGACGACAAGCGTTCTTAACGGCCCTGATATAAATCGTTAAAGCGTGGCGGGCGTAGGGCTTCGACGATTTCGCCCTTTCCGCTTGAGCGACTCCTGATAACGTTGTCTCGAGGGTCGGTAATGCGTATCGAGTGAAATTTTTATCTTTCGCGCCGGAAAGAGGAGTCCCTTTTCAACGAGAAATGTAATCTAGCGTTGATCCATCCAAGAGCCAGGTTCCGTGTCCCTGAGTATTTTCTGCCTGGAGATGTCCTGCTTTCTTTTTCAACTTTGTAGGCTGTTCAGAAAGCGCCACCTTCTCTCGTCTTACGTACCCACCCTTATTTTACTCTGTCGTGCCTCCCCCCTCACTCCCCCCAGCCACCTATGTATATACTCTCTTTCACTATTACCCAGGCTGTAGCATTTTGTTGGCATTTACCAAATTAAGGAGGGAGAGTCGCACAAAGGCGGCCACGGGGAGTTAGACAGGACGATAGGTACTAGTCTCGGATAGGGGTAGTTGGAGGTGGAAGGGAGGAAAATTGAATTAAGAAATAATACTTTGCCAGTAATGATGCCACGTCGTGGTACGTCCCTTGTACAATGCCGTGGAAGCAATGTATCCTACCCTCTTGAGAAAGCCATTTCGTAACGCGAGCAGGGAAGTATAAAATACAAACCACCCCTAACCCTCATTTGTGGATGAAGGTTCAGGTCGGATATAAAAAAGTGTAGCATAATGGGACGTCAATCATTTGTTATACAAAGATCGTTTGTGACATTTTATACGCTTTTTTTTACAATCACCCCCTAACCACCCTAATTTGACTGATTTCATCGAAGGCGCGATCGGTGATTTATTACGGAAGTTTTTACTATTTTTTAATAAGGGACACAATTTTTTTAATCGACAGTTCCCTTTAAAGACATTTCATCAGACTTCACAATTTGTGGTACGAGCTCGATATTTTAATTAGCAAGGGTTGGTACCATTGTATGCTTAGTGGGTCCGCTTAAAATTTGAGGTTGCTTGGACGGTTTGTGGTAATTGTCTTGTAAGTCCCGTGGGGTTGAAACAATAAAAGTTTTATTACTTCGCTATAAATTCGAACGTTTAGCAAACATTCGTCGTCCTTATTTCGTTTCGAGTCTTTACTACTGTTCGTCCTTATATATTTTAGTACTTGAGTCGAGGGTGCTCGTAAGTATACTGCCGAGTGGTTACCTCCTCGAAAGAAAAACTATTTTCTAAAAGAAGACATTAAAAGGACAGTTGTTCGCGACGCTCTGTGCTGTAAGTCGGAATGATTTTGGCGAACGTGCTGATGAACTCCTGACGTTACTAATTAAAGGAAGCAGGTATTTCGATGAGAATGAACTGAAGTAACTTCAGCTTAAAAATTGAATGTATCGACTATTGATACGAGATCGTGAAAAGGGCAAGGGCACGTGTCGTCGTTCGTTGACTTGGAGCATAACTGGTCCTTCTGTCTTAAATCAGAAGAGAAGAGGGTCTGGATATGGCTGGGAAACAAAGCAGAGGACTGAGGACGGAGACACATAAATTAGTGGGTTCCAGTTGTGGAATGCAGGCAAGTGGATATAGCGCACATGGCATGGGTCTTGCGAAGTAGGTACCTGCGGATCAACAATGTGCTGGGGTTCAGGAATTGATTGTCCAACTATTTAAGGGTTGGTAGAAACTGGGACCGGTGGATGAAAGGAGTAGCCACGAAAGAGCCTGCGACGTAAAAGGTGTAGACTCAGAGAGTCATACCAGTCTGATGGAGGGTTGACAAATTTTTTTTAAATCCAAAAATTTTCTTGAAAGCATATATACAGGTGTAAAAAAATATTTTTTCATATTTTACTTACATCGCTCCAACGTATAGAACATCCCTTTTACTGTCCAGGTACAGTGTCCTGTAGTACAGCATCCCGCAGCTGAATTCTCGTACGTGCTCTGTGAATAAATAAGAAAAGAGAAATTAAAGACAAATTTATAGTCAGGCATTATGATTGAATGCTCGCCGTCGCATTTACAGAGAAAAATACAGTCGAACCGTGAAATGTAAATATAAATGTGAAAAAAAGTGGAAAAAAGTTAAATGCATGAGAACCGGGGATGAAAATTGAGTTAGAGGGGGTTGGTAATACGGGGTGGAGTATTTTACAGGAGGAAGTGAGTATTTCCATCTCTCTTTCTCTTTGACTTCCTTACGCATTTCATCCCCCTTTTAGTCACTTCCTCTCCACCCTCTGCTACCACCAACCCCCTCCCTCTCCCTCTCACGTCCTTCTCGCGGAACGTTAAATCTGCCCCGGTGTATTCGCAAGGGTGGACTGCAAGGCCCGCAGGGCCAAGAGGGTAGGTTACAGGCACCTACACGAGAAAAACCCCCTTCCACCCTTAAGCTCGACACTGATCTGCTTAACATATGAAAGAAAGCCACCCCTTCTAAATATACTCGTTCCACTCTAGACTAACAGAGCGCGAACAATGCTATATTTTATATGGTATCAGGAGGGGGATGACGGCGAATGAAAGGGGTTCGCATTTTCAAATCCACCCTTCGCTTCATCCCTTTTACTTCGTCTTTAGCTTCCCTTCTGCTCCCTTTTATTTGTGAACTTTCTTTCTCTGTCTCTCTCTCTCTCTCTCTCTCTCTCTCGCCAATCCTTACTTCTTCTTCACTTCGCGTTTCTTAGTCTCTACGACGAAATCACTTTAATACCCAACTTACTCGAAATGACGACCTTTGCCCTCTCGCTGAGAAATCATACGTCCCTTCCACCCTTCAGATTCACCAAGTGGTTTTCCTTATACGGAGAATTCAGGCGAGCCAACGAAACGGTATAAAAGTTCAAGGAGGATATTGACTTTCTTTTCCAGAAAACCAATTCCTCTTTCTTTCATCCCCCTTTTAGGAGTAGCATTTCCAAATTATTGAAATCCTCAAGATCCTCGAAAATGAACACCTCGGTCAGACATCAAACGCGAATAATGAGAATTTAACCTAATCTATTTGTTCGTAGCTTGTGCAAATATACAGTACCTACGGTACAGACAAACTGTATAACATTCAAGAAGATTATCATTTTCTAAGTTTATTATTTTAACGTCACAGTGACACTATTTCATTCCTGATAAGGTCTGGCGATTTTCAAAAAACTATAACTAGGGCATTCGGAATGCTTTCTTATTAGTATCCAAATGTCTGTTCGATGGATACCAGGATGTTAAGACCACAAATATAAATTCACCCTTAAGTCTATCTCTCTCTTTCTCTAGTGTTTTTCTTCTGCCTTCATGTTTTTCAGGTCACTCTATATCTGTTGAGTCATCGTACGAGCCAACACGCTATCATAGGCAGTTGCTCAAGTACTTTCCACCCTCTCTTTCATCATCCCCAAAACCCTGCTAAAGTCTAGTCTAGTCTAGCCGAGTGTTATCAGTGAGACTGGGACGCTTTTATCGACTCAACGAATTTCACTTCATTTCCGCTCGTGGGACCTTCGGTCTGCGACCGTCAGAACTTTCAGAACGCCACTAGATACCCGGTGCAGATATAACCTTAACCGTAAGAGATTTATACAGTATGTGACCATAGGTACCAATATAGGATAGGTCACCAAATCTTGATCAGTGGTAAAAAACTCGTTGACAACTTCACGTCCTCGTTAGGTACACAAATGCATCGCGTATGAAATATACCAGAACAACGTTGAGTACGATAAGATAACACTGTAACTACCCTTCGACCGGAAGTCACCCATTTAAATTGGGGTAGCCGCCACCTGTGTGAAGTTAGCCCAGCACTTTTCGAATTTTTTATTTTTGATAATTGTGCTAACTTGTGCCGTTAACCCGAAGTCGATAACTATCACAGTTTTCGAAAAAATTGAAAATTTGTTTTGGTAGTCCTTCGCTTGTGCTACTCCATAAAAACCGTGAAAAATAGAATTTTGAAAAACTAAATGTTGCGCTGTGTTATTCTACATGAGCACAACAAGATTCCCTTATGGTAAAACCTTTTCAGAGCAACCCTCGACAGTATTCCATGAGGGTTGTATTTTTGTGTTACTCCGAAACAATGAAAAACAGATTTTCAAAAAACTAAATGTAGTGCTGTGTTGTGCTACGCGAGCACAACAAGTTTCCCTTACGGCAAAATCTTCTGCGAGCAACCCTTCAATTTTTTATTTAGATGAATTTAAGCGAGGATAAATATTAATGTCAATTTCATTTGATTTTGCCTATTTTTGAGTGGTTATTGCTAATTTTGCCCTTTCATCAAATGAAGTTCATGTAGCACAACATAGCACACTCTAGGGTTTTCAAAATTTCGCCTTCTTTTACTTTTGAATCGACGGATATAGGTACCGTGCATGGAACATTGACAAACATTCCTCTGAGAAGGTTTTGCCATCAGAAAAACTTGTTGTGCTCGTCGAGCACAATGCAGCATAACGTTTAGTTTTTTAAAAATCTATTTTTCACGGTTTCGGAGTAACGCCAAAATGCAACCCTCGGGCAACACCATGAAGAGTTGTTCTGAGAAGATTTTGCCATGATGGAAACTTGTTGTGCTCATGTACCACAACATAGCACAACATTTATTTTTTCGAAAATCTGGTTTTCACGATTTCGGAGTAACGCCAAAATGCAACCCTCGGGGAACACCATGAAGAGTTGCTCTGAGAAGGTTTTGCCATAAGGGAAACTTGTTGTGCTCATCTAGCACAACATAGCACAACATTTAGTTTTTTGAAAATCTGGTTTTCACAGTTTCGGAGTAACGCCAAAATGCAACTCTCGGGGAACACCGTGAAGAGTTGCTCTGAGAAGATTTTGCCATAAGGGAAACTTGTTGCGCTCGTCTAGTACAACACAGCACAACATTTAGCTTTTTGAAAATCTGGTTTTCACGGTTTCGGAGTAACGCCAAAATGCAACCCTCGGGGAACACCGTGAAGAGTTGTTCTGAGAAGGTTTTGCCATAAGGGAAACTTGTTGTGCTCGCGTAGCGCAACACAGTGTAACATTTAGTTTTTCGAAAGTTATCGAATTTGGGTTAACGGCACAAGTTAGCACAAATGTAGCTCAATTCAGCACAATTTTCAAAATTAAAAAATTCGAAAAGTGTTAAGCTAACTTCACGCAGGTGTAGTCCTCCATTAAGAGACTGAGCTAATGCTAATGCACCCTAATGACTGTTAACTTAGTTCCATTAAATAAAATCTTTTTAAAATTTTTATTTTACATTAGTCGAAATAAAAAATATCTTAATTTACTCTTTAAAATATTTTTTTAACCATAACTACCCTTTAGATTTTTCCTTCCCTCTTTTATCCAGTAACTCGTGTTCTCGTAATTATACGTAATTGAATAAATATGCCACAATTAGAGACAAGTGTTCAGATTTGTCACGAGAAAATAGTCGAGTGCAATAGTACTCAGCAATAAGTACGCGTGTGCATTGAGTGCGCAAAAACATACGTACACGGTGATTGAGAAATAAGTAACATATATATTTATCCACAGTGATTATTTTCTATCGTCGAGAGCTTCTGAGATTATGTGCTCCAATTATTTCGCTTTTTAATTACCCGGCAACACACGTAACGTTAATCAACTACAAACCACCACTGAGGTAGTCAGCTACTGCGCGGATACGACATTGCTTTTTTTTATTAAGTACCGCCGACACGGATTTTTCTAACGACCCGCTGAATATTTATTTCCTTACTCCTCCTCTGTGCATTGATCTCCATTCCTATAAATTGCGATGCCCCATTTCGCCATTTACTTTTTAGACTTAGCGTTCGGTCACGTCACTCGGCACTTTACATATATGTTCTCCGAATTTATTCTTTTTTTACTTTTTCTCTTATCCGATATGATAAGATTTCACAGCAAATTTTTTTATGGTTGGCGGAAACATCAACTTTTTTTTTCGATACCGTCATATTTTCTTTTACAATGTTCAAGTACTGCAGTGAGCCATTATTATAGGAGATGATAAAAGTTTGATTGATTGAATCCATATACATTTCGTATCCAGTTACATTGTATACGTGGCTGAAATTCTCGAAAAATATCAAGGGTGGAAATAGTGACAGTTATTGATGTCATGAGTCACAGTGCTGAATTATTGTTATTATTTTTTATTAATATATATAATATGATCATCAGTATAGAACAATATTATTTCTACAACAACTATCGTTGATGTTATTATTAAAAAAAAATAATAATAATCCACAAGTATAAAGACTTCATGAGGTAAATCATAAAATCAGCAACTCATGCATTTTAATATCTGAAATCATTTACTACCGTGTTAAAGGTCACCAGATATAAGACGATTGGTGAAGCACGTGACATTTGACCTATATCATAATCTGTAATACGAATTATTATGACACAATGGAAACAATTGTTTCTTCCGGTAAAATCTGCTTACATTTAACGGCTGAGCGTTTAATGCATCTGATTTGCTATTTGCGTCATTTGAATTGTAACGTTATAAAAATGTTAATCTTACGATAAACGATAAGGAAAGGTTCTTCGCCAAGTGAACTAAAAGGATCAAGAAGTACCTTGAAAAGGAATTTCAATGCTTCCATTGATTTACATTAAATTCATTCACGCTACACAAAGTAGATGATACTTTTGAAGAAGTGTTTTTACAGTCACGTTTGATGCGGGTCGTTTGGTTGGATTCGAAATCGAATGGAGAGTCTGGGAATATCGAATGTAAATCAAGAATGGAAATAAAATGAGAGGAGAAGGAGGAAAAAAAACAATGAAGAAGGATTACGACTGGGGAACAATGGCATATTAAATTGGATTGGGTCACGGGGTTTGGACTTCTTTTTAATAAATTTTATTCCTCTCATCGAATGGCTTTTCGAAACACTTCATTTCCTTACGAAACCATTTCGCCGTGAGGTCCACTCCCTATGGTTTTGAAATTTTTTAATATACAATATGGCATATAGCATGTACAATATATTATATATATATGTTCTACTAACCTAACCTAACGTATATCTTAGTCAATAGTCAATAGTCAAACTATAAACTAAACTTCTTCAGGCAAAACTTGATTATTATAATAAGTAACAATTTCCAAAAAAATAAATAAAAGAATAAATCAATCCAAACATCGTATTTACGTGACGGACTATAAAAAAATCTTTGGCACCGTATAGGAACTCATTTCGTTCATTTCACTTTTAATACTCGAAATGCGTTATCTTATCGTAAAAAATATTCGAGGACACGTGCACGCGAAATTGATTCGAATCGGCATCATTGGTCGTTCACAATTGAATAAATCCCCTCTGGGCGCACGACGCCAGATTAGCCTGTACGATCATTTTTAACATTCGCCTGGCTTCGCTCCAGCCACGCCGGCATATGGCCGTTAAAGATTACAAGGGTTCTACCTCGGGCCGTGTCCAATTCCCTACGTTATTATTATTTTAATCTTTTAAGCCCCATTGCGTCACTGCACAACCCTGTGGAGAAGGTTGAACAAACGTCCATACGCATAAGCGCGCCTTAGCAGATAAAATTTACGCTTGTGATATCCGTTTGATAAAATTACCATTTCAACGTTGTAAAATTTTGGAAGAAAAAGTCAATGAAAAATTAAGACTAAGATTTGTAAAACCCCTAAAAACTTTTTTATTGCTTCTTAGGTTTGGTTAGGTTGGGTGTCAAAGACATTTTTAATAATGTTGAATTTTTTGGTAAATCCTCTTAAACTCACAGGCACTAAATTCTACTTGCTGTACACGAATGGTCTGATTGTGAGCGTTGAACCGCAGCAGCATCGCATCCCTAGAAACGATCCGAAGGGTCTAAGGGAACATCAAGAGTGTTTGGGCCTAAAACTGCGGTAACCTGGGTAACGATTCACTATCCCTTTTCGGTCGGGACGGGCGATAGTCGTGGGAAACTCAGGATGCTCGTTCCTAATACCTTTTATCTAGTCTCACTACTGCGTAGGAAATTCCTTTCTCGTGAAACGGACCTCCCTCAAGAAAGAGTTCGGTTGGGATATTTCAGAAACCCTCGCTAACCGCTAGCATAGAATTTACAGACTCTTATTTTACAGTCCCAAAGCTTTTATCTGGAATTATTCTGTGGTTTGTAGAAGATAATTTGAGGCTTCCGATGAATCCATTAATTTTTCATGAAACCATCTTGTAGTGACTGAAAATTGAAAAATGGAGTATCATCGGAATCTAAAAAAATAAAACAAATATTTTTCAGCGCATTTTATTCACTCGAAAAAATCGTATGGTAGACAGCGAATGATGGGTTAAATTTTTTAATTTTTATTGGTAAATATTCTGGAAATACTGGGACAACTAAATTTTCCTGGGGAATGGATGGAGAAGAGGTTAGAGATCATCGGCTGTGTTTGACCATGCGTGGATAACAGCAAGTTTCCAACCCGTTTGCGTATGTAACAAACTAACGAACGCGGGTGGTTGGTCTCGAGAAACCGAGAGAGTGAAATTGGTCCAGGAAGGAAGAAAGGAAGGAAAGATGGGAAGGCATGAAATATTATGGAGAAAAAATGGTAGGAAACTGCAGAAGCCATAGACATAGAGAAAGAGTGTAGAATGAAATAGGCGATGGATTTGATAGCGATGGATTTAAGAGGGTCAAAGGGTAAGAACTAAGGAGGAAGGAGGTTTTAAAAAGGAGTAACGGAAGAGAGAGAACACATATGCTTGCGCGTGAGTGTGTGTGAGAGAGAGAAAGAAGTAAGGGAGAGAGCAGAGATGAAATGGGGTAAAGCCGCGGCAGGCGCGCGGCGTACCGCCGCGTCACTCCCTTCTCATTAATCAACTCTTCTTGGTTCAACCCTCATTTGAGCAATCCCTCACTCCCATATCATGTAGTTACCTATAGGCTACCCCCTCGTATCGAAGGAATTCGATTATTGGATATTTTAATCAAGATAATAGGGACCCACTGCTTTGCTATACGTGAGGGGTAATAGGCAACACCTTTCCCTTCGACACCTTTCCGTATGCGTGAAATGATATAGAGGGTCGCGACGACGCCGAACGACGCCTGATGACATGGACGATACGTCATCAAAGCGTCTCTGTTATATAGGCTTATTGGCGACGCCTATTCGTGGTACCGTTTCCTGATTAGTGGCATGACCTGATACGTTAATTTGGTCTTTACAGGATATTCGGGTCGTGAACTTTCTATAGAAATTTGTTATTCCTGTGCTATAATAAAATAAAGGATGATTGTAGTAGCTAAGTAAGTATATACCAATTGAATTCAGACCAAAACGGTAAATTATGTTATTTTCTCTCTCCATTCACTCGGTCTGGAGAGTCGTAAAATATGGGATATTTCATCGTACTAAGCTATGTGGACTAGTTTATGACAAGGATGAATTAAAAATTCTCTTCTGCCTGGATATAATAGTGAAGGGAAACAGAGACTGAGATTAGATTTAAAAAAATACGGAGTCTTCGACATCCATGTTGGACCGACGGAAGGGATGAATAGAGCCTGAAATAAATTGCGTTATCTTTTCATTCCACGCGTATGGCTTCTGCTCTTGGATACTGCTGCTGTTACTAGTGCTGCCACTGACTGGTGACGGGATAACGAGGAGACGGAGCTGCGACTAATGACGGCAACCGGCCGAAGTAAAAAGTTACAATTAATTTCGGGAATTTTTAAGCTTGATTTTTCCTACTGCAATCATTACTTGATAGGGTGGTATTTTATTTTGGTTTACGAGTATAAGACCATAAGCATGGAAATATGTGATGGTCATAAAAGTTAACGAAGTTTATGCTTCATTCATCAAGGTTCGTTGCCACTTCGAGATCGGCAATCGAGATGGTACCATTTCCGTATAACAGGAAAGAGAACGAGCTCTAGGGGTGCTGTTGGGAGGGATGAGAGATACCAGAGAGCAAAGGGGAGATAGAAAGAGAGGAAGAGAAAGGTCCGCGATCGGATCAGACTCGCGTTTATCATCGGTAGGGAATCTACTTCGGGGCTGTAATCACCCCCTAACGTTCCTAGCTAATAACGAGTTACAACCCTTCCGCCGTCGGGCGAGGCCGACGTTGAATCAGGGGCTAAGGGTGGACCTCTCTCTCTCTCTTTTTACCAGGGGTGGGAGTAATTGCCAACGTAATCACACACGCTGCACAAAACCACCCCTAGCCTACATCGCCACCACGTTCTACGCGAAAGGGTGTGGATGTATGCCTTACCCTGGCGCCTTCAAGAATACGTGGTAGGACATATAAAATATTCTTCCAGACAAAATCAACCCTTAAAAACCCTTAGAAGGACATCATCCCTTGTGCATGTGTTATCTTTGCCAAGTAGATACACCCCCCTCTCCCTTTAATAAAATTATTTGCAGTACTTCGGCTTAATTAAATCCCTTAACTGGCTACAACGAGATAAAAGGGCCGGCCAGACTTGTTCACTAACAAATTCCCTAGTGGCATTGTTAGGGAGTGTATGTACGTATGTTGGTAATATAGGTAAGCAGATTGCAAGCGCAGAAGGGTAATCAAACATAGGATAATTGTAATCCCCTTATGAGCCGATTCAGGGGTACAAGAGCTGGAGCGTTATAGACTGTAGGACCTGGTAGACCTGGCTAAGGGATGGGTGGGTTGATAGTACTTGGGGTAGCCGCGGGCGGAGAGACTTGATTGACAGTCCGAGAGGTATGAACAGTCGGCTAATGAAACATCAGTATGCACACACAATACCAACCATCGGTAGTAACCAGACCGCTATTACACTGGCATGTTTACATGACAAGAGGTGGGGTGTCAGAGTGGCATAAGTCCCTAGGAGAAACCTCAACCCTTACGTTCACGGAACATCCTTTCCAAAGTAAAGGTAGAAATCTACGTTCCAGTACGAATAGCCATGATTAGCTGCCGTTTCCTTGACGTTGGTACGGCTAATTTCAGAAACTAACCCCAAGACTGAATTTTCCTATGAGGTAGCTGTGTAACCATATAACTCCCCCTCCTCCCTCCTCCCACAACGGTACCGACCAATCACATTGCTTTTCCTAATTTCGATCAAACTTCCTGGCGATAGCTGTTGGTTCGGTTCTCCTAGGGAAGTTTCACAGTGGGTATGTAGTGTAAGGGCTACCAGAGTAATTTGAGGTCGGTGAATTTCGATGAAGTCGAAATTTCCCTAGACTGGATGTAGAATCGAGTAAAATTTCGCTGTTGGTGCCCGACGGCTAAGCTATGGATCAAGTCCGGATATTTTGGCACGAATTGATTTTGTAGTTGAAATCGTGAGTTTCCCACCATGTAAATACAATGATAATGTAATATCGCGTCCGGGTGGTATCCGTTTTAGGGATATATACGTATCGATGTATATATACATACAAAGGTAGCTTCTAATACGAGAAAAGGGGATTTCTCCCTGCGGGCTGGTTCTCGCGATTGCTTCCTTTTTCGTATTCTGACGCTGGCAATAGAACGCTCGTTGAGTTCGTGAAGTGGTCGCTTCCGGAATTATTATCACCATTATCATATATATTGGTCCATGTCCGCAGTGGCTGGGGCGGCGCTCTAACATATTTGATTTAGCCCTAATAAATAACCATTATTGTACCGGGCTGTGCGCGCATGCCTTCCCTATATTATCCACCTTCTCGGCCAACCCTTCTTGCAGGTCCGTAATACCCAGGGGAGAGAAAATAGAATCGACGACGTAGTTTCCATTACTGCGACTGATAAAGGGATTCCCTCCTAACCCATAGCCATGTCAGCATTCGTAGAACGTTTGCAGATAGGGTTGATTGTACCAGAATAATAGCCATACAGAAAGTAGCCAGATGGCTTGAAAAATTGTCATGGTTTTTACCATAAAAATTGACTACGTTGAAAATGCCCTTTTTTCCACCCCCTCTCGTGAGCTTGCTATTAGAAAATTTTTCGTTTCCTCGTACCATTTTTACATCTCTGTCGCCCCCAGGGATCTCTCGGCCATGCGGTCCCGAAATCAAATTCCCCATCAAGTCGGACAGCAGGTACTCTCGACCTTGTCAAAACCACGAATAGCTAACCAACCCAGAGCACGCTGCTCCAGGTATAGCGATGGAGAATCGCGTGGTCGCGGTACGAGGACGTGCGGCTTCCAACACATCTGTGGTGCAACCCCAACGATCGAGTGCCGCCACGAACGATCCTGGCCAACTGGTGCACGATATGTGGCATCTGTCTGCATGCTCTGTGGAGTGTTTGCGGGAAATACAGACAAGATTTAGCTACAGGAGTCACTTTTGGAAGTAGCCCCTAAAACTGAAGAGATCATCAAAACATTAACCCAATCTAAATTCACTCAAATGGTGGTAACTTCAAGATGAAGACATTCCCATAGTATGTATTCGATCAAAATTCTAATCATGGGTCCCAAATTTTAGGTCACATATTATTTAGTCCACGTTGGAAATAGTGCGGAGGGATCGAAGTTCGTCCTGAAGCAAGCCAATAACTTTCATACGTGGGGAAGCCATTGAGATGATTTAAGACAATGCCTGGATTCTCAATGAAACGACGTTGTTTTCTTCTTCCTGGCAATATTGTTCAGGAAGACCAGATTCCCCGCTTATATCATGATCGTGATTAGTGAGTGTCTTCCCTTAATGGGGTTTCTCCCTGGACTAGCGATCGGAGGTCAAGCCCCATCCTGGATAATTCAATCTCGGGCTCCGGTGGCCAAGCCCCATCCATAAGGCACCGGCGTAGCTCCAGCATCACCGTGTTCATCTCTGACATCCCTTTCTCATAGTGGCTCTCTTGCTGTATATACGCCATGCAGTATTGACACCGGACCTTCACCAGAGTTCAGTTCAGGCTGAGTTATCAACGTCGAGCAACGTCGGGTGCCTGATAGCTCATGTGTCACATCCTATGCAATATTGCGTAGGTTCTCTCGGTCTGGGTCTACAACGTACTACGTAACATGCCTACGATCCTCCTTTCGACGTAGGTAATAGCTGAGCAAGGAGATTGTTCTGCACTAGTCTGTGAGAGGTCTCTCCTGCTTATGGCACGCGAGCGGTAATGTTCCCGTAACAACTAGGAAGATAAAAACCCTTTTACATCTTAACATTTATTGGGGGATTGATAGAATTTGAGGGCAAGATTCCTTGGTATGGGAATGGGTCAATTTTACCTAAGCGATATTAATTAACATTTTTACCAAACATGTTTAACTCGTGCGTATTTATAAAAAAAATAGTCTAAATTACTTATGAAAAATGTCTTATCCGATATTTCGTACGCGTAACGCGAGAAATAAATTGAAGAGTTGCAGGAGGCAAACTTCCAGGTCGAAGGGCAAATGGCAATCGCAGTAAAGGTTATGCGCGTCGTTACAGATGTATAGAAATGTTTGCGGTGCCCCGGCCACGCTTTGGATTCTTTTTCTTCTTTTTTTGGTAAAAACCTTCACGAACCACTATGGAAGTTCTCTCGCAAGAGATTGTACAGAACCGGAAACTGGAGGGGCTTTACAAATAATATATTGCATCGGGAATTGAAATAAAAATCCACCGGTTGCTTTCCGTTTCATGAAAGACTTATGGGGACTATGGGTAATGGTTTTTCAGGGTGGTTTTCGTGGTTCCCAAAGTCTCTGCATACACACACATTCATCGGTTACAGGCACTTCCGTTTCCGGTACGGTACCGATGTTTCTGTACTTGTATGGTTGGTTCTATACTACAACTTGAAACGGGACCGACTGCTATCACGAGAATTGGGTATGCATTGCCTTTGGCCAGCTTTATTTTCTTAGGAATCTCTTTCGAGCGCGAATCCAATGCATTTTTATGGGATCAGAAGCTCAAATTTATTAGGGTACAGCAGCCGTTCGCAACGCCCGGGCCTTTGCACCCCTCGCCACCCTTCGCCATGACTCGACAGCCACCCGTTTGGATTCTTTAATATATTCAAGATATAACCCGAAAGCAAGCGAGAATATCAAAACACATAAATTCACATGCTCACTCTTGAAAATGATGCATGCATAGTTAGCTGAATATCTAACTGGAGATATACAATTTTTTTTTGCGAAACTCAATTTATTTCTTTATACATCTTGAGTTTAATATTAACATAAATTTCGTGTGGTTCGTGGATAGTATGAAAATTTTTTGGAATTCATTTATTTTTTTTTAATTTATATTATTAGCCTTCACAAGTCTCCGAATTCTTACTTGCATTATTGACTTTTTCGGTTTTTGACACTGTTTCTGTTTACTGTCAATCTGTACAATGTTTTATTAATTTATATTGTATTGATGGACATTGGACTATGTTTTCCCTAAATTTATCTGTCTATCTTGATCAGTCTTTCACTCTGTCTTCGAACGTGACACGACTAACAGATCGATTCTAGTTCTACTACTACTGTTACTGCTGCTATTACTACTACTAAGGCTACTACTAATTGAGATCGCGTGCGGTTTCTAACAAGGATAATTCACTCTAACGGAAAATTCGTGAAGCTTTTCATGTCTCAAACTAATGGACAGATTCGCGAGTGGGTGTGGATCAATGGGAATTGTCCTTGTCTTCCGGTTACAATTTATAACACGTTTTTTGTCAGATTGTTAACAACAATTTGGAAGATATAGATCTGTTCAATTTGATTTCTTTGGATTTTCAAATTCATTGTTTGGAAAATTTTTGCACTAAAACATTTTTTTTTAATAAAAAATTATATAAATAAGATTCTTTAATACTGAGATAAACTTGGATATTAAAAGTAATAAAATTGAACGTAGTGGAAGCTGTAGAGGCTGATGATATTTCTTTTTTTTTCTTGCCTTTCCAAACGGATCTCACATGATGAGGTCATGCTACCTCTATTAACGGGCAAATTGCGTTGAAAAGGGACGCCTAGAATGGTCGGCATGATGGTACGAGGTGAATTCAACCATCTTGGATTCTTCTTGCGATCTTATCCATTTTCGTTAAATGTCTATTTCCCTTTATACTTTTCCCTTGAAATTTTGTCTGTATATCGTATGAAATTTTCAACGAAACTGTTATACATGACGTCAGGAGAAAAAACTTCCATTATCTTCTTTATTTTTTGTTCGAACATGTTTGAAAGCAATACATGCACAAAGAGGTAAGCTGGCACACAAATTGTAACTAATGTTCTGGTACTCGTGGGATTTCTGTTTCGAAAGCAGGATCACATAACAATGACGCCATTATTTTTTCTCTGATATTACCAAGCACAAAGCCAACTACTGCAGAGAGCTATCAGATATTTACATAATGAAATGAATCATATGGGATTCGCGAGATGGATAGACGCATTGAAAATTCATAAAAAAACTAAAAAAAATCAAAGTGGACATTTTTAAAAGCAAAAATGGAATTACAGATTTTACTGTCGTTAACTTATGACGTTAGATGGCAAAGAAATGGACAGACATAGTCAGTAATAATTTAAATTTTTAATAAAACCAAAAAAAATTCAACAGGCGTGCGAGCCAAGGCGAATTTTGGAATTACATAATGGCAAACAAGGGTCGTATAGTTTAGGGGAGTTTTAGTCGATAAAATTCGTA
>JAYRCB010000402.1:211113-259456 GCA_036026315.1 Trachelus stipa
ATGACGCCATTATTTTTTCTCTGATATTACCAAGCACAAAGCCAACTACTGCAGAGAGCTATCAGATATTTACATAAAGAAATGAATCATATGGGATTCGCGAGATGGATAGACGCATTTAAAATTCATAAAAAAACTAAAAAAAAATCAAAGTGGACATTTTTAAAAGCAAAAATGGAATTACAGATTTTACTGTCGTTAACTTATGGCGTCAAATGGCAAAGAAATGGACAGACATAGTCAGTAATAATTTAAATTTTTAATAAAACTAAAAAAAAATTCAACAGGCGTGCGAGTCAAGGCGAATTTTGGAATTACATAATGGCAAACAAGGGTCGTATAGTTTAGGGGAGTTTTAGTCGATAAAATTCGTAGCGCGGTCGGTATTAATAGGTCAACGAGCAATCTCGTACAACGAGCGGATTTCCTCATTAACGAGGAAATAGTATTCTAACGTATAGTGGCGCCATCACACTATACCCGAACGCACTGATCAGCATACTGTGCGTATACTAACTGGCACCGCGGAAATTTCGTGTTCGTGCTAATACCGTTTAGACGCCACGTTAACCAGACTGTAAAGGTGGTGCGATAGAGAAAGAAAGAGGAAGAAAGACCCTTTGTACTTTCATCCAAATAAATAGTAATTTATCCCCTAATTAAATTCAAATTTACCTCCCCAGGCATCGAGAGCCGCCACAGAAAACGCCAACTGCCACGTAACCTCCTTTCCGCAAAACAATCCATCAGCCTTCTGGCAGGTTTACATGGCGCGTTAAGATTCCCTACCAGCATGTCGTCCAATCAGATAAACGTAAACAGGTCCGTGAATATGTATGCCCTTTTGGCTTTTAATACGCTAACCGATATATCAAGATTAAGTCTTATCAGCCAAGGCTCATGGTGGACTCTTCATATAGTGTGACCTCCGAAAAAATTTCAAAAAATTGTGCCTGTTTAAAAATAAATTTGATCCCTAGAATGTTTGGAAATTTTATCAAGCAATCTCATTGGTCGTTTACGTAGGTTCGAAGGAGGTTGGGATCAGGAGCTTTGTCGAATCACAATATAAAGGGTATAGGTCCAGGAATAATAGTGAGTATAAGAGCTATAGGATTTATCAGGTAGAGGCTATAAAATTCGCATCTGCCTAAGGTAGAATTCTCTTGGCGATGTCCCTACGTTCTAACGTTTTCTAGCTGAACGTTACAACGCTACTAGGTAACCAGTACCACTCCAGTTTCTGGCCATATACATACGTTAGTACTACCAACGTATCCGAGTCGTACCCTTCTGTAGACCCCATGAGGATACCCCCATGGATGTTCCCTGCATACCCCAGCCATCTTTATTCCGGGACAGACAGGTCGAGAGGGTAGGTATCGGACCGTGGTAACTGGCAGCCCTAGTGGGAGTCGTTAAACCTCGTCCCGGGCCACCGTACCATTCACCTACTGATATACGGCCCTGGTGCTGAACACGTTGTGTGCACCCTGCTGATTTCAACGTAGACTTGGCTACGTATTAAAAATTCTTTGATATCATAGTCTATGATGGAAAAAATTAATAAAAATTTATTAAGAGTGTCATTAATTAAGAAAGAGAAAGAAAGGAGTTAAAAGAAAGTAATTAATTTCTCAGTGGCTGTTATCAAATTAGGACTTTGTGACGATCTTCAAGGGAAAGGATCAAAAGGTTATGTATTTTTTTGGGGTGCTAGATTTGTTATCTTTTGGGAATTTTGCGTACTGAGAAATCACGCGTGAGTGGAGTTGAATGAAGTATAAACGGACTGCGGGGGTGAGAGGTCGAATAAGGGATTGGTTATTTCTTGTTCTACATGTTGAGATATCACGGTTAACGCCTTATCGGGTGGTGTTGGATGATTGCGCTCATCTTGGCGCAGGAACTTCTGGCCAGAAATCACCCCTTAGTCTTTCCTAGGTCAAACCCTCGCGCTCCCGCGATATATCAAGACAGTTATCACTGAAATGAGATCATTTATTGCATTAAGACGCAACGCGAGGGTCCACGAACGGAAAACTGGGGTTCAACTGGTATTGGAACTTGCAGATAAGAACACGAAGACCGCTTACTTCCTGCCAGCCCATTTTCATTCTCTCTCTGCTACAAGTTCTCTCTTTTTCTCTCTCTTGTATCTTCACTATTCTCCATCCCTCTCAGTCGCACTTGACTAACTCCCCAAGATTCTCCACCGTTTGCAGTCTTACGCCCACTCCCCCCTCCAACCTCTCGATCCACCACTCACTCTGCAACCCCCTCAGGCAATGCTCTCGAATGCGCCACGCACACTTCCACCTTCTTAATTGCCGGTATTTATCAAACGAGTCAAATAAATAAGCTGCTTACATTTCTTTGACGCAGCACCCTTATTCAAGCTAGGGTGATAAGTATATTGGACACCTTTATTAAGGAGGGAGCTACAGAGACGAACGTTAAATATATATTTAAATTATAGTACTTATTTCTTGCATTTTTTTTCTTCTTTATGTCTTCTAATTTATCAAATATGATTTTTATTAAAGCATCCTACTATACCGACCGAGTTCAGCGTCTAGACGCGGTTAAGATTAATTCTCGAACGTTTGACAGAGACTAACGTAAATTCACACTGAGAGGAGATCGGTAAGTAGAGACCTGCTTTACTCAGACAGACTACTGGCTAGGAGGTGCAGAGCTTCCGCAAGGAATATCGATCTTGATGCTTTAAGCGGTGAATCTGAAAGCTTCGGTTCCGATTATGAGCAAAGACGGGATAGCTCGAGAAGGTAAGACGGAAGATTCTAGGACGTGGTAGAAGAGGGAAGCGGAGAACAAAGATGGCTGACTAGAAGAAGGGAAGGACAGAGTTTGACGTTAGTCTCCACAAAGCAACCCCTATATAACAACCCTCACACAAATCCTTGGTTTCGGGAGGTGTGCGGATTCTGTTCATGGATCAGTGTTGGTGAGTGGATGCCATTATCCGTGTGTTTAATACCCGGGAAAGCGGTAGTGAGAGTTTACATGTGGACGTAGACGTCTAAGCGCTCATTGTATAGTAAGGCACCACCCCCTCTCGTACAACCCCTGGAGACCTAAACGAAGCGCAAGGTCCCTCGAAACAGGCGGCCCGTGAACGAACTGCAGGGTGTAAATCTGAAAGTTGGCTAAACTGTCTGCTCACGGACCCGAGTCCGCTTTTACTTCACCCCCTTCCTCATCCTCTGGCCGATAGACGACACCCCCTCTATTTAAGTGCAGACCCTTCATCCCCATTGGGGCGTCGTCACGAACTGAGAAAAACCAAATGATTGCCGAACCAGAGAAAATTGGAAATTTTTATTACCTCCTCGCTTTCCATTTTACAGCGAATCAGTTTTCAAAGGTGGTTGCCTTCCCTTGAACGCATCCCTAATACGATTAAACGTCGCTCTTGAAAAATTGTCATCCCTCCCCCCACATTTATTATCTGTTCTCAACAATACTTTTATTCTTGATTTTTTTCACCATATACTCAATATCAAAATGTTTAATTCTTATAGTCATCCACGTTTCCAGTTTAATAAGATCAATTTGGATCCCCTGAGGGTAGAAAATATCAAGTTCTAATGAACGTCGTTAAATTGTATCATGGAACCTAAGGGAAGTATATTGTTGCCGAGAACGAATGGTCCAAAGCAATTTTTAAATATAACGCAGGTAATTATTTTTCAAAATATCTTTCTCGGCTCGGCTCTCGGCTTTGCTGGTTTCCGTACGTTAAACGTAGGACAGGTATTCGCCGCGAAGCAATTGGAGTGAATTTTGATTTTCAATAAGAGAGAAGACGAGACGTGTTGGGATTTAGCTTCCACGTACAACTGTACCATGGGGGCCATATTTGAATATGCATGATGCATGGGCATTAAAGCTTGCCGCACATCCCCGTATGCAAATAACCGACCCTGCGGGTTCTGTCTGGCCGATATCTGCGAGAGCAGCCACCATAATTGCTAGATTTTTCTCTCATGTGTTTTTTTTAACATTTCACGTCCATGTGGCAAGCGGGGTTAAAGCCGAGAGTAAATCATAGCATCGACTGGACCAAATTTTTATACATACGACCAAAGCCGCAGAGGGTGACCACCTCCGTGCTTAAGGCCAACGACAGTTGGCACTTTGAGAAACTTGAAATGCCCATGGAAAACTCGTTTAGAGTTCGATGAAAACATTCAATGAGTTTCACCCGCTATCAGACACCGCCCCCATTCGCATCCCAACCCTCAACCCCTCTTCAAAAAGTTTATCGCCTTTGATCCTACCTCACTCTCAAGTAGACTTTAACCATTGGAAAGGACCTTGCGCCGGATACTGGAGTGTCGTCAACCCGTGGAAGTGGAATGGAAAGACGATTGGAATATTGTGAATTGAAAAGTCCTGTAATTGGTCTGCGAAGAATAAATTGATTTGTGGGGTAAGAAAGTGATGAATGCGGTAGGGAAGATATCAAAGTACGAGGAAAGAAATCTTTAAGACTACTTGTAAAAACGATCTTAAGATTATTTCTATAGGCATAATTTCCAGGGGATAATATATTCATGGAATCAAGTATAAGGGTGTATAAAGAAATTTTTCTAAGGGTCGATAAGTAACGAGTCTAATCATCAGTACTTGCCAATCAACTTTCTGGAAATTCGTCATTTTGATATTTCAGGTGGTTGCCTTCGTTAGGGGTAGCTATAGCTGGGATTAGCAGTAGCGTGCAATTTGAGACGCGATAAACGATAAACCGCAATCGAATGTGGTTGTAAATAATAGCGTAATAGAGGTAGGTAATACTACCTTCATCCCTTAAGCTTGTTTCTCCAAGCTTTCGATAGACGGATTGGTGCACCCTTAGACTTCGCAATTTAAAGTTAATTTCGGCAAAAGCAAATAATTGGTTTCGAGAAACCGGCTAAGCTGCTCAAGGAACCAACTCCAATTGTTCCCTATCACGCTAACCCCGATACACAAGGTACCTGCCATTCATATACCACGTAATTCGCAAAGTCCGAGTTTTTAACGTTGTGGACGTCGATTCGAGACACCCCCTAGACCCTTTACCCACCCCGCCCACGTTTCCGTTCAATTATCTTATAATCACGATAATTGAACGGAAAATACGACTCTACGAGCTATGCTTCCTGGAATTAGGCGTCGGGACGCCCGTCGGTACATGGAAACGAGTAATGAATGTGATACGTTACCGGTCGGACATTGCTATCTACCGGCTGCTATATGCATATACATACATTTCATACATTCACAGCCCTTAACAACCCCTAACGCTTCTAATCATCCTAGTTATTAACGACTAATCTCGCGAGAGAATATTTTGAAAATCAGACTATTCACTTTAATTAAAGGTTCTCATAAAAAAAATTAAAAAACAGGGTTTTGATTTTTATTAATTATTTTGATATGCCATCTCAATTAACACCATGAATCTGTCGCGCGACGAGATAAAATATAATCAGCGTCATGTGAAATATGCAACAACTAGCTGGAATGTATACCCTTTGGCGAGTTTCCATGAAATTCCTATTTGCGATTAAACCTTTCATAATCTAATGGAAAGGAAGGGTAGGAATGGGCGCGTTTTCAAGCCGTCGTCTACCAGGTACTGTTTCTCTTTTTTGATGGCGGATATCAGAAAGCAAGGCGTGCATTATATATAATTATCCCGGTGTAGGCAGACACGGAGTCTGGCAGTCGCTGTAAAAACGGCAGCTAGAACACGCCAGCACGTCGAGCATGTCGCGCCAGTGAAAAGCACAAGTTTCGTCACAGTATTGAAATGGGTATTCGTATACGTAGACGTAAAACTACCCCTAGCTACATCGTAGAGTACAGCACATGTCGCCAAGAGTAACATGACGGTTGCGTGTAACGATTATGCGTGTATAAAATTAAAGTCGCATACGTATAAAAGATTAATTTTTTTCCCTTATTCTTCCTAACCCCATTACGATTATCAACCCTTACGATAACCATGAAAATGACGCCCGTTAAAATCAATCGTTACACACTTTATAACCACTAACCCCCTTTCCAAAGAATCGAAAAAAAAAAAATTAAGTCGCATCCACAACCCCAATACGATTACCAAGGACTTAAACGTCTAAAGAAGCGACGGGCGCCGGTTTCAATTAATCGAGACTATTTTATAATCAGTAATCCTGAAGTATGTCTTCCTCCAGGATATTCCGTTCATTTTATGGGTACCGGATGAGACTCTCGATATAAACGGGATGGTTAAGGGGTGGCGTTCTTTTGTCTCTCCTACAGGAAGAATGGTCGCCTCCTAGCTACCTCTTATACCATCTCATCCTCGGAGCTCCACTGGAAGACGATCAATATTTAATAAAACATAACCTCGAGAGGCATTCCAAAAACAGAACGGGCAATGGCGCCTGCAAAAGGTGGCAGGGGTTGGTTTCTGGGGTAGTACTGTCGATGGTAGTGGTGGTAGGTACAAAGCGAATGGCGTCGCCACGCACCCAGCTCCCATACCGAAACCAGTAGAAGATATGAGTAATAGGGGGTGATTTAGTATTAGGATTTATTAGGGGCACTTACCCTCGCGGGTAGCGGCAGTGCCACGAAGCGTAGGGCCAGGGTAAGACCTCATGATTTCTCCTGGGGGCTCATACATACGGCCTAGACTAATGCACCTGCTATCTTTAGACCTACAACGTGCCAGTACCGCTTCCATTTCTTTTTCATCCCTCTCTTTATATTTTTACCCCTGTCCTCTATCCACTCACACGAATATATGTATGTATTATACATTTATTTGACACCCGCTATATAATACCTGCTCAGGCTGCGAGACACGTATATCTATGTGCCTTGGATTTTACTCTACGTACAGTATATACGCTACCCCCTACGGACAAGAAGGGTGGTACTAAAATTACGACTTGAAACTTCAACTCTGCTAAATAGCTACATCTGTATGTATATATATATATATTTTACATGGGAAGAACCCCTTGGTGTTTTCGCTTCGGATGCGACAAATGATTCTGGAGTATTTACCCAATATGTATATGTACCCACCCCCTATGCCATGCCTCGAGTATGTTAACAGGGATGTGTATGGTAGTACATCGCATACGTTTCTCCCATGTTACTGAATTTTATACGAAGAAGTTTTTCAAGAACTCTTCTTTGGAACTGGCTTTTTTTTAAATTTGCTTCAAAAAGAAATGGGGCGAAAAGTATGAAAAATTATTGTCGCTCCCTAACACGTGATGTAAACGCGGATAGGAGATAACGGGTCTCGTTAGCATTACGGAATATTATCGTAAACAGGTATGTTTACACAGGCCACGCTCGAAAGTGATACGTGACACGCATGCTAGAAGGGGTAGGTAATACCTGTCGCTGCCACTATGGGACACTTCAATGGATTTAAATTTCCATTAGGCCTATGAAAATAATGTGAAAACGGATTTTGTAACTTAAGGTGATCATCCGTAGACGTGTGATACTACATGCACTTGAAGGTACTCGGTGGTATAGGGATCGGTGACGTTAATTAGGCGCGATTCTTTTGGTGAGTGTAAAGTTTAATTTTGATAAGATACAAAATATTTATAATTGGGTGAAAAAAAACATTGAAATTTATTATGCCTTTTTCTATTTCGGAAAAATGTACTCGAGAGCTCTTAGATTTTTGTGAATGGATTGGCACGAAAAATAAATGACCATTTTTTCTCACTCGCCTAAAGCACGTGGTAAGGGCAGAGTCAGGGAAGATGGAAAGAGAGAAAAAGGACGAGCATGTTGAGAGAACTGAGTAACGATGCATTAATTATAATTAAAAAGAAACTACCCGCTAATTTACTGTAGTACCTTGGCGAAATGTGGCTAGTTTACGATCCGGACGTAGCTTTGAGTTTATCAGTGTACGGGGGTGGCACGCTACCGGCACCCTTTCGCGAAGGTCGCTGTGGTGAATTTTTTCTTGTCCCTTTTATTTATAGGCATCGACTACCATTAGCTAACGGAAAGTTCTGATTTAAATAATTTTTTCGAAAAGTTTTGAAATTTGTGTATTTTCTATTATATTGTATTACAGTTTTTTGGGACACATGATATTTTACATCAGTAGAAAACAATGTGGGGCTTGCAAAATGGTAGTACAGATAAAACAATCCCCTGAAAATGGAAGCGCGTTAAAGGCTCTCCTAAATCTCAACGGGGATCGAAGGGCGAAGTAGTAAGGGTAGCAGGTGTGTTTGCACACTTCCCAGACGGAGAATCCGAGCTCGCCGTGAGGGTTGAGATTTCAGGATAAAACCACCCCTAGATCGAAAGATTTCAAAATCCGCTATAGACGATTTATCTTAACTCCCTGGTGAGAAGCTGTTTTAGCCAAACAGTAGATACTGACTTTAAACAGTAAAATCATAAGGATCGCGATAAAAAGATTTTATACATATAAAAAATCGATTTCTAGATAATTTAAAAATATACAATTAAAAAAAATAAATCCAAATTTATTTCGACGATCATAGATTTTTAAACAACTTTCTGAACTATCAACTTCCGTTAATCTCGATATTCTTTTTTACGACTCTTAATGTTGTTTATCTATATTATACGTAGGGGTAAGAATATACTACCCTTAAGTAATTCGTAGAATTTCACACAGGGTGGCTTCTCCGGAGGACACAATTATCGTTCGTGCTTGGGGTGATGGCGAACGCCCAACGATGAGAGGGATGAACACGTATAATATTTCTGGGAAATATTGAACGTTTAAATCGCTCAACCCCTAGCATCGGCACGCACTCCCCATTGGCTGATACCCCCTTGGCAAACGGAGCGTGGCATCGGGACAACACGCACCTCGCTACGCAACAAACAACCTCGAAAGCACGCATCGCTCGCTCAAAAGCTTGCTCGAGTGTACATCGGATCCACCCTTCGAAGTAAGCTTTTGCCTTTCCTTCAACCGTTTCCACTTTTGCTCTTATTCAATATCATCCCTTGCAAGAGAAAGTGGGATGGCAACTCTAAGACCTTTTCACAAAAAAAAGCTCTAAGCTTGCACGATGGAGTTTGCGTCACGTACTGATAAAAATTATCGCCAGGGAAAGCTTCTCGACTTCACTTCGGTATTTCATTGAGTTGGCTACCGTGTCGCGATTTTACAAACACGAGGCACGGTGGGGGTTAGATTCTATAGTTAACCATAATATTATAGGGCGCAGGAGATGTTTTCACATTAACGAGCACGTAATTCTTTTATTTTTTTTTCTTTTCTCGCGCGACACTACAAGCATTATGTTGCTAAGCTTAGCTGACAGGGGGTTGAAGTATGGTCGTGTTTGCACTATGTCACCCTTATCTGAACCATGGCCGTCGTAATTGTGCCCTAATTTTCAGGAACCGGAACAAAGCGGCGGACACCCTGCGACCATGTATCCGGCACCCGACATGGTCCGTTTGGATCATTAGCGAGGGTTGAAAATAAAATAAGAAAGAACCCGGCGCTTTAGAGACAAGGTTGCAGGGGTAGGTAACAGGGGTGGTCGGCGGTCCACCCCTACGATGAAAGCCATCCTGACGTCGCGAGAAAACTTTTGACAAGGATGGCTCTGATATTTGGGCTATTCCGTTACTGTAAAATGGGGTTAGCGAAAAGGGGGCTGATCGATCCTTATTTCGCAATCCCCTTTTTTTTTGCAAATTGAAGATCCACGAACCATCCACGCAATTCTGCCAAACTGCTTTATTATACGCTCTGTGCAAGTTGAGTATGCTGAGCGTGGGACCTTATCGCAAAGCCAACACGCAAGGGATATCCTTATACACCCCTTTCTCCTGTCCAATTCCTTGTCCTATCACATTGTAAACTGTATCTACATTTTAAATACGATACTATGAAGCGTAACTGAATAAACCATAGAAAACAAGGCGAAACAGACCAAAAATATCGCCAAACCGAGCAAACCGAGAGAATCGTTCAGATCCCATCAGGTATAGAATAAAACCAAGAATTATCATCACAGACAAACGCAATACACGCTAGGCTATTTTGAAGCATTTTTTCATGTCCCAAAAATACGTTGTAGTCGAATTTAGCTTGAGTTAGTAGAATAACAATGTTATGTAAATAACAATGTAAATGTATCGTAAGTGACGTATACAGTCGCAATAATTTCGAGTTCCACCATAGATATGGCGATCTTAAATTTCATTATTAAATATAATTTTGGTATAATTTTCCCCGAATGGTATAATTTCGCTCAATTTACAAACCCAGTACGAAACATCCAATTTACATGATGGTTCACGAGTCATCATTAAATTTCAGGTATTTTCGTTTGTCTCGTCTGATGCAGTGTGCAACACAGGAAATATCCGAAATGAAATATCAGCGCCAACAAATTATGATGATATCAAGAGAATTTACGATAACACTTTTGGCGCCGACGAGCATCACCGCCGCCATCACCCCCGCCTCCCCTGTCACGGCTAATGCCTCCTTCAACCCCATTAGCATAAATCGTTGAATACAGATCGCCGGTCTATGGGCTAGCGTTAAAAGTGTCTTTATGTAACGTTTAATTAAACGTAACATAAATCACAAGGAGCGGGGAGCCAGCGGGTTGGCTGCCCTGGAACAAATTAATAAGATTAATCGGTTGACAGTCCGGAAACACTTTTCGCGACGTGCCCGCGGCGGGTTACGAAAAAATCGCGTGGGCACGTCGTCGGGACGCCAGGCGTCGTTTCGCTTTTCTACAAAGAAAATTAATTTTTATCTCGTCCAGTCGCCTCTCGAAAACATGTTTTTAATGGGTAACCACCTTGTCCCTTACAATTTACGTAATTGGTCATCGACCCGTCGCCAATTTTTTTTTCGACAATTTTTATTCTCTATACGGCGCCATCTTCTTTCCTTTGTCTTGTATGGAATATATTCGTGTCTCGTGATCTAACGTTCTAACACGAACTGGACATACTTATTTCGTCAAAAGCGTCACGACGTCTCGAATTACGTCAATGCATAAGAAACGAGGAATGCTCCGTGGATCTGGGCTTTAATTATTCAAAGGGAAGTCGAAGGTAATACCTGTGTGACGTCACTTCAAGATCGATTCAATGAAACATGTAGTACTTGTCGGGAATGACGTTCACGGGAATTATGGTCGTTTAATGCACGTGAATGGTACACGAGACCGGAACTTGATACTATGGTCACGGATTATAGTTCGAATCGGTACTGATAATTACATATAAATTATAAATCACAGTGAAGATTATATAGTGTACTGGGATCGAGGACAAAGTAAAATAATTAATTCAATTTGTACCCATGATATTTTCGATGAAAGAATATCTAGAAAAAAAATTGATTTGGGAAAAAAAAGAAAGGTAGTCCTTTTTAACACTCGGGGATATTATTGTAGATGCCATTTTAACATGCCGCGTGTCATACGTGAAAATCGTATTTACGAAGAACAATGATGCTTGGATTACAATGCTGGGGAAATAGATTGTTCGGGAGTGTATCGGATTCACCGGTATCGCATTGTCACGCGAAGCTAAAAGGCAACGGCATACTGCAAAAATATGCGAGGGTTTGGGTTTTGCAGTGTAATATCGAGTGAGAAGAAAACGTGAGAGGAGAGGAAGCTTAAAAAAGAAGAGAGAAAAAGAATAAAACGACATTTCTGGTTCAATACGCTTTTTTTCATAGTATATTCAGTAATATTCCAACGCATATCCTATGTACCTGTATAATTATAAGTTATAGTCTGGTTTCTTTTATACTTCCCTTTGTCTATAGGATTTTCTTTTTTACTATTTGCACCCTCTTTTAATCCTGCATCGTCCGTGCTACATTTATACCATGCATTTTTCTGCCTATTCTGCACTTGCATTCGACGTACCTAACTGTCACTTACGAAGCCAGCTATTATTCGTTATTTTTTAGTTGAGCTTTTTTGTCATAGGTTTTAATGCTTTTTGAAAGTATGATTTCGTAAAAGAAAAAACGCTCTCGATTTGGTTTAAAGGGATGACATGAGGGAAATGGAAGAGTTATCTGCTATAAGGATCTCGACCAATCGGAATGATTAGTTCTCGAATTTGGCTAATGTCAAAACAGTTTATCTTGGGGCACCGTCCGAGGTGTCATGAGCTGGTTCGCGCTCTCGTACTATTTGTTGATAGTTTTCTAGTTGTGTTTCGATACGGTTTAGCAAGTTGTCGTTCGTGTAGTTCTCGCGTTGCTCTCGCGATTTCCAGGAAGTTCTATGGATTTTCTGTGAGTGTTCTGGAAGTGCAGTGTTGTGCTCTAGTGCAGTGCCCATCCGAGTGTCCTCTGGATGCAGTTCTCGGCCTTCACGGATTAGCTGCACCAGCTCCGGTGAGTTCTCTCAATTTATTAGTTGGTGAACGGATTTCGATTTGATAGTTCAGATTCGTTCTGTTGTTCAATACGTTCTCGATTCGTTGCTCTCTGTATCTCGCACTATTTGCCTGACTCTTACTCGGACCCTCTCTACCTCAACTTAGCAGCCTGAGCGGCCGTGCATTTCCGTAACCGTCCACTCCCGTTCGTGCATCCAGTTGCATTTGCTGATTTTACGCGACCCCAAAGATCAGCACTTACGGTTGCGTTTCTCGATTTTATGCGTCCCCAAAAATCTACAGGATCCATTAAGTTATCGTATCTTCTCATAGGTTCCGTCAGTGCTCTCGTTTTGGTGGAGTTGGGCCTGGTCTCATTGACAAAAGAATTGGCTGTCGCCCGCTTGGCTTGCGGTTGCATGAGCGAAAGGTGGACGGCCGAACGTAGGTTGGTTTTCGAAGACAGTTCGCTCTCGGATTTTTCATTATCGGTGTCGAGTTAAGAAAAAAAAAATACGTTACAATTTTTATCCCTTTACTTTCTATCGGCACACATTGAATAGTGCACTCGAGTATACTGTAAAGTTTCAAAAATTTTATTAAAATTTCGTCCGTTTTACAAGGTCTGTCGTCATTAGGACGATTCATGAGTCACGTGATATAACGAGAATTTGATGAAACGTTTACAGCAACGTAATGGTCGTTACGACCGACGCCGCAAAAAGCAGACAGAGGCAGGTTGACATTTTAGAATTATTAAAATATTCACGTCCTAGTAAAAGTCTAGGCATAGCATAACGTGTCAGTCGTTCTTGAAAGAAAAACCAACGAATAAAGAGATACCGATTCAATTCGCAGATCGGCGCTTTTCACGCAGATATTTTCGAAGACTAAAGTGTGCCAAGTACCTATTCCATCTGATAACCTATTTCCCCAACTTAACACGGATAACCTAACCTGACCCAGCCCTGTACTATATTACGTCACAGCCTCAAATTTAACACGTACAATACATTTCGCAGTAGAGTCCAACAACGCGAACCCTGTCGTCGCATGGGTTATAATGGGGTATAACGAGAAATTTATTACGGCGATACCACCCGGTAGTAAATGGGTGGAAAACTTAAATGACGTAAATCTAATAAATTAACACTACAAATTATAATGCCGATTATTATTTATAGGTAATAAAAGTTAAACGTATCTCCTATTAATACTGTCAAACATGACCTCCTGATCCGGAAGTGCAAGCTTCGTCCAAAAGCACACGGCAATGCGCCGAACTACAGTTTAACCATCAGCACACGCTCGGAAGTAAAATATATTGGTAAATTTATGGCCACTAAACGAAAACCCCTTGGCGTCTATAAACTATAGAAAATCGTTAATTGTCCGCGCAAGCCCCGACGTTAATTTAGTTTGATGCATGAACCAATTTATCGGGTGGAACGATGTGGATTTTTATGGTGGCTATTCGGTACGCCGCGATACCTACCTACCTACCTACCTACCTACCTACCTACCTACCTAGCTACCTCTCGCGTTACATTCGTTCGCCAGGGGGTGGCTTGTCGATGTGTTAATGGCGGCGTATCTATTTCGTGAGTACCCAGATACAAAGGGGAAGGATCGTGCAAATACAAATAGCTAGATACATACAGTCGTGAAACAGTGACTGCCGAAACTGTTGGGCTGCTAACTAGACATTGTAGACACATCGAAAAAGCTTTAATTTACCATCCACACTCACAAGGGAGCAATTTTTTGGTTTGCTCAGTGCTACCAACCCGCCGTTACGACGATCTGATAATACAATAGAGATTTTATCGGTCATATTGGACCAAGGACCGAATAAAAAAAGGGTATACAAAAATTTCAAAAATTTACTAAATAACAAATATTTGGTGATAGTATTACAATTTTTTTTTTTATAATAAGTGCTTGTGAAACGGATTTACAGCAGGATAGTAATATATCGTGTGGCAAAAATTCAATGATACGATCTTTTCTAGATTATGGTAATCGAGGCATGCACCAAGGGGTAACATGGGGTTGTTACTCAAGAATCATGTAGATCCCTGGTGTACATTTTCAACCCTCGCAGTGACTTCCCGTTGCGCTCGTGCATCGGCGAAATACTTAATGCGTAAATAATTGTACCTATTATGGATTCATAGTCGTGGAGCCAGTGTATGTTTTCCACTTTATCGGTCGGTGTTACGCGATGCTATCGAATCCGATATAATACGCTTAAATGTGAAAATAATGGCCGCCCCATTCCAACCATAGTCCAAACCGACGTATTGAAATAAACATGTATTGGTATCACATACGTACCAACCCCTTTTCCCATACACCCAAACCAGTTTACACGGTCTATACCGATGCAGCCTGTTTTCTTATTCACCCCCTTCAACCCCTCCGCATCCCTTACAATTATTGATATAACGTACACAACCCCCTTCCTGGCAATGTAATCGCCTGAACTCGTAATGGACTACTATTTACAAGTCTGCTTCTGTGCAGCTGATTACTGCTTTTGCTGAAACGGTATGAAAAAAAAGTATGCTGCTACGCAAATTAAGCTCGACAATTATTAGCGCACTAAAAAATATTCTATAACTGTACACACTGATTACTATCTAAAATTAGTACGTACGTGACCGGCGGAGAGTATGCATTTCCTTTGTATGCGCACGGTAAGTGCAGCGGGACAGACCGTTTTGAAAATACTTTTCACGGAAATACGCTAACCAGATACAATTAGGTTTTCGTCGCGTTAAAAACTCCTACGAGTGCAAGATGAAAGGAAAGTCCATACTAATTCTCAGTCCGAAAGATTTTCTGGGAAAGATTTAGAGGTGGAATGGTCTGCGGAAAATAACCTCGCGTGTAATTCTCTATGCACTTCTGTAATTGTTCCTGGTACGTGACTTCTTACCGGTATCATTTTTTTGCAATAACGTTTTGCGCATGCGCGATTGTACGGAATGCACAGTGCTACGATTTGGTTGTGCCGTTTTAACTCGCCAGGACACGAGGACCGTTTGGCATGCGGTTGGCTGAATGAAAAGTGTGCGTGCGTGCATGTGTACCAACTATGCGGCGAATCTGACCCCGGAAACGGAAACGGAGGATGAAACTATACGTAAGCGCCATGTGTCGTGTGTTTCTGGGTGCAGTTGTGTACAGTATGTGAGCATACGAGGGATGTCCGCGTATCGTTTATTGTAGGAACTGTAGTTGTTTCACTGGTAGTACGTCAGTCGGTACGACTGTCTGACAGTCTAGGGACTTTTTCCACTGTGTCACGGGATATGTATGCTGGGAGCAGTGGATTGGTAGACATTTCTGAATAGGGGTTACAATTTTTCTTTATTATGAACTTCATGAGAATTGCGGGTAAAATTTTTTTGAGCTTTCGTTTAAACACGCTTTTAACTTTTTGTAATTTTTTTTTAAATTTCTACTGGGATGATATTTATCGATAATGCGTGATGGTGTTGTTTTTGCTACTGGGATTTAAAAGCTCTTAATGGTGAAGTTATTTGTTTGTTAGTGCCATTTTGTCGAAAAGTTTATTTTGTGCAATAAATTTTTGAAAGCTTTGACCTTGTGGTCCGGAGTGATAGGCGTTTAATTCTGTTTCAAAATTTTCTTTTCTTCTCTTTATGCTTTCTTTTGCTGGTACATAATTAGCACGGCTTTGGTAGACAAGTTGTTAACGCAGCTCACAGAGCTTTTTTTTTCTATGCTTTTTATAGAACCTTTTCAATCTTCTATGTTGGCATTGCGCTTTCATTTTCTAGAGTAATCCGTATTAAATTAACAGTGTATTCTTTTATGAAAATTCAGAAACCCTGAATTCTAGATGAATATTCTGTACGGTTCCTGCTCGGAGAATTATTTTGAGATAGGATTTTTGATGCACAAATTATATTAGAGGAAAGAGTATTGCACTGTTTGCAAGTCCAACCTGCGCACGTCCAGCCTGTACAAGTGACGGACCCCTCTATTTCCCAAGGCCAGATTTCTATTTTCTAGAAAGCTTTTTTCTCATCGCAGCATCCATCGGACACATAGCTCTTCTCGCACGTGCATTTTATTATGCAGTATCTCGAAAGGTGCTTCCCAGTACCAAGAGGTTATATATATATATATATATATATATCAGAACAAATAGAGCGTGCATATTTACTGTGCATCAGAATACACACCTAGCTATGAGAAAAATAACAGTTTAATAAAACAAAAAGACAAAAAATCATCAAACCGTGTTATTGATTAAGGGAAAAAATATTATTTCATTCCAAGTGACTCGACTCCCAACAAAATATCCAAAATTTTGTCAAATTAACGTCTCTTGAAAATTCTCCATAAGAAAAACTATATGTACCTACTTGTTACCCAAATTTCAATTACGTTTAAAAAAGTGTATGAATCGCGTGTTTACAATGAACCTTTAATTTCCGGTCTTAACAATTATTCAAAAGGTCAGCGTCCCCATGAAAGCGACGTAAAAGATTGAAAGTAACTTAATTAAAGGAAAAGCACTAATTTATATAAAATAAAATTTTGCTCTGTTAAATACAAATTTATTAAATAAATAAAATAAATCATGTCCCACAGGCGTACTAAGGCAAAGCTCCCCCGATCGACCGATAGATATTCAAATTGATAATCAAGATGCGTGCAAGGGTTGCGATATGAAAAATAAATAAATAAAGCCCTCATAACGATTTATCCTGAACTTATACGTAGCCAAGTTTGATTGAGACCCAGTTCTGTATACATTTTATCCCATACCGAAGATACTACGTTATACCTATAGGTGTCCGCAGGTGGTGGAAAATACGATACTAATAAAAGTAATGGAAGCGATACCATCATCGTGGGTTCACTTTGCCTCTTGGCAAACCCCAGCCTTCCCTGATGCTCGGCATATGAAACTAACCCAGATAACATGACACGATATCTCGCCAAGCAACGAGGGGCGTGTCCTCGAAAGAGGTAGAGCTTGCGGAGAGTAAGAGAAGAAGGGAGATCAAAGATCGCGAAAGTGTTGAAAGGGGGCTGAAAAAAATCTAAAAAAAGATTTCGAGATATCGATCTCAAAATACATACACGAGACGTGACCCTAATATTCCTTAAAACCCAATCTCGATATTATAAATACTCAATATCGAATATCCAAAGATAACGTGATATTTCTCAGTGCACAATACTACCTGGGTAATGAAAATTGTATTTATTATAATTTCCTACAGTCACCTGCTGTCAACATAATTTTTTATAGTTTCAGCCAGGTCATCATAAATAGACACGTTACAGGATATCGATACCAATCCTTAATATAATCCCCACGCTTATCTAGTATAACCTAAATTAATTGATAACCTGAATCCAAAAGATTGCAACCCACAAATTGGGTACTCTAATCTGTTATTTTAAAAAAATTTTACTATGACGTATCTTAGATTTTCATGGATAATTCGTAACGAGCTGCAATCGTTCCATGCCCAAGGCACTGATTATATATCTACCACACACACATATACATATATTCATGCATATATCAAGCATTGTGCATAGCTGCCCTCACCTCAGTTATCTTAATTACATCTGTAATGCACACCGCAAACCGACTCTGGGGGTAGTTGTGTAGGGTATCCCTTGCAGTATGTAACTACATTTGAACCAACCCTATGGATAGGTACAACCAGTCACGCATTATACGACCTAACAACCTATCTTACCTTTAAGCAACTGGAGCACTGTTCTAATACGAGCACCAAGTCCTAACTGCATTTCATATATGGTTGTTGTATTTACCTTACGTGCCAATATAATTCGCAGTTCGCTTCACTAACCTCAATTCAGTATGGCTATTATGGCGTGTGTATATATTAAAAGCTATATATTATGATCGTTTTCTTATGTTTGACTATCGACCTAAATACGTTGCCATTAGGTAGAAACAACATTATGCTGGATTAGTGGTTGTAGATGAAATTTGAGTTACATAAATTTATAGGGTAGGTGAGAGGGGTTGCGGGTATTGAATATAAGATGGTGTAAAGTATTGTGTAATATTTACATTTTGAAAATGCATTCAAAATCAAAATTATTATGGTTAGGCGATATTGATCGGATTATAGGTCTGTGTCTTATTATATTTTTTGGATGATTTTATGGCGAAAAGAGTAGGGTATGTTTATGGTTGAGACGATAAGAGATAGTTTTGTTCTGCATTCGATAATTCACCTGACCTGTTTGATAAGGGACTCATTGAGAGTAACGAGTGGTTTATGCGTTTGTATAGTATTATTGATTTGTTTAGATTTTTTTTCTTAAACTGGCTGATTAATCTTCGTAATTTTCTTTGAAACTCATCTCTCTTTGCTCTTTCTGTTGCGTACTGATTTTACAATTTTATATGATAAAAGAGGGTTTTATGCTGTGTTAAATTTAGGGGTTGATACCGATATTCCTGTTACTCACTGATATCTGTATATATATGTCAAGCAAATCCCAACAGTACTTTGGCAGTAATCCATCATACGGGAATGTACGCCGTATTCCCATGGAGGATTGCGAATTTACCTGAAACAGAAAAAAAAACTAATGTAAACTCGAGATTTGGGTGGAGCAACCAGTGTCAATAGGTCACAAACAAGATAGGGAAAGGATCGTTGAACAAAACATTGTATACACAAATTATTTTGTTCGATATCATTATTATTTAATTTTCGATAGTTATATAGGGTGGACAGTATAAAAGGGATGATAGGGTCATTTTGACATACGATAACAAGGAGGCACCGGGAATAATACACAATTTATAATTGGTCCTAATTTTCATTCGGCATTGTGTCTAGTGCGCTAATTACAATAGGAAGTATGGCGTGTCCCTTATAAAAAATCAACTTTACCCTCTTCCCTTATCGGTATCGTGCGAGCGCCACCCTATATTTAACGAATGATTAATTATTTATAGAACGCCCCACTAACGCAACGGATATGTACGTCCCGATGGAAGATAACGTTGCGTTCTCTGTAATTTCTTTGTTTCCAATTCTATCCACGAACCCCTAGAATTTAAACTGTCCCCAACTGTGAACGAAGTTTCGTCTTCTAATATATTGACATCACGAGTATCATTTTCCGTCGCTCAGTCAAAATAATAAAATAAAAAGATTCATCTCGAAATCAACACTTATTACACCCAGGTATTGTTTCAGTTGGGTTATCATCAGAAAATTGTCCAATTTCGACCTCATGTGTTTACACGGCTACACTCCGCACCCTGTATCCAAACGTTATTTCCAAATGGAATGAAAAAAGCAGATCGATGCTCCCCCACAAAAAAATGAAATAAAACCATAAAAATTCAAAATATTAAACCAATAATCAGAATTGCCTAAAATTGACCACAGACTCTCCACATGCCCTTGAACGCTATTAAAACTTTGAGAAGCTCATAAATTATACAGTGAATACCTAATCCGAAGTTCACACGCTCATCCACCCCTTGTAATTTCAATCCGATCCGTAAGAGCGCTTAGCTTTTAAGTTGGAGGCAGCAGAAGGGGAAGAAAATGAAACCCATTGGCGTAGACGCTTCCTTTCAAGCTCAGGAACAATGTGCAGGTGAAGTTGGGATGAAGTTTCGCCTCGACCCGAAGGGAATTCGAGGGTGGATAGGAGGGAGACTGGTTCGGAGGAAATGGAGTAAGGGTATGTAGACTAAGAAAAGGATGAGCGAGTTTGTAGCGAGAGCAGGGAGGTGGTGGAGGTGATAGACGAACAGGGACGCGAAAGGAGTCCAGAAGAGGAGCCTGGTTAGGGTTTGGGTTCTTGCACGAGTGTCGTGGAGTTTAAGGCATGGCGTTAAATAGCTGGCAAGTTTGCCATGGCAAAACAATGTGGCTCAGCGAGTGTGAAGCTGGCAGCCGCTTCCTAGGAAGTTAGGTAAACCTTTATAACAGGTCGTGTGTGTAACGCGAGCAATACGCGACTATGAACATGACGCACACTTTGGTAATCTGAGGATCCGACGCCTGCGGCCAGTTTGCGTGCCGAATACAGTTTCTGCCATTCTGACGTTCCTACTATGTTGATCGATCTGGGAAGTACATACAGAGTTATATATACTGGGTTCGAGGTAAAACTTCGATATCTCGTAACCTATAGAAATTAGCCCTATTTACAGATACGAGGTCGTAACGTTTGAACTAGAAAGGATTCGAAATTTTTTTAGATTTTTGCAACATTAGTTTACACTGGTTGTAAAGATTGGGATATGCATCGATAGAGAGAAAATAAAAGAGAGATGCCAAACGGAAGTTATGTGGAGAACCAAGAGCAAGGCCTGGGGCATCTCTGGCGAGCATCGAAATTATGATCCCATGGTTTGCGTCAGGTCGTGATTGCATAACAATGAGGAGATTTCGGGAATTGCTTTTACGTGTCTGGAATTGCCGGGGCCACAATGGGTCCCGCGAAGCCCAGTCGGTCCTGGGTTACCTGCTGCACAACCGGGCATTATGCGTCATTGGGTAATCTGGCGAACGATTCAATTGAAGCCGGCTGGCATGTCGAGTATGTGGACATAATGGAGCATCCGTCTCCACATGATACACGCGTGCATCAGGGAAGCCCTCGAGCTGCAAATATCCACCCCTTCGCTCCTCGTTGCCATCGACCAACCCCTGCACCTCGATATCTGCACGAAACCGGGCGTGAGTGATTTCTGGGTGCATATTGTGTCCAGGGACTCGCGTGTAGTGATTACGGATGGAGGAGTAAGTGGTAGATAGGGTGAGCGGAGGGGTAGAGAAATTCTTGAAATTTAACGAGTTTAATATAACTGTATACATTTTATTAAGTATCTTTGTTATATTTGTATGACAAATGAATTGAAATTTTTCAAGATTTTTTTTTCATCATTGTTCTTCATCACGACATAAGGGAACCTCGAGCTCGAATGGCAGCGCTGCGAGAGGAATAGAATACGACTAGCAAGTTCGGTATAGATTATCAATACGAGCCTAAATCAACAAGATTTATTTGATATACGGCATGAGATATTGTGTTGTGTTTAGTGTGCGCCGTTTGCTTGGGGAATTATAAACGGACGTGGACAATCAAATAAATAAGTGCATATAGCTACGAGTGGGTATCAAACGTTATTTATCCGGTAATACATGCCGATCACCAATTTTGACGAGATGCAGGATCAACTCGTCGTAACCCAACCGGTGTCGATTATGTCAGTCCGATCTAGAGCAGTGGCCTTGATCGTGTAAGCTCGATCGCTTGGACCGGTCGCGCCTCGATCGTGACAGACCGATCGGGAGAAGTTAAAAGTCGAAAATCGGATACCCTAGCACCCATGCGTTGTCACTTCATTGGGGAATCGGTAAGAGATCGTGCTTCTGTGGGGCACGATTCCGGAAATTCTTGTGAAGAGAAATATCACATTAATGAATACTGTATAGATGGAGCCACTGTCCCTAGAGCTTGTAAAGGATTATGGGGGTATAAAGGTGCAGACTCCTTTAACCCCCTGGAGTGCTGTTTCCTTGGTATATGAAACGTCCCTATCGTGGGTTAGGACCTTTAATGGGCAACACGCTGACGTAAACTTGATTGTCGGCACGCACGTGAAACGAACCTGAACATCAGGGACGTTAACGTTAGTCCTAGTCGATTTATTATATGCTTATATCGTACATCTATACGTTTATCGAACGTAAGAATTTTAGAAGAAAATATTCTATTCGAAGTATCTTATGTATTCTCGAGAAAAAATATTTAGAGAAAATCCTCTGGTAATATTGGAAATGAGAATAGACCATGCAAAAAAACGTTTCGTTTCTCCAGTTTTATAGCTACATACAATCTCATAGATAAAAGCCGTAATAATAAAAAAATAAATTTAACATTATTCATAGAATATAAACTAAATTCACATCCAATCTAGAAACAGGACCAATCCAATTGGCGAATGTTCATCTAGCAATTTCGCAGAGCGATCTCTCCAAAGGACGTTAACAGCCTCCTAAAGAATGTTTTCTTCCATTCCAGTGGATAGGATATCACGAACATTAATTCCGAGATATTCCCTAGTTTTCTCCATATCTGCAATATTATGTCCAATAAATATGCAATCCCAAGCAGGAAGTCAGTATAGAAGTCATAGTTAATAAAAGATATTTCGTATAATCCAGAGGAGCTCTACCCAGCATCCACCAGTGGGTCCAGCAGTATCCTCTCAATTCATGAATCCAGGAATACTCATTAATAGTACTACGGTTCTCTGATATCGAGTCTGTGAATTTACCTGGACCCCAGCATCCCAGTTGGAGTTTACATATGCGCCACTATAGCCATTACCATAATAACAGTTGGTGCGCATACCTCACAAAGGTAATGAGACAGAATTTCACCAAAGGATAAATTGCGTCTCCTAAATTACCAAACAGGAGTACCAAGTTAAAAAAAAATATGATAAGAGACACAGAATCGCATAATCGGAAGAACAGTAGTTAAAAGGGGCAGGGGTCAGAAATCACTGAGATTTCAATCAGACGTCATTACGGCGACCCTGTCGGGGCCAAAGAGTCATGGGGTTTCTTGACTCACCCTTATGTAGTCAGTAAAGCAAGCAAGTGAGTAAGTACGGAGAAGTCGTATCCAATGGGGGACCGTTGGATATTATCATTATTACTCACTGTCCAGAGACCCGTGTAAATACCATAAAAATAATTTCCGGCTCGTCCATTTCCATTGGGTTTATTTCTCCTGCAACCTTAGAGTCCCGCTGGATTTAAAGTGAGTTCAGTATGAGATGAAAATCAATAATAAAACATATTGTGAGTGAAAAAAAATATTTTAATCCTTCAATTTAACGGGGGTTTAGTTGGGTTGCGTCTCCAAGGTACTTTGTGCCCGTGGAGGATCCCCCAGGTGGGTGTCGTTTGTAAACAGATCAGCCTTCGTTCCCTTTTGATGCAGGACGAGACACGGAAAGTTCCGGCGAAAGAATTCAATATAGGCTATCCTAGGGGTGTATGGGGACGAATGAGGAAATTACATTTCCATTGTGTGTTGGACGTTCGCATTCGAATCACACGCGGCGCCAAAGTCGTTCGGTGACCCTACGACCCCCTGGCCCATCATCTACTTTTATACACATATGTTCGGGGGGGTGACTACTCCGACCAACCTACGACCTAACCAGTTAGAATATGGTCTTGTAGTATGTCGAGAAATTCTGGCTTCAGGGGTGGCTTCGGTATATTTCTCTTTACACACCACATATATATAGAGAGAGACTATACTGGTCAAGGGATGCTATGCAAGGATGCTATGCACAGTGGCCGCCATAAGTCACTCGTCTTTCGATATTAGCGAGCTAAGGCTGGCGACCACTCCATAGACCAACCCTCCATATTCCCAAAGTCCCATAGTCCGGTTTCCTATATTGATATCGTTCAATATATATACACCTAGGGTATTAGTCGGTGTCGGTCCAGACCCTGGAGGACCATTTATACGACATTTACTATAGGGTGAGACCGAGAGAGATAGGGGGTGCGGACGCACGCCGTGATACAGGGGGCGGAGAGAAATTCTGTGTGATGGGGATACCGATAGAAATGGGGTGAGAAAGTGGACCCTGAGAAAAAGAACGTCTATCGTTTGATTTTTACGGATTATTATGGAAACATGCTTATCGACGACTGTTATATATTTTTTATTTTATTTTAGTATATGCTTTTTCTTTATTTATCGTGGCCTTTACGTCGAAGACATTCACGGAGTGAGGGTAAATATGGTTTCTAGTATTTCAATCCCTTATATTATTAAATCAATATGGAAATACAAAGGGCTTCGTGGAACTTTGTGGGGTATAATATCAAAGAAAAATCTTATGAATTTCTGGAATTCACGTAAAAAGAAACTACAGGAAGATTGACGGGCGGATCATTGTCATTGACCATTAATGTTAAGTGAATCATGTCTCTAGAGGGTTGCTACCCTTAAAAAGATTTGGTCCGAGAACTATTACAACTAATATCGTTCACTGTACTGCTTAACGATAAACAATATAGATTCCTTCGAACTAGGGAGAAGGTCGATCGATTATCATCCCCCGGGTAATGTGACGCCCAGAAAAGCAAAATTTATTGACTACCCGTTTGTTTGAAAAATCGACTGTTTCTCTTCGAAATTAATTTTTTTTTGTAAAATTGATATAATTCCTTGTGATAATGAGCTTGGAAAATTAAGGGATAGTCTCCCTTTCTGTTGCTATTCCACGACGCCATTAATTTCCCTTCAAATTACATAAGAGTAATAGTTGATCCACACGCGTCAGTGTCACAAATTAAAGACCGTACGGGGTGGGAATAATGTGGAAGAGAGAAACATTAAATAAACGAGTGACGGCGAAAGAGAGAGAGAGAGAGAGAGAGAGAGAGAGAGTACAGAGAAAATGTAGGAATCATAGCACAGAGAGGGGTGGCGAGAGAGTCAGGCTTTTCCGAGTCTCTCGAGAGTATTTTAACCCCCTAATGTGGTGGCAGCCCTTGAAAGTGCAAGAGGGCGCCACCGGCACATTGCAATATCCATTATACATATAGTGGAGTTTCACGCTCTTAAAAACCCCCACACTATAAAATAGCCACCCCTTTATGTAGCCTTTTACTTTGCACCCTGTTTTACCTCGACCTGTTATAAAAACCACGAGTGCTGCATATATCCTTCATTAATTCACCCTACCCACATATATTTGAATTATGACTTGATCATTTATATAAAATGGATTTAAAAAAAACTCAAATTTACAATTTTTAACATAATTTTTATTATTAGTACATTCAACACTGTCTAATTATGATTGTCCCGAATAAATAAGAAACTATTAATAAGCATTTCGTTAGTTCAATAATGAAGGATACGTCTGGAACTAGGTATCATCTCCTTCATTACTGAACTAACGAAATGCTTATTACCAGTTCCTTTCTTGTTGAGGACATTCATAATTAGACAGTGTTGAATTTACTAATAAGAAAAATTACTGTCGTCGGCACTTAGACATTAGGGAGAAAATAATTAGTATCAAATTTTAACGAAATATTCGAACCCCTTAAAATACCACAAAGTAGAGACAGCGGTAGGTATATAATGTAATTGAAATTAATGGGTACTTCCAGTTGATAATATCAAACTCTGATAATGCCTGGTATCGTTACAATTAGTTTCTCAGTTGGAGCCGCAATCTGGAAGTTCTAACTTACCGACATTTCCCAAACACGGCAGTTTGCTTCATCAGGGCTTGGGGAAGACAAACTGATACACCGATTCGATTGGCCAACCAAAATTAATGTAACACCTGACTGGCCAGCCGTGTTACACACGAATGGTACAAGATCCCATATAAGGAACAACCTTCAATGAACAATGGTTACGAAAGTCTCAAAACCCATATAAGTTATATTATTATTTTACTGTCGTTACCATGAGACAAGAGTGTCTAGCAAATCGCTTTATGAGTTTGAATTAGTATTCGAAAGTCTAAATTAGAAATTAGACACGACCCGATTATCAATTACAATGCAAACAAGGTAGAAAGTACATGGCAAACTTGGAAATGGGTATTACGTACTGCAAAGTCATTAAATCGTTAATAACTATTGAAAAAAAAATTATCCCTTAATCCAGAAACAGTTTGCCATAGCCGAACCAGCCCGATGACATTCGCTGTAAACTTTGGTCACAAGGGGCAGTTTTGGAGATGTTATTTATCATTACAATGTATATATATAGCTCCACAGAATATCGAGCAAAAGTGGAACAGTATTAGCGAATGAGAAGAGACGTTGAATTTGCTGTTCGGAATATTGTGGATAGGCGCGAAAATCTCGAGGGTTGACAAGGGAGCTTTTCTGTATTGGGAGTGACGGAGGGGGGTCGTATTTCGTGGGGAAACTAGGCTTGGCACGTAATTGCACGCATTGTTTGATACGCGGCAGACGGCTCGAATCAGTGACTTCGCGCCAAACGCCGCCATTCTTCAGTCAATGAACGGGATCCCATTGTGACAAAACGAGCGGCGATGATTTACTCTGCCGACTCCTCGACACTCCCGTCACGCCCGGCGCGCACTCTACGGCACTTCCGCAAACTACGATCGCCAATGGCAGTGAGTCACTGGCAGTAATGACGCGTGCCTCATTATCGGAAATTGGAAAAGACAATTCCGACGAAAAGACGTTCATCCATTCGTGGTCGTTGCTTTCGCGACACTGGACCCGCAGAATCCACTAAGGCGTCATGAGCGTACCTTGGAGATTCTAATTATGAATCATCCATTTTGAATCTTGACATAGAGGATGGGTGGGATAAATTAAATTTCAAGATATCTTTAACCCCTGTGTCATGACGATTGAAATTTTTTCGATTTTCTCATGCGCTCTCCATCTTTCATCTGAGAAACATCCCTTAACCAGAGGGTTGATATACATCCATCTGGTATCCCAGTACGCATGGCGAACTCGTCTCGAAGACTGTTCAATCTTCTTATCGTCGGGAACGAAGTGCACGCAGCTACGAATATCACCGAAAAGTGTACTGCGACAGACAAAAGTGAACTTGTCATACTGGGGGGTGATGGGGGCGGAGACGGCGGAGGGGAGAGAACGAAGGCCGCTCTGATGTCCCTCAGGGTTCGTAAAGCGAACGAGTCGAGTGTTATCGCTTGGTCCATCTGTATTCACGGCGTTCTTGGCTTATCCAGCAGCAGCCACTCTCATGCTCGCACTCACCCTCTTCAGATTGTCATCCCCCTGGCCCTCTTTCACCCTCGTCACTCTTGCTCCCTTCAACCCTATGCTTCTCACTTTCTCATCGTCTTGGCATACCTCTTTCTCTCTCTTCCTTGCATCCCCTCTCGCTCGTACTGTCACTCCATCACATCAGCATCTTACCTACCGCTCTATCGCCTCGTACCATCTCAACGGGCACTTCACTCTCGTCTTTCCCTCTCTTTATCTCTATCTTCCTCTTTTAAAGATGCGCCTCTCCTCCAATGCCGGTCTGAGCCATTCTTCTCGGCGTTATGCGCATGCTGAGTGAGTTCTCTCGCTATGGCTTAATTCACATTTCTATGGGAAATAATAACGAGAGTCTTTACGCTGTGGATGCTGAGGTCGACGGTGACTCCTCTTTCTGATGACTGTCATTTCTCAAATTAAACGCACTACGTGAGTCGTCTTCAATATTGGTTGAAAATCAGGGTTTGATCTTGCTCATTTTTAAGAATGAGTTGTTTGAGAAAGGGTGGTTAAATTAGGAAAAACCATTTTTCCACCTGAAAAATCGAGTTTCGTGCAAGCCAGTTAGAAATGTGTAAAACTGGCTTAAGCCTGACCAGGTCCAAGCAACACAGATTTCTTTGTTCGATCCCAAGATTGTGTTGAGGCCACACGGTTACCCGGCCCAGTCCACAGGCAGGACCTCCCATACTGGAAACCAATCCGGTCTGACCGGTATGGGATCCCATACTACCAGTGTCCAATAAACATACAGTTGATCTTTCTCAAGCATTCCCAAGCCCTCTCTCGAGCTCAGAGAACCTAGCATTTATAACGTTACAGCGAATAGGAATCAAAATGCCTATTAACTGATCAACAGAATGAGTACACAACATGAGCTCTGGTCCAGCCCGACGTAACAAAGAAAAGAACAAAAAAAATCGCATTAAAAAGCCGCAGTGGTTATGCAAACTGAACAAAAATCAACACAAACAAAATCAGAATAAATCCTCGCGATGCGCGCCAGAGCGTTATTCTTTGTAAAAAAAAATATAATCGGTTGCACCCTGGATTTGAACTCACGATGAAAATTGGCTCGCGCATTCAGCGATTCGGAAAAAAGTCTGTAACCCTATTAATAGAAAATGAAACGTTGATTTCAATAGAGCGAGCATTCGCTAGCGGAGCGTACCGTTTGCCAGTACCTTGGCAGCGATTTGTTCGACCTATAATTCCATCCCCCCGAGGCTAGGCTCTCTGAACCCCCACACAACCCCTATGTAGAGATATACAGCTAAAAGAACCAATGCTCCGCATAGACCGTACTCGTTCTATATCCTGGACTGTGCAATCCCTCTTTTACATGCATTGGTACCATGTATCTCCTCGATATTCTACCCTTTATTTCTTTCTCCCTTACTGTACTCAACATTCAACCCCTTGTGTATCCTGATATCTTCCTGGTACACGTAGCAGCTACCTAGTATCTACTTATGTGCTGGAGAATGTTCGTGCAGGCTGGTTCTATCAATGAATAAAATACATGGATCTCCAATAACCTTGTTTATTCAGCCCGTATAAGGGTAGTGGCCTTTACGTTATTTCAAGTAGTTAAGGGAGCAAGGACCGCGTAACTGCTAGTCTTTGTTGCTATGAAATATCGAGGACAATCAATTGAAGACGGCACCATGTTAACCGACTTAGACTCTCGTCCAGCACGCTCATTAGTCGATTAATTATTCAGACGCGTGGTAGCTCGGATTGGACTGTTACAGGAGATTGGCCTGTGGTTTTTATATTTTGAATAAGTCAAAGGTTTCAATCAAACGAAAATATGAGGTAGGGATGGATATGAGTTGGACAGGTTCAATTTTGTTTTCTTATTTAATATTCCGTAAGAATTTTATTCTACGGTTGTCCGACGTGGTTATCGGAAATGAATAAATAAGAATAACGAAAATACGACGTACGGTAAGATTTTATTTGTAAACTGGATTTTTCGTAATAATATTTAATGGACACATTATCTGACGGTATAGCGTGCTACAGATAATTTCTCAGAATAGCTCGTATACTTTACAGTTGGCGGAGTCTTCTGATAACATCATTAGATAAATGAGTCATACCCAAAGAGATGAAAGCAAGTCACCCTTTCGTCACCCTTTCAGTCTCATAATGCCGCTGGTGCGTTAACCCTCCCGATTTCAGAAACATGATAACCGGAAACGGTCTTTCTGAAGTTGGCCGGCAGTTTGCTTTGTGGACTTAGTTAGCCAGGAGCCTCTCGACCCGGCTATTCTTCACACATGTAGATTAGGATTTACGGACCCGCCGAAAGGAGGTACCACGACTACTCCTGTGAGGTTAGTTCTATATGTGACCGTTAGGGTGGATCCACACTGGGTTAAGTAGAAAATCAACCCCTCGATCAGATCCGCGATTGAACGATAAGAGCCATCGACTCTATCCTCAAGAAGCATTTAATCGAGCGAAACGAATCAGCCGACTGTCTTTAAGACGCATTTGCATGAATTATAATTTTACATAAAATCAAGAAGATAAACCAGCAGATACAACCTCTCTTATTTTATCACGGCTTTATACTTAACCTGTAAAATACACTGTCGGTAAGGTAGAGTACCGTTTATAAGTATCATTACACGTACCTGCCGTCTTCCGGAATAGAGGTAAAAAGATCCCACCGGTAGGAATTAGAGGTTTAGGGTCGTGGCCGGATTAAGAAGTTAAGCCTCGGCGATACTGGGTTAAAACGAGGGTTGATAATTTCAGGACGTAAGAACGCAATTACGAATCAGACAGCGAAGCGCGCGGCATGGAAGCAATTGGACCGTTTCTAGTAAAAGGGGTTTCAAGGGGGATGAAGAAGGCTCGGCCAATTTTCGGGCTCCTAACCCAAAAGCGCGTCCTATCTATTTCAAGGCGTATAACCCGTCCGCAAGCGTCGGCGTTTAAGAGTGGGAGGATTTAATTAAGGCGTTAATTGGAAAATGGCGAGGCGTAATCGCGACGGAGGGTTTCGAGTAGAGGGTAGGTTAAGGATGGTCCCAGGGTCGGCTATTTCCTCCCGGTGAAAACTGCAACGATAACAACTCCGTAGAAACCATTCCGGTTACAGTCATAGGACACACACCTACCCATCCAACATCCCCCTGAACATTGCTACCAAAATCGCCAAAAGGGGAAACAAGGAGAACCAACCCTAAAACACCCCTAAAAGCAGTGCCCACAACTCTTCTCGCCGAGGCCACAAACTCGACGCAATTTCAGAACCGGTTACTATTTTATGCGCCTTATTCCCGTAGTCGGGCTGTCGGGCTCCGGTGGATAAACCAATCCCTAGCCAACTTCAAAGCATCCATACCAATATCTCCAACTCCTGTCCGGGATCGTAATTTAACAAGGGTGATATTTCATTCGAAAAACTTTCAAGATCTTCCATTTTCCAAACCCTTTAAGATTCGACCTAACGGTCTGTCAAGTCTAACCCAGCCTTGAAATCCCTACTTATCCTTACTTCGACCGAATGATACAGATACCGTCAGGATTTCTTAAGAAAAAAAGAGGGAGCCACGATACACTGGATACGTCTCGCACTGCTTTGGCATATATCCACCCGATTCCCGATAGCACGTGATTGATAAACACGTGTCGAACACACAGAGTGATTGATGCGACCAATCGACGTCAATATGCCGAGCTATCTCTTTAGTCACTATCAACCCAAACCCCCCTCTCTGTCCATCTCTCTCGCGAAAATCTCTCGTCAATTCTCTCTTTCGATTTCGCATCCACCGATCATCCCTTATTCACTTTCACGAAAACCCATATGTAAGTTAGGTACTATTAGGCATTTGATATTTAGAATTCGTTTATGATGCCAAGTATGTATGAGATATTCGTGTAATTTTCAAGGGTTTATCAATTGAAACTCACCCTTAAATAATTTACCAAATTTTACTTCCTTTAATTGGGGATATTAAATTAATTTACATCAAGTTCAAGATAAGTGATAAGTTTCTATACTTCATGTGGAAATTGGTAACTTCCAGCCTCTCAAGCTACACTGATTAGGTATGCAATCTAAATGGATACTATTAGTATTAACCACTACTACTCCTGTTTCGAATGTGACTACTACCAGCATTGGACTTACTCCTGGCCGCAATTAGTGTGTTACGGATTTTAAACTCCGTGCTGCACCTAATTGCCAATTATAATCCCTATTAATTATAACCATTTCAAAATGGCGGCACACGCCATTTAGTTGTAATTTCGCGAAGGCGCGGATATATTAGGATTATCGCCAGGTCATTTAAACGATAAACCTACGACCTTTTGTAATTGGTGGCTGCGCCATTTCTCGAGAAACCAGCTGTCTTATCATTTCGATAACCGTCCTCTTATCCGATAAACGATTATTTATTTTCACCGACACGAAAGATTTTCCTCCAGTCACCGCCCGAGGATGTCGTACACTTTTTTTTTCCTTTTTCCCCTACTTCTCCTTCTCTTTTTGTATCTTTTTCCCTTTGTTTCCTAAACAAGTCCAATTAAAACTTGTTGAACAACGTAATCACCAGGGACTTCTTAGCCGATCTAATTTGCAAGAAAAGTCAAAGCACGTCCAAGAAGATGTTCATGAAGAAAACCTGTGCTCGATAATAAAACCGACATTAGCAATTTCTCTACGGAAGTTTTGAAGCCCTCAAAAAAAAGATGAGAACCTGTCAATGAAAATTGAAAAGAAAATTCAACCAGGATATTCGAAGATCGATCAATGGATCTAAATCTGGCAGAGCTATCTGCGTATGTTGCCACGTACACAGTACAGGGAATGAATGAACGTCACTTGTTCAGAATTTCAAATTTATTGAAACCCCCAAGAATTTCAATGAAATCTCCGGAACGGCGGTAGTGCGCGAATCAATCTCATTTTTGCAGGTTTCGCGCGGAGACGCTCCGTCACAAACATAATGCGAAAAGTATATAGTACCTATTTGAAAAACCCAATCGCCGCTTTTATTATTTTCTTTTCATGGCGCGAAAACGCAGATGTTGCGTATAGATAGAGAAAGCATATTACTAGAAAAAAATATATATACCCAGTCCTTAAAAAAAAAAGATCCGAGTGAAAAGCAAAGTACGATTGAAAAGTGTGGTAGGTAGCACCAGAAGGAAAAGGCGTTGAACGCGAGTAAAAAGAGGCTTTTCTGCTCTGTTAAATATAGATTTTCGTACTCGCACTCGTACTTACTCGTCACTCGCGAATATATCTCTCTCTCACACACACACTCTCTACATGCTACAATCTGCATTGCAACGATTTAAATCCGTCCAGGGAATCCTGAGTGAATCACACGAGTAAATCGCGAGTGAATCTCAACAAGGTACAGCAGTAGTCCGTAGACGAAAACCTGTTCGAGATAAATCTGAAAATAAAATTCTGTAAATTTTATGTGAAATTGTTTGTTTAAATATATATACGCACACACGAAAGAATATGTATATACGATGCGGCGTCGAATTAAAGCCAAATAAAATCGGACACTATCAAGTCAAATATCAAACGGAACAATCGGCAATAGCCAGACAAATATTTAATTACACTGGGCGACAAACACAGATTCGCATGACGATACGGTACGCCTATATGCATTTTCGTATTTTCTCTATCGCTCCCACGCGAAATATTTGCCTCGAATTCTCTCTTTCTTTTTCGCACGGCACGTGTGTGCGCCTCCTGCGAATAGCACATATTCATTTTGGCATTGATTCATGCATCGCCGATTCCGCGTCGGATAATCGCATTTCGAATATGCATTCGACGCTAATATGTTTGATTGTGCTCAGTTCGCCGTAGTGATGATAATTATAATTTAGGATATTATCGAGGACACATAGATCCGACATTAAGCTCTCAAAATTTTTGTATCTCGCTTGGCAGACTGGATAAAAAAATTCCCTTTCGTTTGACTCTGCCAAATTTCAAGTTGCGCGTGGTGATTGGAATTTGAAAATCGTAAAAAAATGTGTCTCAACAGTTGAGACACAATCAGTAATAGAAACGTGCTCGAGTAAACTTGGATCCGTTCGTTTCTTCATAAATGCTTAGTCACGCCACATGCTAATGGGTTAAGAAGAAAATGAGTATAAAATTACTGGAAGAGGCCATCTTGAATTCACGGTGGACTCGGGTAATGGCGAAGGAAGATAAATATTTATGGATTATTCAGTTGATGCAGTACGCAGAATGCAGAAAAATATAAAAAAGTGAACTGAGCATTTCGAAAGAATATGAATTTTTTTTAGTCCATTTCAAAAACAAAGAATACTAATAGGACTAGTTTTTTGGCATCGTATGACGTTCATTGATAGCGACTTGATGAACTTCGAAATCCGTCTAACAATAACCTACGGGATCGATACAGAATTAATTGATAGGTCACTAGACACAGACGAGACTCATCTATGGGTATTCAAATTAATGATTTAATAATACCGTTGATGTAATTATTTATGTGAATGCACTTTGATGGAGTGCTTGTCAAGCGGGTTTGAATAATCTATGATTGAAATGAGCAAGGCACCAGCCGGTTGCATAAATTGTCGCGAAATCAACAATATATTCATCGAACTGGCTTGTGCCGTTCCTATTCGCAAAATGTCAATATCCGCAAGCAAATTTTGAATCTCCTTACACGTATTAAATAATACTATATGGTACAAGCGTAGAAGGTGACAAACACTCAATTAGAACAGTTTGCCTGAATATGACAAAGTTTCGATAAATGAGGAAAAGAGGAACAAAGGATTTCATAGAGCTAATACCTTCATAAGTAACCATGAAAAATTCTTGTGTGCGTAGCACAAAATATTTTTTTTGCAATTAGCGAAGAAAAATTCGAAAAATCTAACTTGGGACTAAACGCATCTACCGGGGGGGTCGATACTGGCTGAGCTTGCTCGCAAGTTAAAGGCAAGTCCGGAGCTTAGCAGGTTCCGTAGGTGCGATCGAAGGGAAAAGTCTTTTCTTAATTAACGGAATTAATGGTGCGACAAAATTCAAGTCCCTCCCATCCAATCCACCCTTCCCCTGCCGACCCCCCCTCTCACCCCTAGCGACCAAGGAACTTTGTCTGAAAATCCCTCTGCGTGGAAAGGGCGACAATTTAGAGTTCGCACCGGGTCCGCTTGCTAGATGGTCCGTGGTCCCTTCTCTACATTCCTTCATGTATATATTCTATCTATATGTGGCTCGTGCTATGCCGAATCTATGTGCGAGTGAACTGTGTCTTAGTCGTAGCCTAAAAAGGTGTACCCAACTGAACAAAAAAAAAAGATAAGTGGTGCTACAGAAATACTTATTGACAACAAGACGCCAATGGAGGAGACTCGTTAAGCATCTGGCAAACTAGAGCAGGGGCAACCTGGATTTGTAAAAAGATTGCACGGGTCAGCGGCCTGGAAAGAACAAACGGTGTTCAGTGGACCGTGTTCCATTCACATTCCCTTGTTCCCCGATTTCAACCCTCGGCCAGGCTATCCAGTACCAAGTTCCAGTTCTTGGTCCCGGCCCAGTTCCACCCTCTTGGCATACACTGATTTCTCAGGGTTCTCCCTTTCCTTGCCATTTCGTGGTCGACGAGTGGATCTCTTTTTCTGTATCGAACGTATAGCTGGGCTCGCGTGTCGAAAGGCCCTTTCTTAAGATTTATTCCTTCTTCTTCTTTTTCTACTATTTTTATCTTGGTGTTCGTAATATAGCTCCGCGTATACATGATATAGATACCGACTCTCCTTCTCTGCAGAAAGGAAGTAGACGTCTACTTTTCGAACAGACAGTCACGCTACCTGGAAATTCTAATAGGCGAATAATTTAGCGTTAAAGAGAATATCCAAAGGCGCAAAGATTTTATATCCGGTATTTTACTTGTACGAAGTGGATATAGCACGATACGTGATCGGAAAACGTGAGAGAGGAAATGAAACCGTCCAGCGCTTCCGGAAGGGTGAATCGAAGTGGATTGAAAAGGGTTTTCAAACAGTGTCCGATCGTAATCTTGTTGCTATACAAAAATTTTGAAAAAGATATCATATCAATACTTTCACTTCCATATTGGATCAAGGTCTATATCGAGTTTCTATGTATTCCTACGTAAAAAAAAGATGGAAGAAACAAAAAAAAGAAAAATTGTTTTCCTTTCTCAAAATGAAAAATCATCTGTCACATTATTTTTCCATCTTACATGAGTCTTCGTGCTCGACTTCGGCCATCGTCCTGTTCCCAAATATAAAAAGATTATTTCCTCATAGTGACCAAACGTCACACGGATGTGCACAGGACATACGGAACAAGGTTAGTAAAGGAACACTTATGGTCGCCAGGGAAATCATCGTTTTACCCGCAACCAGCAAAGCTTCCGTCTTCTTCCCAGATGGGAGCTTAAATGTTCCTAAAAAGTTTCACGAAGCTTGGACACGTCCCCGAGCCAGCTACCTCAGGAGAATATGGTCGAGAAGTGGTAGCGTCAGGACTCGTCCGTGTCAAATTGAAAATTTGAAATGACTCATATTTATTTTTTATATCGATTATTTTGCTTCGATTGAATTATAGGCTTAACGAGGATCAAGATTATTCCGTTGGCTAAAATTTATTTTCAATTAATTCAGATTTTCCCGTCCAAGCCCCAGTTACCTGGTAGTCCTCGAGTTCGTGAGAATATCGAATCTATGTTAGAGGTGCTATCTTTGAATGAATAGACTTAATTAGGGTTTAATGAGTCAGTCGACATACCGACACGTGAATCAGCACCTTGGGGTATCTTGAGGGAATAAAGTATATGTATTTAACCTGTAGAACGAGAAAAGCAGATAAAAATCCGGACAAGGTGGAACGACGAAAGTCCCAGGAAATCTTGTGGAACAGAAAATTATATTAATTTTCGAAATCTCACGGACGTGTTTGTATTTGAAGCATTTTTTTAAAATATTTTATTCTTATACTTTCGGCTTTCACATTTTATTTATTGCTTCGGGTGTTAATAAATTCCATTAATCTTAAGTGGTGCTTCGTTAGGAGTCTGATATCTGGACCAAGTGGATGTAGATATCGATACAAATATTGCGTTACTATATGCAAGGAAAATTTAAGTATCCACTCGATTATAGACTTTACTAAAATTATTGGGGTGAAAGTTGAATTGAACTGTCGTTAATATATTTTGCTCGTTAAGTTTTGAAAGATTTTTTTTTGAGTTAACGATTATAATTTCATACGACGAAGATACTTAAGAATTTCATGAGGATAGCCCGAAGGCGAGAGTGTGGAAAGAAAAATAAAATATAAAAATAACGAGTCGTAGTTTTAACATAAAAAAAAGTAATCTAAAAAACCACGCAAAATTTCCATCACACCGATTTAAGATAATTTCGTTATTCTCATTTCACAATCTGTCAAAAAGATTTTTCTTTTTTTTCTTACTAACGAAAATCCTTTACAGTACGTGACATAAATTACGTGCTCATCGGTCCTACCGAAATGATAACTGTCACTTTAATTCAGATTACGCAAGGTAGAAATAAAAAACAAAAGACACTCCCCTCTCCCGGAATTAAATGCCAAACACGTATTGCCTGTCGTATATACAATTTTTATACGTGAACAAACGTTTTTAAAAGCTTACACAGGCTTAACGTACATTTACATATGATAGTCAGAGAAGTAAACTGCATATCCTATACACGCGTACCAAGTAATGGGGCTACGTGATGCAAATTATAATTCGCATACCTTCAACGGACAGATTACACGAGTCGTTATTTCTGTCACGGGTGGGTAACATTAAAATTTCTCAGTGAATATCAGCAGGCACCGAGTGAGAGAAAGATAGAAAAAAAATACGCCTATTAATCTATCTAAAAAATCTATCTATCTATTAACAGACCCCACGAATATTTTCTCGTTTACTGTGCAAGTCATTGTTTTTATTTATTTTCTCCTCACCGTCCATCGTCTCAGTCTCTCTCGAGTCCACTTATTGGCGTCGCTCCAAAAAATCCAAAGCGTCGGAGTTGCCCGTGGCGGACCAAACCAGTCACGTGTCCATCGAGCAATTCCATGCCAGCCATTGCTTAGGCCACATGTCCAACAAGATCGTCTTTGATGCTCGCGTATCTCTTTCTTGTCTATCTCGATGCATCCCAGACTCTGACAATTCTTATAGAGATTTATTTTCTAGTGGAAGCCAGAGAATTCCTAGCCAAAGACGTATATCGCGACGGGTCAGCGAATCGGATTTGCAGGAATTTCATCTAAATAGGTAACGTTACGTTTGATGAAATTCCGTAAAGTATATATTCTAAAAATTCATATCGTTTATATCAGGCGTACGAGACACGATGATTGTAGCAGGTAATACATAGTAATGCGAAAATATTGTGTTTTAATTTAAACGCATGAAGCGTCATTAGTGAAAAATTTCATCGATGGGAAATATCATAAAGAAATTTGTGAAAAATTTTAATGGCGTCCATGTATCACAATGTCAAAAAATAAGCAAATCTGGACTGTTGGAACGTTTTTTTCAGTTTCAAGTCGATTAAGCGGATTCGAAATAATTCTATAAAAATTTGATTGTTACAGGGCCCGAGAGATCCAGCTACGGACCTGGCGGAGCGCAATCGAGAATAAGGAACGTCAGGACCGAAGTGCACATCTTGGAAAGTCACATTCGACGAGCGTCTTCACGATCCATATGACACACGAGGGTTGAAGTGACGCCTTGGAGACGTACAAAATGGGAGAAAAGGTGGATGACAGTTCCGTCTCCCGAAAATAGCACTGCAGCCGCCGCAACAACCATAGATACCAAGATCTACATCATCGGGATCGTCGAAGCATTTGGAGAACGTACGCACTTTGGTGAGGCTGATCTGTCCGCGAATCAAAGGATATTTACCGCAGCGCAGCTCTGGGTAAGTTCCCGAAATTTTTTTATTTATAGCGTCATTCACGGCGTGGCAGGAGCAAAATGACGTATTCCTCAGGATATTTGGAGTAACTAGACGACGGTGAGTGACGCTCAAGATGCAATTTGGAAATTTTTTTCTAGACAAAATTAACCGATTTTCGTGTTCGACGTATTGTTAAGCGTCACCCTACACTTTTCCGATCACTACGGATAGGAGGGTAAGCTAATACAGTTACAAACAGAGGATCGGTTTCTATCTTATTTCTTTTCATTCAGTCCACGTCTCATTTTCCCATCACACGGTTGACGTGAGTCATAATCGTTTGTTATCGTTCATCGTTTAGTTCACGTTCTGTACCATCTTGATCTATATTGCGTTTTTTCCCATTGCAATGATTATTAATATTATTTTTCTAAAGTAAATTAAATCCGTTCGTGAATTTCGTTTCCCGTTCGCGAATTTTGGACCCGATAAAATATTTTTGGTAATTTTTTATGAGCTTCCGCGAAGTACTCTTTTTTAACAAATAATTTTTAATTCCGTCTCTCGTGAAACCTGACTATGATCATACTCTAAGTCAGAATCTCGGTACAATTTCACTGTACATGGCGTCCAAAAATTTCGTAAGTCTGGTCCCTTTGAATTTCTCAAGGTGCCATTTATTTTCACACAACGCCAGAAAAGCGTCATTGCAATACATAGAAAGAGTACTTGAAACGTACAGAAGAAAGCTTACGGAGAACCTAGTGCTGAAAGTGTGAAGTAACGTCCTAAGGTTTGCCTCAGGTTAGGCTAGGCTTAGACTTGCATCAATCATCCTCGCATTTGGGGACTTACAGGTGGATGAAGGATTATCGTATGGAAGGAATGTGCGATCTTCTTCAGCGTACTCTATTGAAAAGTCTTGAGAAGGTCAGATATAGGTAAGGGTATATATAAGGGTGAAAAAGAATTTTTGCAAAAATCTTCCCCCGAGGCGACACGTCAGGATAACGCGTGACGAGGAACTGTATGGTTATCGGTGGTAGATAATGAATTCATAAATTCTCCTCGTCACTTCTTCATGTTTCCTTTTTTCATTTAGATATTTACATTGTCAGGAAAAAAAAGTTTTTCATCCCCTAGAAGGCCGAATGAAAGGGTGTCGTTTCTTGCCATGTGGGTAATGGTTGGAAGCAGAGACGAATGGAGTGGCGTAGAGAGAGACAGAGGATAGGAGGAGTATAGAGTAAGGAGGGATGGAAGTGAGTGTATTTTTTATTTTTTATATAAACGTTATCCCGTTATTGCATTTTATCCAGCCGGTTTTATCGACCTTGCGGCTCATGCTCCTATCCCTTTGAGAATCTTGGGTCGCGTTACCTCTTATCCCACATTCTGTACTTTCCGGATCTACTTCAGCCGCCATCTTCGAAGGGGCGAGGGGGAGACTTTATTGTCTAGCAATATACAATTATATAATAATTTGAAAGCAAAGACTATGAAAGAAGGGGGGTGGGAGCAGGAGGGGTAGGAGCTGCTCTTGATTCTTGACTCTCTCGTATTTTATTCTCATTTCTCTACCTACCCCTGTTACCATCTCCTCTTCAGCATACATCCTCCTACTTTCTATTTGCAACCCCCCTTCCCCCATTCAACTCTCGAGAATCTTCTTTTCTTTTACTTCGTCTTATTTTTGTTTCATCTTTTTTTTTTTATTCGTTCTAACAGACTACGGAATTCTATGCGATATCCTTCTGAAGTCTGTTTTACCGACAAAGCATTGCGTATCTTCTGTTTTGGTATAATTTAAAGTTACGATGTGAAAAAGGAAATCAAGAAGCCGAGACAATATAGGGAAAAGAATGAGAGGAATAAGACGAGAAGAAAAGAAATGGAAAAGGGAACAATTCCTTAATAATCATAAATAATGAATGGCTTTAAGTAGCCAAAAAGGATCGATTCCAAAAAGGGTATGAACGATAGGAGATGATTAAACTTTGAAAAAGAAAAAGGATATTGAATAAAGGTAACTTAGAAACAGGTCCTTATAAATAAGGAGGGGTAGTTCTCCAAGAATTCGTGAAAAAGTCACGGTGGCCTCAACTGAGGATCGTTAAAGAACGTAATCGTTAGCCTTGAATCAAGATCCAAGAAACTCCATAGGGTTAGAGCGAATAACGCAGTACCTCACCGAAAAAAAGCAGCGAACGAGAACAAATGACGGTACCAAAAAAAAGGGTACAAAATGGTGGGGGAAAGCACAAGTCGCAAAACTCTTAACGATTCGTACACTGACAAATATGAGCAAATAGAAGACATTGTGGAAACGTAGAAAAATCACCTAAAAATAAAAAGCACAGTCTAGGTAAAAGATACCAACCACTATATCCTCGAGTGAAGTTAGTAAACCGATACAGGGAGCAATGGGGCTGGCACACATGCCATCTACACTGCACCCCCTCCATCAAATTCTCTCTCACTCCTTCTTCTTCCTCCCTCTCCCTCTCTCTCTCGTACGCCCCTACTTCGCGCAAAGTTAATTACTTTGAAAAATAACCATTTCCTTTGTCTGCCACGGCAGGGCCGACAAGTAAGGGCCATTAATCTACCCGTTAGCAGAACACGCTGGAGCGATCTATGTATTATCTTGCCATGTGTGGAGAGGAGGGATGAAGGGTGGGAGGACCATCGTGTAAGAACATCCTGAAACTTCCGATAGGTACAGTCCTTATGGGAGACTAAAAGCGACCATGTAAAAAGCTAGCGCGTTCATTAAGTTCTATCTGGGGTGCAGTGACCTGAGTCAACCCGAAGTAGCCAAAGGCAGAAATGTATTTATCGAAATCCCTTGAATCTTTTAACAGTGTATTAACTGCATGGTACCCGGTAGTTTCGCGTATCACGGTTATCAGACTGGATTGAAATCCTATAGGGCTATTTATAGTGTACAGTGGTCAGAAGAGCTCGTATAATCGATACCCTAACTATAATGTCCTCCAAATAATCCGTCTCCATGATCGATCTCAATTGGCCGCAAGACACGTTAAATTATATATCCATTAGCAAAATGGACGATCGTTTCAAAGTGGACGATTACATCGGGAAAGAGCTTCGTGGACGCGACACGTTGACATCGCGTCGCGACAGTCGTTTTCCGCCGTTGAACGATGCACCAGAGCGAGGCGCTTTGAGCAAGCTCAGGCATTGTTTTGTTTCCTCTTTTTTTGACCTTTTTCAATTTTTTTGAACTTTTTTCTCTATCTCTCTTTCTCTGTTTCACACGTTATTTCCCCAAGGTTATCTCTATTCTGTACCTACACGCTCTCGTCCCCTTATCCCATAGACGCTGATGAACCTACCTACCATATGTGCCAATGGTGACCAACCAAAGCTTTTTTGTCATTTGCAGCTATTGATGAAGTCCCGAACGAAAAACACTAATGGCGCTCGCGCGGAAACGATTTTCCGGCATTTTACGTGAAAGCCGAGCTCGGTTGCTCAATGGGCGGACACCCTCTTTATGGTCCACGATAAATAAGCCACGCGCACAATAAATTAGCCCAGGACCAGAATCCCTTTCGTTACCCTGAGCGAAAATAAAACGTTTCTCTTTTCGCTGGGAATCTCGCCCCCCCTTCTTCTCTCTCACTTTAACCGTCTCGGTCCCATTTCTTTCTTTTTATTTGTCATTTCACCTATTTTTTGTTTTCGTGTACCTTTGCAAAGTTCTTTCTGGTTCGCCGCAGCTCTAGCGGAATATTTATGTGCACCGTTTCGTGGTGCATTCCATCAGGAAAAAGCAGAATGAGAGAGAGAGAGAGAAAGAGAAAATAAAAAATGGACGAACGCTTACGGACTTTTGCAGATTCCTCGTGCAAATCGAAAAAGTTCACGTACTGTGGTCATTGACGTCCGTTAGGATCCTACGCTATTTACAGGATGCAGGGATTTCGTTGTACGAGATGCAGAAGAGGGGATGGCACGATTTAAATTGTAATTAGTCCCGGGACCAAGGATCCCTAAAATATGCGGAACACGCAGCGATTAATTAGAAGGTTCGTACAAATTCGCTCTGCGACTGTTTGCATGCTTTTCTGTCTCTCTGTCTGTATGTCTAACCACTACGTTCGTCCATCTGTCTGTTTATTCCTGTTTCCTGTCTGACTGCTGTTTCCTGCCTTGATTCTGCTTTGTGGCTTATTTAGCGTTCCCTCTACCACGGCCGACGATCATAAACGACTTTTCCCTTGAGTATTGTTTCGTTACCCCCTCTCCCACTATTTGATTGCAATTATACCTATTTACTTGTGGAGATTATGCACGCGGAGAAATAGGTCAAGGGTCATTTATTGAAAGTGCCATGAAAGAAGGACAGAAAATAAATTGGAGAATCTTGATTCAGTAGAAACAAGGGTTTTTGGAAAATTCTACGCAGCAGCCGTTCGCCAGAGGAAGTAATAAATTTTTCAAAAAAATATTTTTTGCTCTATTTTATTTTTGCAAATATGCTTTTTTCTTTATATACATGTTAGATGTCACTCGGAATGAACGTACTTTTTATACGATAATTGTATAAGGGTGGAAACCCTTATCTTCGTTCACTTTCTCAACTTATTTCAATCTGCAAGGGTCATTGATTTTTATGGACTCACCTTGCCACGCCGTAAACTTCCAATATGAAGAATTCAGGGGATTTTTAACTTCCCTAAGGAAATCGGCAGGCACTTTGCGTTACGTTATATCGCGAGGAAAATCGCTAGTCTGACTGATAGGCATGAGAATGAAAGGCGACGGAGGGTACTTCCTCATTGAGAAATAAAATGTCGTACACTGATATATCGCGTGGTGGCCGTGAAGATGGTAGCTGCGGTGATGTACAAAAAAGATGGGAGGAGCTTAGTGAAAATGAAAAAAAAAGCAATAAGAGAGAATGACAAATCAGGGTGGAAATCCGTCGCGATTCTCGAGAGAGATGAGTCGAGTGTCGACTGTTAATTACGGGAACTTAATTCATTCAGTTTACTCACTGTAAATAGCCACAACGAAGGCGATGCTGATACCCAAGCTGTTTCGTTCAGATTTCTTGCAAGTTACATACGAGGCTTACCTGAAAGAAAAAAAAAAATTCGTTGAGAATCGAATGACAATTGAATATTTGGCAATAAAAAAAATGGTATATTACTCGAAATTTGTGTCTATAGATATTTCATGTTTCACAAATTCGATATAGACATATTTTCGATTTTTTTTTAATGTAAAATACATACGGACTCGTGAATAAAGGCTCAACCCCATGACACTGTAAATCCCTTCTATTGGTTATGAAAAATTTGTTCAGCTCTACAAACGAAAATTTGCCGTTCGCGAATAATAAATATAATGAATGCAAATGGAGATTCAAAAATTATCTCGGCGCAGCTTGAATCAAGTAAAATTACGAGTTGCTCGAGTATGGCTAAAGCGTTCAATTCGCGGCCCATTGGTTTTCAGAAAATATATTAAATGATATTCAATCGTAAATTCGGGACAACGAAGGTAGCTAATAATCTCAGGCATAATACCCAGAGGGTGCGAGGATCGAATTTAATGTTAATTGAAAATTCCATAACCTCGTCTTCCCTACTGGCTTCACCTGTGACATTTGCCAATCAATTTTGAATACCAGATTCTTTAATAAGCATTAATAACAGATCAATAGATCCGCAAAAATTCAATCATCCCCAGATCCACAGATTCCACCGGCTATAACACAAGTCCCACAAATTCCTTAATTAATATTTTTTTAGTGTGTTTGAATTTTTCAAAAACCTTTTAGATCACCCCGATGTCTCGCTTCTCCACGAAATTGTTATGGATATTGGCTGACAGATACATTTGAAATTTGCAATGTGTGTCAGCCGTTTCGAAAACGGGGCAAACTAGTTAGCCCCAGGGCCGCCGTGTATAAACATAAACCCTAGTTAGCGCCGGAGTATAAGCTCTAGTTAAGCTGCGAGTTAATCGTTTGTTTAGCCCGGCGCTCTATATTTAACGCTTTGCTTGCAACGCGTCACCCTTGGACAAACAGGCCGACGGAATCAAAACGTTATAGAAGGCCGACGCCGCGGTCCGTCGCGCTCGATGCCCTCGAGGCGAAGAAAGAAGTAGAAAAGGAAGAGAAAAAAAATAAACGAGAAGATACCACACTATTAATACAGCCTAACCTACCGCATGTTACGCAAAGTAAAGACACGCCGAAGAATAATAATAGATAAAAAAAAGGGATCCAAAAGAGCCGGATCGAATGCACAATAATTTTTATCAAAATTTCTTTAAATTATATTTAAATTAAATAAATTCCAGCTTTTACCGTACCATACCCAGTCTACCAATAAAATATGATTAACGCTAATACCAACGTTAATTGTTCCATATGGAAACCTCAAAAATATATGTAAAAAAGGTAAATACACCTACCAGTAAATTGTTCATGGTACCAGTAACGATATGTAAAATGTGTCTAGTCTGTGAATATTGGCCGGTGAACATTGCTAGATGGTCCGTGAGCCGCGATATACATGCATACGTACTATCGTTAGACTCCAGCCGGTCGCTGGGCACAGGCACAAGCCCCATCATAAATATCATGTTAAACGAGCTCGATTTACTGTCCAATAATGGTCGAATACCTAGGACTGTCTATGGCGATAGTCCATGGACGTTATGCAGGACCTCAGTGTAGCGCATAAGAAAGGCCGATCGTCAAGTGCCGATAGGGGTAGGTGGACTTTACGATTCTCATGAAGGTTCGCCAACCTATGAAAGTTTACTGGGTGTATCGAAGTTACGGGTAAAAGGATCTTGGACGGTAAGCGCTGGTTTGTGCATATAAATAAAAGTGGAAAAAACCGAAGAAAAAGAGTACGTTCAAAAATCTGTCGCCGAGGGGACCAAGTGGGGGATTAAGAACACCTTGATGATTGCGTCAGTTCATCTTAACCATTGAATCCCATTAATTAGTCAGTGTCTGCAGAGCCTCTCTTTGGAGACCGCAAATAAAGGCCCCCGACGCATTTGGCTACCAGGGTAAATAAGACATCAAACAATTTAACCGAATGAACTAGGAGTCCGCGTCAACGTATCGAATAGTGGATGGAGACTTGTTGGGATGAACTAATTCCCAACCTAACCTATCTAACTAACTAACTAGCTCTGGTTAGCCATTCGGCTATCATCCTCTCTTGGTAGCACTGACTAGGTAGTGCTTATACCTTGACGATCTCGGTGCCAGGTAACGACGAAGGGGTGGGACTTTGGCCAATCGTGGAGAACCCAAAGTCAAGGGACGGCGTGTGCTGCTTGTTTTCGAAGAAGACAACAACTTCATTAGGCCGTTCCTCCGCCCGTTTCCACTCTATCATTCCTTCATGAATATGTATGCCAGGAGAGAGGTGGGAGGTCTTATAGAGATTGCGATAGAGTGAATGAGTGAGTCTGTAAGTCCGAGGGGTATTGGACTGGGTCAGAGAGGAACAAGATGAAGATGGAAAACGGAACGAGGAGTGGGAGGCCCTGGTCGCAATGCTATCAGACCAATCATGGCTCGAAGTAGATACCGTCGTAAAGATGTCGGCTGAGCTTGTAAGGTTTTCGGCGCTAGTCGTGAAATGACTGGTAAGGTTGGAATGCGTAACCAAGAGCGGTACCGGGTTTAAGAGGTTTATGAACCAATCAGGTACGTGAACATCATTGACTGTGCATTTGAAATATATCTAGTCGCCATTTGGTTTACCGATGTCTCTATTATCCTTCATCCTTGGCTGGTATCAGCAGGAACCGGTTCCTGTAGACGTAATGGTATTTGAAGAGGTAAGACGGTATTGTATCTATGTTGCTGTGTAAGATACTTGTCTATCTAATGCTATTTATTCGAATAGAGTTCAGGGACGTTCGAATAGAATTTCAGGATTCGATGACTCTGCAGAATCAATTCTGTTAGCACTGTGGATTCTCGAGATCGTTTGTAAAGTATGTAGTCACTACTACCGAGTTGATGCGGTAATTTATTTATCAAATAAAAATTTTTATTTCCAATGATGATCAGCATGGTTGTTATGAATGAAAATAATAAAAAGTCTGAATGTCTTAATAATTCTAGAATTACTTCATGGCTCATTCCTAAAATTCAATCCGGTAAATCTCACAGATATACCAAAGTGGCCGAAAGCAGTACCAAACACCGATCCATCTGGCTAAGGAGATTAAAACCACATCCGCTCGGCATTTCCCAGCGGTCTCAAGATCTTATTCACAGCATCACCGGTAGGAACCAACCTAGACGCATAAATTCATACCTAGAGTTCTGGACCCGGACCTTTTCGAGGATTCCAAGATGTTTCGTCGGCTCATCTAATCCATGATACAAATAGACGAGGTATAATCATTAGCGGTTCTATGCATTATGTTTTACGTATTAATTGTTGATATTAAATAAACTTATTTCAATTCGGGCTTAGATTATTTATCGGTTGTAATCTTGCATTAATAGGTTAATAAATAATAATAAACTTAAAATTAATCGAAATGTAAATTATAATGGAAATACATGTTCCTTGATTATTTTAAACAGATTGTATGGTTAGTGCTGAGACATGAGATTCGTTCGAAAAACGAAGAATTCATGTTCGAGCCTTTATGAAATATTTACTCTTTTCTATATTTTTCTTATCAACTTTCCATCTTTCCATTTGTTCATACGAAAAGAGTCCTAAAATTCTTTTGCTACGATTATATTTAATTAGTCGAAAATTATCTATATATTTTAATCAAACAAAATTCATAAAAACTTATATAACATATATGAAATTATTTTCATGAAGCATGGAAGTATTTTTCTCGTAAATATTAGATATCACTATAAATTAATCAACGCGAAAAATATAGGGATAGAATATTTTTTTATCGTTTTCCTTAAACTTTCACTTGATTCTACAGACTTATAATGTGCGAAAAAATTATTTTATGCGTACCTTCATTTTAATTAGTAGATTTACATAATTACTTTATTTTTCTACCATGTAACTCCTATATTGGGTGGTCATACGAACATTTGCTTCATGAAGTATCGTGTCAAGGTATTATATAAATTAAATGAAGCAGTTTCAATATAACAAAGTAAGTCCGTTGTAGAGGATCGAACAAGTAATTCCTTCATTATAAAACTGATTCGCTGTCATTGTCCTACTATAATATAAACTAATGACAAGCGAATTAGAACTGAATTTAAAATCGATTGCAGGGGGCAGCACCTCTCTATAACTTCGAAATGTGAACCAGAGATGAGTAGGGAGATGCACAACGCTACGGCTATTGTTGAAACACTTTTAAGACATTTTTAAGAAAGTACAGTACTAACTTGACACCCGTGTAGCATCTTAATTTTTACTAAATATTATTGGATCTTGATTTACTTTCAAAATTTATTCAAAATATGAAATTGATGATAAATCAAAATCTCGCAGAATATACGGAGTAGAGAAAAATTGAATTGAAATTGTAGAATATCGAAAATAAATTCCGTTCAAATTGAAATATTAATAAATTAGGTGTTTGGAACACTAAAATAATTAATTAAATCAATAAAGTAAAATACTAACACTTAGAAATCGGAAGTTCTGGCCAAACACATGTAGAAGTACTGGAAGTTGCCAAAAATCGTGTGTGCGCAAATTCGTCGCGCAGGGTTGCGTGAGTGGGAGCAGGTGGATGATGGGGGGAGGATTTAAGGCAGTGCACAGAATCGGAACGCTCATTCTTCCTCGAGCCGGTCCCCTATACTGGTCTCTTGGAATCATCTCTCGTATCCATTTCCACCCTTCTTCTATTTCTATATTTCTTTCTTCTTTACTTCCTTATTTCTTCATATTTTATTCTGTACTTTCTGATTCATCTCTTACCTTATTTCTTCTCTAGTTTTATACCCCTATTCCTTAGTTTTCTACTTCTTAACTTCTTCATTTCGATTTTCCCTTCTGTCTTCTCTTTGCATTCTATTCCCTCTCACTTTCCATTGTGTTTGTCTTACTTTTCCACTTTCCTTGGTCGGGTCGAGCATATTTAATCGAGTAGTTATATAAGAGTAGTCACCCTGTTAGTGAAGCTAGACGTAT
>JAYRCB010000402.1:276487-321804 GCA_036026315.1 Trachelus stipa
CTCTCTCTCTCTCTCTCTCTCTCTCTCTCTCTCTCTCTCTCTCTCTCTCTCTCTCTCTCTCTCTCTCTCTCTCCCCTGCCCTTTATCCCCCTCTCCCACTCTCTCGCAGAGAGAATGAGTCGACGAGTAGTAACCCTACTGGGACATAAAACAGACTACTGCCTTTATAAGAGACTTCGTCGCGTAGGCATTTGCACCTTTTTCATTTAACTTTTATAACAGCCAAATAGTCAAAAAAGACAAAGATGATCTTCTTCTCCTTAAGCGAGTTCATTTTACGTTATTACGGGTGCAGTGTATATACATATAATGATATACGAGCCAATGCGTGCATCAGGGAAGCGTCCATCGACGTCGGGACGAATTTTCGATGCCGAAAAAACGTCGAGCTTCCCCTTTCGGTGTTTCTATGTTTGCTGAGCGCTGACACGTTTATAAATGGAAACACGGCGTTTCCGTCTCTTTAGGAGACGAGTCGCCTGGTACTGTTATTATTATTACTATTATTACGCTATTTCCAGGATAATCGCTCGTGAACGAGAGAAGCTGTATTAAGGCTTTCTCTAATTTAAACATGTTTTTACAAATTCGAATATACACGACAGAAGTAATTAATGGAATAATTAATGAAATAATTACTACTAGAAATGTACGCAAACGACGGTACAGTGATCAACATGGTGATTTTAGATTGCACCGTTATACCACTACTAGTGAACTTGTATTGAAAATGAATTTTTTGAGTTTCACGTACTCTACATACATTTATAATTAATAAAATAGTTTACGACTGTCCAAACAATTAGGACCAAGTACCCTTAAGCAATTGGTATGGCGCCTACGTTTAGTGTGCTGTGCCGCGAATGACAAACCGCTTGAATCACTGTCAACCAACAGGATTAGTTCGATGTTTCTACAGGGTGATTCAAAATCAGCGAAACAGATTTATGGGTTACCTAACCAGACCTAAGCCACCAACCCTCATCTCGTGCTATTATCGGCGAAGGTGGCTGCCAATCTCGTAGCAGATGTCAAAGTCCTTGAAGCCCATAGAAAGCAGCATGGGACGAGTCAATAGCAAATGAATGGAGTCAGATTGCCAGATATTCACATAAGCGCAGTACCGGTTTTCACATATGGTATGACGTCAGCGTGCACTCCGGTCATTAGTATGTCTTGTAGAAAACGTCAGAGGACGTTGAATGTGGAAAGTGGAGAAAGAGGAAAAAAATGGCAGAGGGAAAAAGTGAAGTCACGAGGGACAACCATCCCTTGTGTTTCCCTCTCGTACTTTTTAATCTTGGAATCTTTAGGACCCTGACCAAAGAGGAGAGAGACCACTGCCCTCTCGAGGTATGTCTGTTGGGTCTCCTACTTCTGGTTTCTTTTATCTATTTTTTCCCTAGCCAACTCTTTCCTCCTTAAGTACCAGGACTTTAGTCTCTTACTCCCTAATTTCCGTCCCTTTCTCATTTGGAGGACCATCGGATCGGGACGGAAACTGTGGCTCCTTCCGGGCAAACGTCACTCAAAGATTTCACTCCAAAGAGTCTCAATGTCGGTTTATGGCCGAATTACGGATTCACGTAGGGCCAATTTCCTTTGAGGATTCTCACAGAGAGGGGAGGGGTCAAATTGTTTTGTAATAAAAAGTAATTTGGTATTTTCAAAAACTGTCGCACTACTCGCAGACACATATGGAGTACCTGCTCATTGGGGAATGTCATTTCCGCAGTTTATTTAGCTGAGGTAGTCAAAGACGGGGGAGTGTTGAATCAAGAGAGTAAAAATGTTCAGAATGTACTTCTCTTCGAGATTCTTTACACTTCGTGTGCACGTGAACTTGTGTGATATTGACTGAAGACTAAAGGAGTTATAAAATGTAGAAAAAGGGTGTTACAGAAAATATTTTAAAAAATTATATAAAGTGAAGTGAAACAAATTGACGTACGGGATGCACGAGAGAAATTTTTAATATATAAAAATCAATCTGATCTTGATCTATTCAAAATTCCCCAGATAATTTCCTGTGTATCGACAGCGATACCAACTGTATTTCACGGAGATATGCGCGTGTATATATGCTCGCAAATTGGATTAATGGATCGGTTTGAGAAGCGCGTCGGAATTAATATCCGTTTGGTTAGTTACCAGAGATCCGATACGAGGGCTTACGATTGATCATCCTCCTATAATACTACAGATACACTCGGTTTCACATACCAAATATGGTACATTAGGGACCTTGAATAAAAATTCTAAGAAAAAAAAATGTTTAATATATCAAAAATTCCATAAAATCCTCAAAAATCTTCAACACCCTCCAATAAAAAATATTATGGACATTACACAACCCTCTTATCAATTTTTTTAAGATTTCTAATGGCTCCATCTACTTTTAAAAACGAATCGATGCAAGGAGCAGGAAGGCAAACTAAGAGAAATAATCTTTCAGTATATTTCCCTTGTTTGAAGTACCTCGTTAAGAAACACAATTGACAAGTGTATTTCGTGACTGTAAAGATCTAGTGTGCTTTCTCATTCTCCGTCTATTCTCGCCAACGTACTAAATTCAATGTACATTGTTGATATAACGTGGAATAGGTATGCTGGAAATTGGTACTGAGAGATCCTACCAGTGAGATATACCCGGTGAGCGTAGAGTAAAGGAACGGAGTGAGAAAAGGTCCATAGGAACAACGCGGGCCACATCTCTCAGCATCCACACACACCAGCCATTCCACATTCCATTCGACGCTGCTCTCCCTCGGCACTATAATGAAGTCAGTCCCAGCATCTAAACCCCAGTAATATCGTGTGGCAGCGCGAAGATAATATTGGTGATGTATGCCAATGGGTTTTTGAAAGTACTTTTCACATAGCTGTATTATCATTGCATATATAAAAATATTTCCGTGTATAATCCCATTGGTAATTTAAATAAGCATTTCGAAAATTTCAACGATTGTATAATATAGATATAAGAAATTAGAATTAGCCCAAAATATACGACCATATTAGATACAGAGATTGGAAAATTAGAAAATCCCATTAAAAAATAATTATTTCAGCTACCCACATGGTCTGCCTACATTTATCAGAGACAGATAAATGTAGATTAGAAAATTGGAGTGAGTTGAAAATAAATGTTGATTTATAAAAAAAAATTTTACCACCTGTGAATGCATCTATGTCACGAGGGATTTAATTTTTTTTTAGGAAATTTATTTTAAAAAATCATAAAAAATCTTAACCTTTATGATGACGCAGATGAGAACGTCCGCAGCAGGGTTGTTCAAAGTATGCGTGTCCTGCATGAGCTCCTGCCGGTCTATTCGCCAGGACTCCAAGCTGGCAGAGAACAGCTGCCAGAACAGCTGCCTTCACAAGCACCATCACATCCGGTAATTTTCGACGCATTTTTCTCGACCCTTCGCAACACATTCAACAAGAATATCCAGGTAGGAAAAAATCGTCTTCGACAACGACAGAGCTGCACAAGAATTTACCGATAGCCAAAATGAGCCTCGGACCAATTTCTTTAGACCGTTTGAGCAATTTCTCCCTTTTACTTCATTTTCTGTCCTCAGACTTTTCGCTCTTTATCCACGTGAAGAAACGCAGGATCCTCTCAGCTCGTACTGATTTATTCACGCACGAAGCAGACTGGTCACGGCTCTAGACAATTTGGCCTTGAATTTTCTTGCGGCGTGGTTGTTGCCCTCTCGAGCAATGCGAGCAGACGGACATTCACTGGTTTAAAGTGCGTCGTCCGGTTCGCCAGGTATGAACTCGACTGCACTAAGTCTTTCGATGGAACAAAGGAATTCTGGTGGCAGGTAAAATCCGTGAGAAAAAAGAATGAGAGATAGAAGTAGAGTATAAGGAAAAAAAAATTCCCTGTGAACAGGAAAGACTCGGGCTTCCTCCTTCTGAGTGATGGAGCAAAAATTCTTGTTCTTTCTTTTTTTTTTCCTTTAACAAAAATCCACTATTCTTCGAGCCCTGGTTAAATACTGCGGATCGAATGCTCGAACGTCCAGGGCACTTTTCTGTACTGGATTTATCTTCTGTCAATGTTTAACTATTTCTTATCAGGCCACTATCGATATCACTGTTTATTCACAACAAGTATAGTATAATGCACACGGTACGTTACCACTTTTTCTAGTCACAAAGGATCATTGCGTCACCGTTTCATATCCCATTCGGAGCACCGTGCAAATTGGTAAATAAATTCAGACGAAATGTAATATGTAAACGCGGCAAAAATCTTGACGAATGTGTCATTGAATTTTGTGGTTTATAGTAAATTAGAAAATCGACGGCAACTAAATATAAAGGAAGGTACCCGTCGCGTAATGTCACATTTGGTTCACGAGCTTGATCGACGCTTTGATTATTTTTGATAATCACCAAATGATTTCTATCAAATGTACATCGTCGGACTTTTTATGGTTGATGATCTTCATTTGTATATTTGACTCGATACTTTACTTATGTTACACGCATTTATTATATTTATTATTAAGATCATGGGAGAACGACTATCGAGACATTGCTTGAGGATGACACGCGTTTATTTTGGATAATTCCGCAGCACAGCACGAAACGATCCTCCTCTTCGAGAGGCCGCGGCAGAACTGTTACCCTCTTTCATGGCTTGCCGCGTTGAAGCCGCTTCGGAGCAGCTCGGCTATTCTCGGCTGTTTCCGCTTCCGACGCCTGTACTCGCTTCACGGACTATATAATCCACGTATACCGTCCAATCCGAATTCTCGACTACTACCAAGTGCATCACTCTCCTATAGCTATATCCGAATGGATAAGGGTGAATATTTTGATAACTTTGAAAATGCTGGTAAATTAATTAAATGAATAATTTATAATTATTTAAAAAATACAACTGCTGGTTTACCGATAAAAGTTTACCTAAAATAGTAATAAATTAATATTTTTTTATTTACAAATTTTTGAAATTTTTATTTTACCTTTTTTCCCAGTGTTATGTATAGGTAGGTGCAACGTTTCTTCTTTTTTTTTATTCTTCTTCTTTAAGGGAGTTGTAAGACGGAGTCAAGCGGATATGAATAAGTCGATATGCTAATGCGAAACCCCTCTTGTAGTTGAATAAGATGTGGTAAGGGGATGAAGTTATGTACAGCATCCGAGAAAGTACAAAGTCCAGATACAGTTTTGTTACTGGTTTTCTACGGGACAGTGAACACTTCCTTTGTTGTTCATTGTGAAAAGGAAGTCATAAGAATATTAGAACAAAGGGAGAAAATCTCGCACGGCTTTTCTAAGGAGCCAGCTTACAGTTCATGTGGATAGCAGTGGTTGAAGGTAAAGAGATCTCAGACCTCTTGAATTCAGTTGGAATTATTTTGAATTGCATGAGGATGCCATTTCATCACCCTTTTACATCTAAGTGAAAACAACCCTTGTGTCTTTTCCATTTTCATTTCGCCCTCTATACTGATAACTCATTTCAAGCCACGTTGTAATAGACGAAGAGAAAAATTATGATGATAAAAAGTATATTTAAAAAAATACAACAATCCAGATTATCAAAAAAAATTGGAGGATAAATCTTCATAAAATAATATTAATTGAAGTATACTCAGAAAATTTTTATTTTATTATACTACAAGTATTTTATCATTGCACTTCAGTTATTTTGGGTTAAGCCCTTTCAAGATGGCTGTGCTGGTAACAGTAAAGATATCCTCATTGAAAATGATAAATGAGGGGTGTAAGGCGGATCCCCAGTACTTATGTATCATAAGAAGGGATAATTTCAACCCTCTCCATTACTCTTAAGCGAATCGAAAAATATTTATCATTGAAAAAGATCAAGAGCATCCTCTGGTTCTTTCCAAGATTTATACTTTAACATTTTCAGTATACCTATATAGCGTGAAGCATCCCTTTCACCGTGAAACGGATTAGTGAAGCAGATTGTTTGAACTTTTTGTCACAAGCCGCTATTTCATTTTGCCACATTATAAAAGAGCTCAAAGTAATTTAGCATAGACTTAATTAAGACTGAAGCTATTAAAAAAAAATTCCAATAGTCATTTATAGTTTCTACTAATTTTACCATCGAAAAACATGCTGTAACTCATCAGGAAAATTGTGTCCAATTTAATTTCTTTGCTCTGAACAATAATAAAAAAGTATTATTTATGTATATGATTCTATAAAAACCATGGAAAATTGTCTGAATCTGATCGTTTCACATGGTAACAAATTTCAAAATTTTTTCTCCAAAATTTTTTCGTAATTCATAAGGAATTTTAACCCCTATCACTGGGAAATTTCGCTAACTTCCCTCGCTCCCCTAATATAAACGTGATCGGAGTTTCACTAAGTTGAACCTAATATTTGAGAAGCCATACCTAATTTCTACCTCACTAAGGGCCGCGATCCGATACCTCATTCTTTTATTCCATAAAATCGGCTCAAGTTTCCATTGCCAAGAATCATATATACCTACGCTAAGACGCCAAAGAAACGTTAAATTTACAAAATAAAAAAGAACCACCCTGATACCCATCTTGGTCCTTTTCTTTATTATAAATAAAACGGTGATCCGCCTAAGCTTTGTTCCAAGAGACAGACAAAGAGAATCACTAGAAATACCAGGAGGTCAAAGATCATAAAATCGGTTCCAGATCAAAGGGTCAACCCGTAAGGTTTTACAGTGTAAAATAGTCTTCCGAACGAAATCAAACCTAACCAAAAAGTCCAAGACTACCAAAACCAAAAATAATCTTATTTATAATAATAATGATATGCAAAAATACCCCTTATGAACCCAAATCTATTTATAAGTCCCCACATAGACACGAATATTAAGAGTCCTAAAATTTTGTCCAGGTTCACTGAACTTCAGAGTAACACGATCAGCTGCTGAACTACAAGGTAACCAGGCAGCCAGGTAGGATTCTCTCTAGGTAGACAGGGTGGGTCAGTGGGTGGGTGAATAGGTGAATGGTTAAAGAGACACGGGAGTTTGTGATGATCAAAGTGTCCCACACCCCGTCAAATACCTCACGCCTCGATCGCGTCCCAAGCATCACCGCCGACTGATACCAAGCTGGCCGAGGGTGTCACGCTGAATTTAATTAATGCAATTTAGCATCCATCCATCATCTCGCGCGTTTTTGCCTTAACGAGGGCTGCTCGTCGCGACGCCCAGGGCACTTTGATGACGAGCAAACCTCTCGATTATATCGACACCGAAGACCCCAAACCAACCCTCTCACGGTCATCCGGCCGTATTAAACTTCGTCATCGAAGGTTGGGCTGGTCCTGTGTACCTGATTCCCTATACACACACACACACCTTGAAAGCATCAGCTGGCGATACAATGAACTGTCTCATCCCTTATAAGCGTCCTTAAAGAGAGAAAAAAAAGATATGGATGGATTTTGGTTTCGGTTCTATTAAAAAAATCAAATCACGACAAACATTTACCCAAATATTTTTTTTTGAATGGCTACAGGTTTTCGATTCAATTAACCACGTTTTCAAGGGCTCCTTTTCTGAGACATATCGATTTCAAGGATCCAAACTGAAAGAGGGTCCAATTTCGTTTATCGATACGGTCTATTATTACTGTTTAATAAGGTATAGGAAATCGCAGCTGTGATCCTATTACATTATCAAAATTCAATTCAAATGTATATATACATACCTAGACATCTTTTACAGTAATTTAAGTATTGCTCGCAAAAAATTATGGGCTTCGTCTATATGCGTGATACCGGTTGGGACTTAAGTAGAAATAGCTCTGAAATAGCCAGACACGAAAAGGATAGTTACTACTGCACAACAAGATAGACCAGAACATACTAAATGTAACAGTGTATACAAGTATTACAGTTTCGAATTTCAAGCTCGTCCGCACGTACGAGGCAATGTCTTGTAATAACTGTTTCCGTTATAGCGCTTGTGTGCATTGGACAATAAAGCCACTCGGTTCAACCACACGTCATAAAGATCGAATGCGAATCAATCGATAAGGGATCATTTTTACTGGCACAGTAGCTCAACACGTTATCGTCACTAAATAAAATTTATTTACATCCTCGTTCGGTCTGACGATTCAATCGTACGATGCAAGATTTTTTTTCTCGATTTTTCATTCGATTTTGGGCAGAACTTATTTTAGTAATTGTTACATTATTTCCAAAGTTTCGGAATGAACACGGTTCAATTGTTAACTGCAGTCTCTAATTACGCTGCTGATCGTTCAATGTTTCCGGTCATTAACTGCATTACGAGTGATTACAGTTGGTGTTCGCTTCGATACGTATATACATCATATATGTACATCAGTCAAATTTAACTTTAGTAAACGGAAAAAGAGTTACGTCCAACTGGACATTTCGAATACAATGTAACTATATTGTAAGTAACGTATTCAATAACGATTATCTCGAATTTCATTATATAAACTAAAGCTGGAACTAGGATCTTACGTTTTTAATTTAATTATTAACTGCAGAAATAATCAATCGAATTTAAATTAGCCGAGAAATTAATAGAATGACTAAAAGCCAGATTCGTAGTATGTAATGAAATATTTAGAACGATAAAAATAAATGTTTTTATTTATATACAATAAAACTTTAAGCATGATTCATGCGATTCAACGAGCGTAAAACGGCAATGATTCTAGTGGTAGTGGCGTAACATTTCAAATGTTCTCAGCGGAGCATTAATCCAATAACTTCCAATGACTACTTTAATTAGTATGACCAAGGGTCTAATTGTACTGATAAGTAAAGATCCTCAGTCACGAATGAACACGGCCAACCAACGTAGAAGTTGATGACCTAATATTTTGATACCAGTCACGTACAAATAGAATTTGGATTTCTTGTTTCTACATTGATTAATAAGTTAGCAGTACTACGTAATAAAAAAATTATCACATTCGTCATTGATAATGTTTATCATAATTTGTATGCTTTTAACAAATGATGACATCACGAATTTATATGGCAAAGGAGATAATGTTGTAGTGTGTGAGAATGAGAGTGAGAGAGAGGGAGTTAGAGGAGAGCAAAGAGGACAGGATGGGGACGTCTTTCGGTTCTGTGCGGCTAGGGGAAATTGAAACAGCTAACCGTGTTGGGGTTGACGAGGGTGGTGAAAGCGCCGGAGTGAATGTGGAGAAAGGAGAGAAAAGCAGAAAGAGAGACGAATGGGAGAAGGGAGAGATTCAATCAAACGAACGCATATAAATGAGTCGTTTCAGGGTAAAACTGAATTATACGTGCTGGCTTATGTATACCTATACAGGACATCAATACATGTACTGTATTTATATAATGCAGATAGATGCTGTCTAATAGAAAATATATACATTTATATATAGTATAGAGATGCTAACGTGAATATTAAAATAATAAATAGAAAATGCAGGATGAGAAATGACTTGGTTGCAAATAAGAAGTAATGGTAGAGAAATTGAAAAAAGAAATTGTAATATTTTTTAAGGAAGTGAAGTGTTTTCAAACTTCATTTCTTTTTTGGATTCATTCAACTCTACTTTATTTTATCAAATCAATCTGGTACGAGATAAGGAATTTACAAGCGAGTCGTTATCAAGACTCGCTGATAGGAGTTTAGTAATAGTAATCACTGCTGCCTCCCCCCCCCCCCACCCTTCCACCATAATTTCTCGTTCGCCATTTTGTAGCTGGCCGATGAATACCGACTGTGACTGGATCATCAAGCATGATAATTACGACGAGTTTCGCAATAAAGTGCAGACGTTATTAAGTTCTCGACTGCGACTCGACAGTGGGAATAGGAAGTGCAGTTAGAGAGAGGAAAAAAAAGTAACCGAAATTCATAATAAAGTCTCTTGTAAAATTCGTCAATTTTTCATATTATTACGGAAGCAGTATTTCGATTAAGCAGAACGTGAAAATTAAATGTTTTAATAATTTTTCAAAATTAAAAAAGTTCTGAATCGATACCCATGAACGTATATCTCCGTAAAGAAATCCTAAATACAGACAAATATACGCTATATCATATAATATAGCATATATAATAATATACATAGAAAATATTTTTAGTATATATTAAGTATACTAGACTCATACAGAAAACGGCAGAAAGTTATTGGCAATATATATTGTCTTCATATTATCAAAAGGATAGAAAAGTAGATCGGAAGAACGAGTGACAACGTAAGTCTTGTAACTGACGCGAGAGTGAAGCCAGGAAGATGGCCGCGAGTAGAAAATTAAATAACCAAAGTTTCCGAAGGATTTCGTAGGGGTCCTAGAGGAGAAGAAGAAGCCGCCAGCATCGGCGTAGCTGCCACCGCGGCAGTGAAGTGACTGGAAAGAATCAAAAGAACAAACAGTGACTGAGCTGGGGGAATCCCCGGTTCGGTAGTAGCTAAGACAAACGTGACTCGGGCGCCACCATTTCACCCGAAGCCTTTGTCCGACGTCGGCACCGATTCTTGGCGACGCTTCAACGAATTTTCAAACTTTTCCTCGCTACGCTTTTGCCGATGCCCTACTAAGACCCCCCTCTACCCCCTGCCCCACTACCCTTTCTCTTCCCGTACTTTTCTTTCTTTCTCTTGCACGGTGCCGCCCTCTCGTCAGGTTCCATCTGAACAACTATCTGTTCCTCTTTTCCTGAAAAGCTAAGAAAAGTTTGGCTAAAAATTTCTTTTTCCTTTTTTTGATCCAGTTTCTTTCGAGCAAGTTTCTTCATTATGTCAATGGCCGATGTGTCGTGTCACGTAGAGGGTTGAGAGGGAGAGAGGAGGGCAATGGAATGGCAAAAGGAGGTCGTTGCTGGTAGTCATCGACTCTGGTCCGATCAAGAGGAGCAGAGGTCGGTTGGTCTTTGCTGACCCGATCCGATCGTTGATAAATTGCCAGAGGATTCCTCGGTAGAAAGACGAAGTTTTATTAACACGTGCGGAAATAGAATAGAAAAGAAAAAAGAAAAAGTCGACACGGTCAATTATGCAGCAGTCACCTGCAGCTACCGCAACGCTAAGAAGAAGGTTCTCGGTGGTTTCCGCGTGGCGTCGCTGAAAGCGTCTTCAGCGTTCCGATTTTGTAAACTCGATTATCGATAATTCATACTTGTACCGAGCTAATAAGAAATAAGAACTAGTTTACTTTAGAGAGAAAATTCCAAGAGTTTATTTTTAACTCAAGAATCTGTCGTGTTCAAATGACATTTTAATTGTCACTGATCTGCCGTGGATAAGATTTTGTTTTTGTAGCAATTCAAATTTGAGTAAATGTATGCGTCCATAAAATTAAATGATGGCTAAAGAATCTTTTTTTCAAATGGTTCGGATCACGTAGAGGTCCACTAATTGGAGAGAAAATACTTATAGATGTCTGAGAAAGACCTCATCATCTCATCTCATGTGTTAGGGACATATATCAATAGCGACGTCAACTATGAAAGTTACTACTGCGCTATATGGCTCACGGAGGGGAAGGATGCGCAAATCCGTAAATCAAGGTAACCACACGTCGTCACGATAAAGTAGTCGGTAACGTTAGGTTTGAGAAAAGGCCAGGTAGATTTAACCGTCTACATAACTTTTAGCGGGTCCATCACAAATCAAAGGGAATTGAGTGCCGGCGCGTGAGAATGTGAGTTTCAGCACCGCGATGCGCCGAGACGACACTAGACGAGAGTGAAACCTGCTGGTGAAAGGAAGAGGTTAGGAAGAGGGGGACTGTGAAGAAGTTCGGGATGAAGATTCTAACAAATACCGAGATTTGGTTCCTCTGGATGATGGATGAGCTCAGTAAATGTTACAAGGAGAGAAGGATTATTCGAAGAAATCCTGGACCAAGGACGAAAGGCAGGATGAGTTTTTTCTTCTTATCATTGATAAGAATATAAAATCCTAGGAACTTTATTAGCCCTGATAAAAAACATTAATAAGTTTACTCTTCATTTTCAATAACCATGATTTCGTAGATGAGCAAGGATTGATTTGAAAAGAATTCTTTTTAACTATTTTCAGTCTCATTCAAATTCATTATTTTGTTATTCGAATATATAGTAAAGGTATAAGATATCTGGTATCTTGCTCAATGGGATTTAGGTTGACGGATGCACATTTTTTTTTACAGTGATGCTGTAATGAAAATATGAAACAATTCTATTTTCATGCAGCGACTATTGGAGAGTATTGAGAAATACATTGAACTCTTGCAATGTCGCCGATATGAAAACGTCATTCGCTCGAAGGAACTGTTCGCTGTATGAATTACGTCAAAGGCTACATCGTCGGAAGCGGAAGTGAAGCGATGCTTATTCGGTCGGAAGTTGCATTGAAGCTTGGTGGCCCGAGAGAGGTGCGGGGCCACTCTTGTAGCAACATAGGGAGCGATGAGAGAGAGGGAAAGAGAAAAACCAAGAGAGTATAGTAGGGAAGGCAAGTCAGAGAGAGAGAGAGAGTGACAAAGACCCAAGACTATCTATCGACAGGAAGGCCGGTTTAGATATTCTGTTATCTGTAGCGATATAAAATATAAAGATACCAGATAGAATTCTATCGTTCAATGAAAATAAACATTCCTACTTACTAGAACTATTCAACCATAAATAATCCATTTTCCAAATTTCCCATCAACTGCCGTTGAGACTGATCGACCGAGAAATCAAATGACAAAGACTTTTTTTTCGTGTGCTACACATAAAAAGGAGAATAAATAGAAATTTCTATTTTCGTGATTGGCACCAAATTATGTCAGGACACGGAACAAGGGAAATCAATTTAATTCAGAAATGGCGGAAGGTATTCGTTAAAAATTTGCACCCTAAGCAAGCGCAGGGGACGTGCAATATTGTCATATGGTGTGGCAAGGCGTGATTAATATACGAATGACTTTATTCATGGGATTCGTCTTGTTATGCAGATAGAATTTATGGTTAAATCATATGGTGCGGTCGAGTTCTCGCCAAGGGATTTAAACGGGGCGAGGCGCTAGGACGTCGTCGTCGTTAAAGCTTTTCCGCTTTCGACGCACACGGCGATTGTAAATTAGGATAATGAAAGAGCGACATCCGGGACTCAAAATCATTAACTACCACTAATACCGACCCAATCCAAATGAAATTAATGGATTGCTTGATATGGTATCACAAAACTAATTGATTACCAAACATCTGTTATCATTTGTCCAACGTTTTTAGAGACCGAAACTCAAAAATTTAAACCCAAACCATGTTGGGTTTTCTTATGTAATCTAATATAATAATTTAAATCTTTGAGTGAACGAACGTGGGAATTAGATACTCTTAAATGTACCCATATAGTATACAAGTACTAAGTAAAGTTACAAAATTAAGGTATGCACGAGGACATACTAGAGTTTCAATATAATCGTAAAATCCTCATTTTCTTGAGTCTCATTCCAAAGCAGCGTTCACAGAGCGACTCAAGTTGCAAATTTGTAAGCGATTCGCAACTTGAGTCATACAAATAATGTCTACCATAGGGAGTGAGTTTACGATACAAGTTTCGTACTCGAAATCTTAGTAAGAGGGTTCAATTTTACCTTCGTGAAGCTTCTCCAAGGTCCCGCTACCCTCGGCACTCGCTGCAGTAAGGAAGACCGACGCCAGGAGCCAGAAAGTCCTTCCAGTTATGTGATTTCTTGAGGTATCCATCATCGTGTTAGCACTCGCGAACTGAAAAAGAAAAAGGATAAAATTAATAAAAGAAAATAACTTTTTCAAAATTGATCGTATCAGGTTTCAGTTATGCTTTAACCTAAAACTTTCTCCATCATACCTCAACTACTTTACACGGTACCAGCTTTTTGACGCGAAGTAGTTTTTCCAATGTTTGGTATCGTCAGAAAAGAATCAGGAGTCATCAGTCTAGTCGATTTTATCCACAGGAAATGGCGCATTTCCTCAAAAGTTTCACTTGACTCTATATACTCAACCGCAAAGTAATGACAAATGGAAGTCGGCATTGAGAACTTCAGCTTCGCCACAGGAAAGATAGAAGTTGGGCATAGTGTTGAGTATAGTGAAGTTTTTATATGTACCATAGAAAGTAGGCGTGTAGGAGCATACCCTTGAAATAGGGGTTCTTGTGTTTGCCGTTGGGTAGCTAGCAAATATGTTTTTATCAAGATGGCGGACAACATCGAAACTTTCAGAGTATCAATAATGCTCGCTGAGAAAAAGCAGACGGCGTATATCATTTGGCTTCTATGGGATTCTAGAAGTAAGTCCGAACTGAAGACTGCACCGACACTCTTCTGTTAAGGCGTTCGACTTTTCTTCCACTTCATTTTTTTTTCACCAGGACGAAATAATGAATGATCCTAATAGAGCAATCGTGCCAGATACTCCTTCTCGTCGAAAGAACTTTTACTTCGGGACAAATACACGGAAACTTAAAGCGCGTCTCGTAAATCAAAAGTTTCACACCTAACTGTTTTCCGCGTTTCATATCCCACTCGGTCTTTTCTTTCTTTTGTCTGTTCTCATCCCTTTTCTTTTTTACTGTTCAGTATTTCGTATCCTTCTCACTAGACTTATAACTGGAGATTATATATATATTGTAACGAGAATTTCTCCTGTCGTTGACAAATAAATGAAACACTGTAATTAATCTAAAAAACTATAACAAATGGGCACCAGGTATAATGTAAAATAATACCACCTGAAATACTGTCTTCTATTGACACCCTGGTCCAGCTCTTGTGCGGTGAGATGAAGGATTTGAAGACAACAATCATTGAATTGAAAATCTTAGAAACAGTGAGAATCAAAGGGGGGCCACTAAAGCCAAATAGACCAAAGGCTTCTATAAAGAAAACCAGAGTAACGAAAATATTCTAAATAATAGAGACGTACATAATACCAAGGAACATCGGTTCCTTTACAAATTCGGTAAAAAAAAATTATTTAAACGATAACAAAGAAATAATTAGCATGGACTGATTAATGATAACAGACAAAAGAATATGACCGTACAATATTTTTCAAATACTAAATATATATGGTAGAAGACAACGGATCCTCGAGATCCAGCAGTCAATTGTTCCGATATCTTGACCAACAGCTCATAATTAGGACTCCAAGTTTCACTCACTCTTCATCGCACTATTAAATCCTATTTCGGCCATCACTCTCTCGTACTCACTCTTCCTTTTACTTAATTCCACAAAAATAAAAAGATCTCACAATTATACGGCTACACAACGACTGACTCTACCCTGACGCTTGACCGGTAAGGACCCCTTCTAGTAGCGCGCAAGAAAACTGCCCCTTTGGCCAATCGCGTCAGCGATATCCCCAATTCGCTAAATCCGCTCGCGATGCTGAATTGGTCTCCTTGATCCTAAAAAAAATTGATCTTGGTGTCTATGCCTCTTTTAGGTGATCCCACTGTCTTTTCGTGAAATGGGAATCTCATCTGCACCCTAGTCCTTGTTGCGCGACTCCAGACTACCACTGCGCCCTGATGCCCTCAGGATCTTAAAGATGCTCGCGTCATCTGTTCACGTAGATGGTTTCCCCAACGGTACTTTCTGGTCTTAGTAGTACTTCCTGTACTACGTGTGATGTGTCACGTAACAATATATACTGTTCGATAAAATAATTTTGATATTATTATTATTCTTTGTAAATTTAATAAATCTAACGTATATGATACTTCTAGAATCTTCCCTGCAAATTGCATTCCAGAAGTATCAGAAATTTAATAAAATAACTTGGTTGGACTTTTATTAGGGTAACTTAGAAATATATTAATCATCATCCCACGATTCTTATAAGAGAGTTAGCCACGTGGTTACACCTGGAAATAGGATTGTCTGGCAGTATTTCTCAGCAGACGAGAAATTAAGAGAAAATGTAGGAATGAAGGGGTTTGAAGATAAATGAATCCAGGAGGGATGCTACTCGATTAAAATACTCTTATCAATACTTCTCCAGCAGATCTAGTTACGAGAGAAATATGCAGGACAGATTAATACGGTAATCTGGTATTTCCAATTGTTTCTATATGTCTTGATAAGACAATGTGATAAATAAAATAAATTATCAGACGACCAATGAATTCCCTTATTTTTTTTTAATTTGATGAGAAGTTAATTGAAATTAATTATTTAATTTGATTTTACCGTATCAGTCAGAATATATAGGACAGTCGATTCTATGGAATATAAATATCTGTAATCTGTACCTTCACAAAAATATAGATTCTACAGGAAATACACTAGAAATCCAAAGCACTCGACATCCTAAAGTGATCCACTCAATCAGACAAGGCTTCGCGCAGAATGGCATTTCTAGGGCACTCGACCCCAGACTGTAATTTGCACGGACATCTTCAAAGACGTCCAACTGAACCTAGGTACTTCCCTTTAACTATCCCTGGTCCAGTAAACCTACAATTTCCTTGGTCGAGCAGACCCACACCCGGAACTTAGCTATAACCATATAATAAATTATTCGATTATCGATTAACAATAAATAAGACAATAGATAATAAGAGGTTATCAATGGGGTATGAAGTATCTAGAGTTCAGAATACAAAATGGAGTAACATTTTGTAATTCAAGAAGGCAGTATTTAATAAAAATTACTAGGTGGTGAAGTATCGATTGGTCATCGACTTAGTTCAAGTTTTGGAATATTTGAGAGATCATCGATTCCCAAGAGTAAACATCTGTAACGTCACAGTAGTAACAGGCAACTGATGCTCAGCCACATTGTAACGTGAATGAATTATCTAACGAATTAAGCTGGAATGCGTTTGAAGTGAAATTAGCAGCAGACAGGACAAGCAAATTCGTAGATTGAATTGCGGAACGGAGTTGGTGGATGAATTGACAAATGTGGGAACGGATGGGCCTAAAATCCAGGGTAATCTTCGACTAAGCCGGCTTGAGTCGCAGTCGTATTAACGTACCAGTAGGTACCAATATATAGACAGAAGCCCTTTCTCGTACTTGGTAACCAGCCATTGCCAACCTCCATGAGCTGACAAAGCGCCAGAGGGGTTTCCAAGGTGTGTTAAGTTAATCGGAGCACCGGTGCGTTAAGTCCTGTCACCGGTTATCTCGTTAGTGGAATCTGGGTTCATGTATGGAACAACTGAATTTCTATCATAGACAAAAACAAGGAGAGCAAAGTTTGAGAAATACCATAAACATTGGATACGAAGGAAAAATGGCAATAGATCAAAGTCCCTGGACCAAGTCTTGATCCCTGTACCTATCTGAGGAGTTGATCAAGTTGACAGAGTAACACTAGACATGTTATCTTATAGATTTTGATCCCGACCCAAGGGACATTCTTGATGGTCCTTAGAGCATAGAAATGGAGTATAAGAGAGGTCGTCCCAGAGTACACTTCAGAATCTGAAGGACATTCAGGATCAATATTTATAATCTCAATTGCAAGCAACCCAAAGGAGTCTCCTTCGTGAATTACTTCAGGAGTTAACTTTTCAGGGTACTTGTGGATTCTTAAAGAGTTATATCCTGGTTCAAAATAACATTAACCCGTTACTCTTTCAAGGATATCTGCCACTGATTTCACTAGGTCCTACAGCGTGGATATCCCTAGGAAATACTTGTCTATACCTCAGATGGATTTTGAGTAAGGTTAGACTTCCCTAGTAGGCTTTGCAATGTCCATGAGAGCCAGACAAGCAAGCTGACCACCGTGAGACCAAGTTGGCCTTTGTGGAGTTCCTCAAGCACGTTAGTTGCCTAAGATAGGGTAGCAACTACCTCTTCCGTCGTTGAACGAACCTGTCCAAGGGTGGTCCAGCAGTTCGTGGTTTTACGGGTGATACAGTCACCCTCTGGTGCTAAGGGTGAAGTAGAGTTTTCCAGGCTCGTGCTGGGAGCACGAGAGAGGAATAGTGAGAAAGGTTACAGCCTGAGTGAGATGAAAATTAGACGCTGGACTCTTTGAAGTTCCTAAAAGCTGCCTGGTTACTGACAAGGTAGGAACCCGCTTCCATGCCACCCGTACATATACGAGTATGGACCTGGAAAAGAAATAAAAAGAAAAGCCATACGTAAAAAAAGGATAGGCGAGTAAAAATAAGAAAAAATTGTGTAGAACGTCCAACGTATCCGAGGGTACAAATCATGCAGATTGTTCAGGTTGTATGATAGAACCAAAAAAAAATTGGAGGTCTCTTGATAATAGGGGTACTGAACTTTTTGGAAGATCAAAACTTTACGTGCTAATTAATTGATACTACAAATTCCATCTGTTATTCACTCTGCAAGCTGGATACCAGAAATGTCTGATTTTAAGGAAACTCAAAACAGTGCTTTTAAATCAAATAAAGTGAATAGATCAAATATTTAATAAATCCAAAAACTGATTTCGAAAAGTCAAACGAAACAGGTAGGTATCGAGTATCAAAACGAAAGGTACTAAAACGTAGAAAGTCACGTACAGAGACCAGAAGCATTTTGATCGTTAATAACTTAAGGCGGTGCTGGGTCAAACTTCACGATATGAAGGGTTCTTAGGTAATTTTAGCTCCTTTAGTTGTTCAAGGTACGTACGTGCTTACAAGGATCCGATAACGCTTTCAGCAAAAACGGTAATCTATATCCAAGGGATGTAATTTTCAGTGTAACTAATTAAACCTGTCTCCATCATAAAAGCTCTCAAAGATTTTTCCATAAGCGTTAGCATCCTTATGTTTCAATTACCTGTTAATCCAAGGTAACTTAAAGCTCTTTCAGCTTTCAGGAGACGACAACTACTTGTCTCATCTCTCCTGTCGCGGTCGGACAGCCAAAACCGTTTTCAGTTTTGCGCTTTAGGCGACATCCTGATAATCGAAAGTGCTATGCTTTTAGCGTTAATGGGAAAGTACACGTGCCAGGAGTCGAGAGTGTTCTCCCACGGACAACTGCGTGGTAACTGAATTATTTGCTTGGTAGGAGTTGTAGTAGAGAGAGGAAGAGAGAGAGAGAGAGAGAGGGGGGGAGGGGAGAAGGAGAGAGAGAGATAGTGAATCAAAGCGAGTCAAGTATAGTCAAATTATAAATAGAACAGAATATAATAATTAAACAACAGGATGCAGTCATGAGATTTTTGTAACAATGTTCATCAAGTGCTTCTTAGCTGCATCGATAATTACAGTACTTCTTTTAATTTTATGTAAAAATGAATGAAACAATTTTATGGAATTTTAGAAACTCAATTTAATTAATGATCCTGCTACAGTGTTACTCTCTGATAGTCGTGATAGTCAAGCTTTGTTCTACTAGTGGAAAACTGTCGAATTTATTTCATCAGTCCTTTAATCCTGAGTAGTGTTAATCATAATCAGCCAGAGTTTATTAGGCTATTCTATGGTAGCCCATAGGTTCAACTATGGAGGTTATGGTGGTGAACTTTATGGCGGACCTTTCCACTACTACTGGAGATCTTTATGCGTCGACCTCATGGACTTGCACAGCTGTCCAGAAATTATTAATGGCCTTTATACGAGTAATGAGGTTCATTGTATATGAATGATATTTTTTAAACATTTTTTAATCAGTTAAAAGATTTATTATTGATAAGAGTCAGGGGACCAACTGAATCCTGACGACTGAACATACATTAACGGGTTGTTAAGTAGGATGATAATATTGAATACAGAAGCTGCCAAGGGCAGAATGCAAATTTGGATAAACTCTGTGCGAATTTCAGGAAAACTTGAACGTGTAATCTAAATGAAATTGTTTGAGTCAGCAAAGGTTGGTATTAGTTTCCCAGATATTCAAAGAGCATTCGAAATAAATCACAGTTCTGACATTTTGATTTATTCGGATTGCGCTGGATGTATGGTTAGGTGATAGAATAAAATCTAAAAAGAATCCGATTCATTTTTTGCTTAACAATTCTCATAATTTTTTATTTGTAAAACCTTTAGGTTTTCCCAAAATTGATTGCGTTGGGAATATAATTTGATTGCCTCAGTGCCCTCGGCCAATAGATACGACGATAATTCAAGCTTGGAGTTTAATTAAAAAATATTATTGACTATTCTTTTCCAATTACTTTTTATTCATCTTGAAAATAAAAAATATTTAATCGAGCTCCTTCAACAAGAACATTTGATCAACCATTGACTTCCGGAGCGAATAAAAATTTTACGAAGTTATATCCTGCTGTAATTTTTGAAAACTTTGTGTAGTTCTTCTTCGACTTTTCATTCGATCAATAATTTCATGTCACGTTCTTCTTCTTTGCAAAAGAAGCAGATACGTTTCGTCGAGACTAATAGTTTTTCCGTTCTGAAGCGCAAAATTTAAGGCGTGACGCAGTAAAGACGTCACATGGACGTGAATGCAGACGTCGTACTCGACGCCGACGTCGCTCTGTACTTAACTCTTACCCAGTTAGTATCAACGTGACAAGACCTCTCAAAGCTCCTAGTCGGATAATAAGATAACGTAATAATACGAAAGCTTAGTCGCAAGGCCTACGATGCACTGGGGTCGTTGAGACAGGGTTGGATGGTGCATTAACCCAATTTGTAAAGAACAGACACATCGAGACAAAACGAAAAGACTACCCGGTAGTAAAGAATGAAGAGAAACAAGATGGAATCATTGAAAAATAAAGAGAAAAAAGGCTTAAAAATAAAGAATTCCCTTTTTCTTTTCGCCTTTGGCTCAATAGTCTTCTTTTTCTTTTGACTATCTCTTTTCTTCTTTCTTCTACTACGAGCCCTGTAGTGTAGCTCGTTGACTGGTTGGCAGGGTAGCCGACTGGTAAGGGTGACTTTGCTGTCTGACTGTATGGCTATCTAGGCAGTTCCTCTACTGGCTCGCACAGTACACTCCAAGCAGCTTCTCTTCCTTTTTTCTTTTTCTTCTTCTTCTTCCTTTCAGCTGATTCTTTCGGCTTCCAGCATCCGCCTCATTCTCAAGAGCTTAGCTCTCCCTTGCTATATCTCTTGGTACCTTCTACCCCCATCGTCTATCTACCGCCTTCCTCCATTCGGCTCTTCGTTAACAGAAGGCTGGGACCCTTCATTGAGGTATCAGACGTACACTCTGATATAAAAGTTTCAGCCTTGCTCTTCCCACGAGATTCAACTGCCGTCCGGGCAATCGAAACTTCTAGTTGACTTCAACCCCTGTCCCAGAATACCAAACCAATTTCACTTACAGTGTTAACGCCGAATCCTCCATACTTTTATATATGCTTGTACAGACTAATTAACCGATTTTTATATAATCCCTAAACAGATTAATACCCTTTTATTAAATTTCTGCCCCCACTTCTTACCCCTTCAGCTCCTTAAATTTCTAAAATTACCTGTGACGTGTGACAAAGAGAACCATTCGTCGTTTCTCGAAAAATCATCTCAAATACTTTTATTGTGTATATAATCACACTTTTCCCCAGAAGTCTGCATGCCATTGTTCATTTTGTTCTTTGGAGCATTTGAAAAATTCAAATTTTTTTCAAAGTCTATAGTACAATTTTATGATCGGTAACAATCAAGTGTTGGTAGTCACGTGCTTCAAAGTCATATTAGGCATTTTTATCTTTATCATTCTCTCGTTTGGAACAGATATTAAGGAAAGCTGAGAAGTAGATATGCTTTAATATTTCATGGAAATGGATATACATATATATATATATATATATATATACCGTCTAGAAATATGAAGAAATTCCAAGCTATGTAAAAAAAAAGGGCGATAACGACTTCTGTTTACGTCCTTAACGTGGCACACGATATTCTCTTCGGCCAACCTCCCTCATCCCCAACCTCATCCCCAACCCCTTTTGGAAGACGTGAAATAGGTAGCAGTAGTCAACACGACAGTAAAGTTATCGGTGACGACGGTTCTACAAGAAAGGCCTGGAGAGTCGGTCGGCGCGTAGCGAGCCGTAAATCTTTTTATACGTCCCGGTTTATTTCATTTTTATTGCACCTCGTAATTTGTTAATGATGCAGTAAACGCTGACTGCATAATGGCCGCTGGAATATAATAGGATCATTTCTATTTGCCATAGCCTACGAGCCTCTTCACAACGTTTTGCGCGAGCTTTCAACCAATAGGGGCTTGGTGCGAAACCAGTGGGAAAAGTCCGAGTGAAACTGAATGAATGGTAAAAAGAAATAGTTTATTACGTAATGAATAATTTAGGATTTTAATTGGGTCATTCGAGTGCTCGATGGTACGATCATTTATGAAGAAAAAATTTTTTCTTCTTGAGGTAATAAAGTACTGTAAATGTTAAATTGTTATATTATCCCGCAGGGAACGTTTACGTGGAATAGCAGAACTTGAGTTAGCTCAATTTTTTTACCCCCCAATATAATCTGCTATTCAGGTAAACGTCAATTTTTTTTATCGATCCATAATGGGGCACTGTTATTCCCTATTTGAACGGTGATATTGATCGCTTCAAAAAACTGCTAGGAACGAGTCCCTTTTGCATTGCGACCCTTAGGTATTGCCCAGGGAGGTAGAACCCTATGATTCGTACCTCCATACTGTTATTTTCGTATTATTGGACTGTCCACCTCTGTATCGCCACATTTTTTTTTTCTAATGATCTGTTCACTTTGACATAAAAGAAGGCTGATATATATTATTATTCATAATTCAACAATAAGGGTTCGCACAAAATTCCTTTCTATTTGATGGTATATTTTCACGAAAATACAGGGTTGTCGTTTCAGAATGTCTAAGGGAAAAACGCGAACAGTTTTTTGAAGACAGTTAAAATATATTTATTTGTCATACCTTGAATTATTTTCTGTTTTATATTCCTGAGAATTGCGTTCTTTTGATGTTATACTGCCACCCCCTATCGAGGGGTAGTTAAGTACATGGAGCAACCGAATGAAGTCTGACAGGATTTAGGACAATTTGAAATTGAAGTAGGTTATATCCAAATAGATAATGGGATGCCAACGGACATACTGAGTAAAACAATAGATATCCAAAACGTATAGAAAAGAGAGGGTGCAAAGGATGAAAGTGATGATTGTGGATGATGTAGAGAATTAGGGGAAGAGATAGGTCTCCCGGTGCTTTCATGCCACTGGAAAATCAGCGGACTGTAATGTAATCAAATACAGTACACTCTCAGTGCCCAAGGCTTCGCCTCTGAGTCGTTTATACGATATTGAGCTCAGAGATTATTAATTGTAATTAAATTCGGAACCCCAAATCACGAATGGACACTTTTAAACCACTGTTTCGCATTGCCCGCTTCGCCGAGTTCAAGCCGTTCATTCGGGTTCATTCACGTCTAAATCACGTGGCCAGGTCCCAAGGGTTTCTTTGTACGGCACTGGAAATAATTTTAAAAAATAATAAAAATGATTGCGTAAAAAAATATGACGTATAAATCTAATGATTTATTTTCTTTGGGAATTTTTATAAAAATTTCTGCATGTTTATTTAACGTAAGCCGATTTAAAACGAATGGCAATCAGGATTGTGGTTAATAATTCTCAAACCGACCGAAGGATATGCGGCAACGTGTACGAGAAATACCGAATTGCGGTGGGAAAACCACATTTAACAACAAAACCAGAAACTCCGATCAGAGAGATAGACCATTGTATAACGAGAATTCAGGGAAATACTAATCGTCAGGTTTTCGAATGTTGACGTAGAATAAGTTTCGACGAATTAACGTGAAAATCGTTATGGGGAACAATAATAGGGCGCAGTCTGCTGTGGTTTTAGAGGGACGTTTCACGTGTTCCTATATTTCAGCAGACTTCAGACCAGTTATAAACGAAGCTGAGCTTCATTCACACGGTTTCCAGTACCGAGAGCAGAACTTGTATCGACAAATTGTGCGATGCAATTTTCCTATGAAAATCTACAGGAAAGTTGCTAAATCGTCTAGAGAACAGCGTGAATGTAGTTGCATCACATTTGGTAATTGGAAATGACCAGAAACAAGAAGATCTCCTATAAACCGGAATTCACAAACAAAACAGAAATCCAACGAGAAAATCAAGAGGAAAGCATAGTCACAAAAACGTAAATAACAGTAAATTGTGTACGGTGTATTAAAAATATAAACATTATATTACGAATACATTAACTCTATAAGTAAAAAATATTATAAATACAAATTAAAGTTTTTGGAAAATTCGGCAGGGACAATCAGATACTTTCGTCAAGTCTCAAGTTTGCCCCGCGATTCCGTGAATTGCCGTAGATTCGGTGGACGCATAATTCACAATGTAATCCAGTGGCACGTAAAGGGTGCGAGGGATGAAATGCGATAGGGGTAGGTAGAAAACCATGTGCGGCAAAACTACCAGCAGGTTTCCGCGGTTGCCAGACAGAAACTTAGCGTCCAAGTTTTAATTCAAAGTTTTATTTATGCGAGTCGTGGATTATCATAAAGCTACCCCTTGGCTAGGATTTGGTATAGAAGGGGATGATAACATTGGTGAAACCACTAGGGGCACGTTCGGTCAAGGGTGGTTATACCTGAATCCAATTATATCTCTGATAAATATATATCCAAAAATCCATGTAGACACGAGTCAACGCTCGCTGCCCTCTACTTTAAAAAAACTACCCTTAAAACTTTTCATTGAATAATATCAAAGATCCCAACCGACGACGGACTTCGTAGACGAGATAGAAATCCGATTTGAAATTCGTTTAGGCGGGCGTTCAAAATCATTGAAGATAATTAACCCGTGGCGTCACGGGGTAGTAGTGTCAGGGGTGTGAGAGCAGCCCTTCCCCACGGGGTGGCTGAAAGGTTAACGCAGTTAGCCCCTTACGGGAGGAGTAGTGTTGGCGACTGTGGGGTCGGGGCGTTTTAGTAAAATGGCCTGAAAATGCAATTATCAGCTATAGGTGTGTCGTAATGAATTGCTGGCGTTATCTATAGTATGAATTTCTATCTCTATTTCTCTCTGACCCATCCCTGTTATCTCCCTGACTCGGTCTCTCTCTTGCTTGTTCTACGTTGTATACATATATACAAAATTTATATCCATCTCTTTCTTCCTCTTTCTATTCCTCTACGGTCTCACTCCATCCCTTGCTTTATATATTAGTTGTCCTCTTCTTCAGAAGTAACCAACACTCTCTCAGTAGGTACTGCCTCTTTCGACCCTTCCTTTAGACTGCTCTGGCCTCACCCCTCTTGGGGTGCTCTTAGCACCCTGGGAACTTTAACTTATCGATACCGAGAGGTTACCGGCTGAGATTAAAGCCAGGACGCCGTTACGACTAAGCGAATTAATTTACGGATTAATAAGAACGAACTGATGCTATTTATGGGCTTGATTCGCATTACGGTACCGGGACTGTACTTTTTCGTGGACCAGGACATATTTCATGAGAGACAGATGCATCTGCTACAGCTCAGTGTTTCCTGAAAGTTTCTACGTTATTTCCTGTGTCTTAAACAGTTGATATTCAATGAGGGAATATTAAATAAAAATAGTTTATTGCATTACTTCCTGTACCGTAATATTTAATACGTCGGGTTAAACAATTTAATAAATTGTCAATCCAATATGCAATGCGTCTATTTTTATTAGATCGTTCAATAATAATCTGTAGTACTCTTGCGCATGGGATAAATCTCAATCCCTTTAGACACTCCTCTGATATAATTGTCAGGAATTTATATCCGATTGTAGGATTTACAAATAATCGTATAACAGTTGCAAGAAGATTGTTAAACCCTACTGTAATGGTCCAATAGGAATTTCTCCTGAATGCAAATGCATAGCCATGAGGTCATCATACAGCGGCTACCATTATACTGGCATATCCATTGTATGATTCATAATTGAATAGAACCTGAGCCTACCAAAGATGTTGGGCAACAATGCAGACGGGAAAGTGGAGGTAAGTAACGCTGGAACGACGCTAACAGAATGAGGTCAAAGGTACTTAGAATTGCCTGATCTTCAATAGCGAAACCTGAAGTGCTTATCAGCTTAGTTTACAGCTCAGGATTTGGTTCAAGGGGATCTGAGATATGACGTTGCTGAAAGCGCAGTTGGCTCCCGTTGAAGTTGAAAGTGCAAATAGATCCTGGTTTACATTCTCCATTGAGTGCATTTAAATCTGATCCATTTTAAAGATCGCAGGATACAATTGATACATCATCATTCTCAATCATCCATGAGTTCTTGAATGATGCACTTGAGGTTCTTGATTCTAGAAGTCATTTAGACCTCCTCAAAATGAGCTTATCTAGATGCTGATCTTCGACCCGCTAGGTCCTTGGTCCTTCTCCCCTAGCAAGCGATTATCTCATGGGTCCTGCAGGATCTAAGTCGAGCCCAAGATTATAGATAAGACCATAACTGTAACAGGAAACTAGTGACGCCATAAAAGAAACTCATCAATGTTTCCACGCCTCGACTGACGATGCTTATAGTTCAGTTAGTATTAAGCCGGACTTGGACCAGTTCAATTTACGTTGCTCGTTGTGGTACTGGAAGCTGAGGAAGACGTCAACCTGGACACGTAGACCAGGTCGTGTGCGTCGACGCGTACGTTTCCACTAGGTGATCTGGTGCGTATGAGGGAAACTGTCACATTATCTGGCATTTACTCCTTGGAAGCGGTGAAAACGGGGAGTCGCCATTGGCCCAGCAGACATTTCGCTGTCCCTGAACTCATAACCTGTCCGAAGGATCCGCGCCAGAAGAGACGCTCTTAATTAAACCAGTCAAGGAGAAGACGCCAGCTGCCTCAACTCCCTCGTCGTTATTTCCAGCCATCAATGCAACTTTAGCACCACTAAATCGATGCTGCCTAGGCCCAAGTCCGATATCGCACCAATTAACTTCCTGCAGAATTCATTCGTATGGCTGGTCACGCATACCCCACTGCTAGAAGCAAATTTGCCGTAATAGGAATTCCCGTTATTAGATATCCCTCGATCTAAGCAATGCCTGGTTGCGTGCATATTATAGTATATACCATAAACTGACCCAAGTCCTAAATATGGATATCTAAACTGAGTTCATTCAGGAACCACTGTACAACTCTATGTTTTTTATTTCCTCAGGTAGCTATAGAACCAATTGAAATTACTTCACAGCTATACCATTCTTCGCGAAGCACCATCATAAAAATGTAACCCAGAGGGAATAGAGTAACTTTAACGTTTCTCCAAGTCCTGGTTCCAGTAACGCCCGTTGAACTGACTCTGCCCCTGCCCGTCAATTGCAAATCCAATTTCAAGCCTCGAACGGTGTTGCCTGGCTGAAGTATCCCAGACCCCTTGCCCAACCCTTGCAAGTATTTACAAGGCCATAACACCCGCAGCACTTCCTAACCGATCGATTTGACCATCCGCAGAAGACCGTTCCACGGCAACAGGACCGACGCAAATGCTGGCCATCATGGGATTTCGCAGTGAACGGGAAAACAAAGAGGAAGACAGAGACCAAGGTAGAACTGGTACCACAAATAGCCAGAGAACCAGTGAACCAAGCGGACTTCTCCGTGGTTGCGTGGTGGTTGCGTGGCGACTGGTTCAGGCATCCTAGACAGCCGTGGAGAGGTCCTTGATTCATGGCCGTTGAAACCACCCCTCCTCTACCCCACTACCCTGGACCACCCTCGTATGCCTTTCCTACAACCCCCTGTGCTCTGGCTACCTACGTACGTCAAGGTATACCTCTGGTGTGACCGTGTGTGACCGCCGGTCACCAGCAGAAGGCAGCTTCACATCCTGATGTGGTCAAGCCAGTCGGCCACTCATTTGCACCCCCTTGTCTCTCCAAATTCTCTCTCACTCTCCTTCTCTCGTGCTCTCTGTATACTTCCTTCTCCGTTCTCTTCTATACGACCTCATTGAACGGCACCCTCCTCCACTTCACGTTTCGCTTCTCCTTTTTCATTCAAGAGACCCGGACCAACGATCTGGGTAGGTACCTACCAAACTACCAGGGCATCCACTGTCCAGCCGTTCTTGAAGTGACATAACGAAGTGCCGGAATATAATGGGAATTATACACAGGACCATGGACGGATAGCATTTCGCCCTCGACCTTCGACCCTTATTTATTGACCGACCTAAATCCTACTATCGACACTCAACCCAATAAGGTTACGAACCCACGAAAGGTCGACTCTATCCAAGTTTCATATTCATGGTGACATATTATCCTTCATACTTTGAAAACTGACGATGATGAAAAATTTGATCTTCATTTAATGGAAATAATAGAATAAGATATTCGTAAAAAGAGAAAATTTTTATTAAAAGTCAAAGATATGGAATCGTCCGTATTTGCTATTAATATGTTCTAAAATTTCCATATTCAAGTGCTGAAACGTATTTATTCGTGCGATTAAATGATTTCGCTAAAAACATAATGAAATAATTTTAATATTCCAAACCATAGTGGATCGTGAATTTTGTGAGTCCATAACATACATTGAACTACGTTATCGTTTATTGTACCCGGAAACAGTAAAATGAGAAAATTGATACTATTAATGAACACATCGATACTTATTGACAGCTAAATCACATAGAGTGCAAATAAAAAGGATTCTCGATATTGACAAAAAACTTTTAACCGTTAATATGATCAGTTTCACATAAAAAATAAATCGAAATCTCTGTTTGCAGATTCAAAAAAAAAATCTTAATACCGATACACGAATTTAGATAGAATCCAGCATAAATCGAATCTCAAATCATTCCAGCGACAGAACTTTGCCTTATTCATGATACGACGAAACAAAAAATCCAAACCTGTTTCAGGACCGTTCCAAGAGTAAGGGATACAAAAAATTCCCTCATTTTCGTCTGGGTATACGAAGATAGAAAACGGCTCGAAAAAGGTTCGCTACATAACAACCAATCTTTGTTATATGAAATCAAAAGTTACGATGAAAAAATGCTTTGAAAATATTTTCAATTTAATGATCCCGACTTCATACGTATCGTATCAAACAATAAGTAACCCTCAGCTCGATTTCAAAATCAAAATGGTAAAAGACTCGTACATCTTTCAGATGAAACGCAGTCGACTTTTGTTTTCGACAAGCAAAAGTAACCATTAACTTAATATGATTAACGAAACTCCCAGTGCAATTGAAGTTCAAAATAAAAAAAATTTATACAAAAAAATGGACAGTTCGATACCGGCCGAAGATGCATGTCAGGTGGCGTGAAAACGAAACGAAATCATGTATAAGGGATGGTACCTATCTAGTGGCGCTGGCATCCGGGAATTAACGCAGTGAGTGCTTTTACAAATCCCGACAAAGAGGGCCGCGGTAACAATAAGCCGCGGGTAAGTGCTTACAAACACCAAGGGGTGAGTTGAACTCTCTACCCTCATCTCTGTCGCATCCTCGAGGTCTCTGTCGAACCGTCCCTTCTCCTATCTGAATGAAGCCAGGCCGCCCTTACTCCCTTTTCGTGCTTAGGGGAACGATTCGCCGATGCACATGCGCAGTACTACAATCCCAAAAACGCAGCCCTATCTGTATGTGCGTCCATTGTGTATCGTCCTTCCACGTGGGATACTACTGACACGCGGCAACCCGGGGGTCATCATTCTCGTAGAAATAGGGGTTGCTGATGGTACCGGTACAGTCAGCTATAAGTATTAAAGGATACTAGAATACTGGGATAACCAAATGTTCTTGTTTAGTACTTACGTCGGTATGGTAGCTACACTGCGGGGTGGGGGGCGGTTTTAAGGGTGGCCGCAGTTGCGAACAATATGTTAGCCTAAAACAAAGGGCTATTGCTATGCACGAGTGCGGTTTCGACGGATAAGTAGCATCCACCGCGGAATTGAGATAAGAGGGTGGAAACCCTCGGGCAGTTAGAGGGAGAATTTATCCTTTGCCACGTGAATGCCAAACCCCGTACTACTTTACCTTTGCCGCAAAGGTGGCATCCTCTTGTTTTAACATTTTCACTTTTAACCCCTTCGTAAACTACCCACACGCACGTCAAAGTCAAACGAATTTTGTAACACCCTGTATATTCGTTCCCGATATACGAATGATTATTGACGAATAGAAGTTAACTTTCATTTTAATCATATTCAACTTTGTCACGAAAAAAGGATACACCCTAATTTACCAAAAACTTTTGAGGGACGTTTCGAAATGTCAAATTAACGAGTATATGGGTTACGTAATATATCGGAATAGTATATTATATCATAAGTGGGGAAAGTAGGCGGTAAATGGTCAGTGTGAAGTTTGCGGCATAAGGCTGCAATCGCATGAGTAAGATATCGCCTATCCGCACTTGCCGTAAACGATATTTTTCGTAATTCTTCTAAAAGAAAATTTGATTTGAGAATCAGGCGAATGGAATAAAAATATCCAACGACGCCACTAATAGTACGGAAAATTGAGTTATTTTGATGTGCGCGTGAGCGAAATTTCAAATCTGCGCATGCGCCAACTTTTTTTTATTCACTCTTAGGAAATAAGGCGTTTTATACACTCTCCGCAGGTTTCGAAAATCAAACTTTCCAAGCAGATGTTTCAAATAAAAAGTATCACACACCCTAGCACGTATCGATGCCAAACTGGATTTTGAGTACGAGCAAGGGTAGTAACCCCAATACCAACCGATACGAAACAACGTGGATATGCGTATCGAGTACGATTGGGGTACGTCGAGCATTTCAAACACCCCCAAAATTCGAATGGATCGTACGTTGAAGTGGATGGAGGGAGCTGGAGGTTGAATGTTACGAATACTCGTATGCATTAAAGGTTAACTTCATTTCGAAGAATTATAACATGCGAAGCATTCGCTCCCCACATGAGCCACGCTGGATCGCCATATGAGTATAATTTTGAATTGGTACGAATATGATGAAAATATGTATCTCCCTAATATATACATTATATATATACATTCTACGTACTATACTATATCATATTCAGGGAGTAATGCTTTCGAATGATGAGCCATTATTACCTGTACCTCTCACAGAAACAAAACGGCTGCCACAGGGAAACCCATTTATTTTTGATGCCATTATGAAATTTATCATCGATCCCAGGCGCTATAACCTCTACCTAATTCGAAAACCAGACAGATCTCGTTTGTCTCCATTACACCATATCTAATGTTTGCGTAGCTGCCTTTGGAGGAGTCGAGCGTAGTTTCTCTAATCAGACACATGACGTCTTTGTTATTTTATTTTGGTCCCTGAAGGTAATTTTTCTTTGCCGTAAATCAAATCAATCCTTGGGTGACTTTAGCCTCTCTGACGTCCTTACTAATGAGCATCCTTGTTAGGTGGAGACCCTAAAATAAAGTCCAATCCAAAAAGCAAAGTCGTCGAAACATAAAGTCCAAATGTAATTCTGCCTTAGAGACCATTGGCGTATCCATTCGAGGGTATAACCAGCAATTTAACGTGTTCCAGGTATTACTGGTCTGGAAAACGAAAGCTGTGGCGGCTCTCGGTACCAAAGCTCATTCGTATCTCGTAGATACACATAGCTCGTATAACTCGTTGCTGGTGAGCGCGTTTTCGATCGGCATTAAATCTCGCGTAAAATCGAGCTTTACGCATTCACCGCCATACATAAATTTTCTTTCCAGAAGGAATGGCAAACTGTCCGACCAACTCTACCAGTTGGATTTTCCTAGGTTGGTACCCCGGACCAGAGACCTTTTACCTGACAATACGTCAGGAATGAGCACGCTATTTATTCGTGGATGAAAATACGGCTTGACGAATTCGTTAAGGGTTGAATTCACGAGTCGGTGGTTAGAGGGATGAAAAGAGGGTAATAACGAAAATTCCGGAAGAATTCTCAGAGTACGGTTTCAAAAAAATTGGTAAAGTTTGGTAAAGTCAAAAAAAGTCCAAACTCAAAAACATCAACATCGTAAACTCAACCGCAAAAGTTTTGTTGGAATTGAGATCTATCGAAAACTCCTGATCCAATTAAAGGGCATTATGGTTAATAAAAATTAATAACCCAAAAGGAAGGAAAAAGTACGCGAAAGTCGATTGCTACCATCGACGTTCCATTTTGGTAGTGAAGCTTCTCCTACTACATATATACTGGGTGCAACCGGATAAAATTGAACCGAGCCAACAACCCGCTTCTCCGTCCAGAACAGGTAGGTGGGTAAAAGTCGTCCGCGCTATAAACTTTATCTTTGACAATTTGTCGAAGCGGCGTCAAAATAACGTCCACGTTCCTGGTATATGGCCGTAACGGAATTGGACCGTTCAGGATGAAATCAGAAAGTCACACGTAAATATTTTACATCGGTTCTCAAAACCGAACGTGGACGTGAGATGCGTCCCGACGTGACGCATCCAGATATTATTATTGTAGATGCATACAAAGCCATGCAAAAATATCAGACTCTGATTCTCTCTCGAGAGAAACCCAAAATACGAAAAAGACGCAGAAGCAAAGCTATGAAAAGTTCATAATCAACAAACCCAAAATAATAGGCGGAACTGGTAGCATTTTCTTTTCTAAACAATATAATTAAATGTTCATCCTGTTGTATAGTCTTAACATGGACCGAAAGAGAGGATATTCTGATGTTCCTGGAATATTGGCCGGGTTCTCAACGGTAACGTAACCATAACCGTAAAACGGACGACACACGATGATACGCGAGACGCGGCTGGAGTCCTAATGAAGACGCATGGTGACCCGGAGGCCTCGACACGCCGCGTTAACTCTGCTACGCCACGCAACGGCATCGCATTTGTTTTATTTAGCTTCACGAATTTCTCGCTACGCATTGCCCGTACCCGCGTCTACTTGGAACGTATATTCCGTACCGGATATATATGTATACACACAGTAGAGAGGATTCTACTCAAGTATAATATTATATCTATTTGGTCATTTGGGAAATTACAACCCTGTCTCGTAACTCTAATAAGCATACTGCCGTCTTGAGTAAAATTGGTCCAGACGCGATTTCACGCCTTGCGTAAGGAAATGTTGTTAATCTTTGACGTGATCATGAATTAAATCATAAACGACCATGTGATATTTTTGCAAGGAGACAAAAAATAATAATTGAATGGCTTTATGGTCTTATCACTAAGCGACAGTTGGTATTGACGAGATATCATGAAAATTGCAATCGTGACAAGGCGAAAGCTTTTTACATGCATGAAAGATCTAGGATTTAATTGATTTATTGAAAACCAAGTGAGACAGAGCGTATGCAGGTTAATTTATGCGATCGATCGAAGTGCAAAGGTCACTGCAGCTGTCGGAAGTATTGACTCCTTCAAAACCGCTGGGTAGAGTCGCAAGCTTGCTAAAAGCTTCATCGGCGATGATAGCTACCTACCGACCTCGGATGGTACTACCCATGCGTAAAAGGTAGCCCGTTAATCACAGGTAAGCCCTTCGCCTGTTTCCAGCAACAAAAGCTCCCTTGGCAAATAAGCTCGAAAGCTCGTACGACGGGATTAGCGAATACCTATTAGCCGGTTCGATCTGCCCTGAGAAACGATAAGCTCCCGTTTGCCGTTGTCTCTAGCGAACTAGGCGAAAGCGTCGATTATCCTTTAGAGCTTGCAATCTCGATGTGCTAGACACAGATTCTGTATAAAGCGCATGCAAATCGACGAGTAAAAGCTCCGACATGATTCAAACGATTAACAAGTAAATTGACCTTACAAAATTTTTAAAGACCTTCGATGATAAATTTAAAAAAAAAGCTTCGTTAAAAGCTCCATTCGGTCGGAGCTTTTTTTGAATAATTGAAATGATGTCTGGTATCAAGGTACTTTGTAAATATGCACGGTCTACAGTGTAGAATTGTGTGTGGTACATGAATCGAAAAGCTCCCTCAGCAAGTTGAGCTTTGAGCTAAGGACTGCGGTGCTTAATATCCGGCAGTGTTGTACCGTGTGGATTAATATAGATGGATATGAGTTATCTGACGCCCGGTGCCAGTGTATGGTACTGACGTGTATGACTCTCATGATAGGGGATCACAGAACTCCTGACAGGACATCCTGGCAGGACGATATCACAACCCGTTTTACGTGACTGTTGAGTGGACGCTTTCGATTCTCTGAAACTGACACTGATGGCTTATCGCATGCGATATCCCTGATCGTTCGACCGACTGTTAAGTCGTTAAGTAATGCATTTCAATTTACTTCTATTTTCGCAAAATTTGTTGGAATTGAAATTTTTCAAAATGAACCATTCCAATTTTTCACCTCGTGACCGGTGACAAGTCTGTGTAGAATTAAAATCAAAAACGGTTGTGAACGTCGACGAAGAAATAAGAGCATGGATTTTACACAAAAACCGTAACGTTTGAAGTTCTTTAATCAAAATACGGACGGCTTTCTTCTTTTCTACCCTTATCGTAATTATGTCGAAATTACACCACCAAAATCCCTGACGCTGGTCTGCTTGAGTAGGAACCTCAACGAACGACCCTGCGGTAGACCAAGCTTTGATCATCGATGACACCACCAGATGAGGTCAGACTCCCCCAGGCCTATTTCAGGTTTCCTACTCCAATCCAGGTTCTTTCTCATATTTTGGTAAATGCTCGTCTCGCTCTTCTCTTCTATCTCCTTTTCTCGCTCTTCGTTCGCAATGTCTCGGCTGACTTTCGTGAAAGCGTTAATGAGAAAACTACGAGGCCGTACAGGAAGTTCAAGATCTTCGGTCCAATGAAGAGGGGAGAGACCTGCACCCACGACTTCCTGGCTAAGCTGAGCCAGAGTCCTTTTGGCTCTCGGGAAAGTGGTAAATAGACAAGGGAGGAGGTAGAGAGAATTTTCGTGAAAATTAGAAATATCCTAGGTTATCTCAGAGCCACGAAGGTTCGCTCGTGGAAATTAGGATTTTCCGAGTGAGATTGAGGAAGGGGGACGGAAGAAGGAGAGGGATGTAATTAACGAGGGCCGCAACTCTCGCGGATGGGGGCATTACTCTGGACCTAGGATCGCGTTACAATCCTTCTCTTCTAAGCAACCCTTATACCTACCGTTACTGGTAAAACCCCAACCTTTCAACCCCATCTACCCAGGTGAACACTCTTGGGGCACCCTCAAGATATACTACCAGCGTATCGGCTGTAACATTCAGCAATTATAGCCGAAAACGAAACGGCTAACCTCAGTCGCTTTGCTATATCTCTTTGGCTAACCTTATTAAATTCGAAATACTACGGCTAATAGCCTGTAATTCAATTAGCGGCAGGCGAAGGACCTGGGAGGCAAGGGCATTCGGTGAAAGGTCAAAATTGAATGCCGCATCTTGATAACCCCACAAATGGAAAAAGCAGTACCGCCTCTGATTGGCCTAAGTTTGACTGAAGAAATAGCTGGGTAATTAAAAATTAATTTCGAGGATATCAGAGGGAATTATCATTAATTAATAACTGAAGTTCGACGTCAACAAACTTTTTGCTTAATTACAAATAAAATGTAAATAAATACATACCCTATGTAAGTGTCATCGGAGGAGTAATGGAAATGTAACAAGTTCTTCGTGGATTCAATGATCACTGTATTTTACTTCGGATAACCCGTAGGGTCGAAATAAGGGGAGAAGATTGAGTCCTGTGTATATAATACATATAATGAAAGCCGAGCTGTCGAGTGGCTTTTTATTATGATGAATGATGACGGAGTTCCATGTGGATGCTGGGAGTAAATAATGTGACTGCCGTTAAGGAAGTTCACCATGGAAGGTACAGTGGCGTGACACGAGTAGGTCATTCTGACTGGAAGGTTGTAGAATAAAAGAGGTCCCTGGTCCGAGGTAGGACATCTTTTCGTCCTCGGAAAAGGACCCTTTCTTTTCTACCCTTCATTCCCTTTCGGTCTGTCTCACGTAGGTACCCGATATCTGGTTACTTGAAGTGGATAGGGGTTGTTGCTGGAGTACCCTTGAAAAATCGATTTGATACACGCAAAAAATCATCTTTTCCAAGGATTCGTGGTTCTACGATTTTTTGTATTATTACGTTTACGCCACTGTACCTCAAGACGACCGCAAATAAAGACAAAGTCGAGGTGTCCGTATGTTAGAAAGGTGGGGTTGAAAGTCGACGAACCAAGGGGGTGAAATACCACCTAATAGAGACAGAAAGCCAATCTTCCCTTCCCAGGCTAAGATACTTGTACCGCAGGCTCTCTAATCTACAGGAGAACCCTTTCAGGTTTTAGGGGTAGAAGAGCGCAAACACAACCACCACCGTCAGACTTGCTACTAGAGAAGAGATGCTACCATCCGTTTACTGGTATTCGTGTCTCGGTCCGACACGTCCCAAAAACTTTTGGTCTTGTACAGAAAATTAAACCGGGGCGGTCAGATAGAGTTGAGTCGGTTTGAAAAAGGGTCGAAGGAAAAGGAGAAAATTACGTAAACGCGAACTATAAGTATTAATTTACAACAATAATAATAAAACCATGTAACTAATACTTAAAAATTTTTGTCCTTAACTTTGTTTCTCTTCCCCAAATTGCACAGGCACATTTCCGGTATTTTAAATACCGAAAATAAGTGGTGCATATAAGAAACAAAAAAAGCAGATCCATTTCGCAGTTTATTCTTCAGTCAAGCAGGGGGTTCGCGAGCACTTATATGAATGAAAGCCCGGTATTATTTGCTTACGGTAAGGACGTCATAGAGGGATGAACGAATGGGGGTGAAAGAGAAAGTTGAAGGGAAGTTCGCGATGTATAAAAGCAACGATGAATAATTATTAAGAGTACTTAGAACTAAAAACAAACAAGTAAACATCTCGACTCGAACATCCAAGTGCCGCATTTAACGAAATGCTGCATAAGGGTAGCGTGTACCGTGTACATATACTGGAAATGACTCCTCAACCCCAAGTTCTTGATTAAGAAAAAGCATACAGCCGGACGACAAATGCATCCAGAGACCCTGCCCATTTTCTACACAGCCCCCTACAAGGGGTTGATATCAATGAGAAATAATCAATCCACCATCTATGGTGGACCATGGATGTTGGCTCTTGAATTTCTCGAACTCATTCGAGGAGCCTACAAAAAGAAATGGATCGAGAGCCAAAGGAAAAAAAAGAGTGAGCCCATCCTAAGGAAAAAGGGGGAATGAGAATAAAGATGGCGGGTGATGATGAAATTCGTTCAGGGTAAAAAAAGTTGAGGGTTGGCAAAGAGCGACACGCATAGATATAAAATTTTACGGGCAGGCTACATCGCACCTCCATTAGCAATGCCATCTCGACTCAGGCCTTAGCCTCATAACATCCATGTCTTTTCCATAGCGGCTGGCTAGGTAACCTGCCCCGCCACTGATACTACCACCCTCGAAGCTGAGGACAACCCCTGCAGACGAGCTTGGAACTTTTTAAAAATAAGAGCACGGCGGTTCCACATTACGCGACAGAACAACCGGAAGTGCCGGAGTAATACTCAGCCTCTCGCAGTGCTCCAGCCTCACCCTTAACGTCCTCGTTCACCCACTGGCTGCGCGTTCTCAAAACTGGTAAAAGGGACTTTTCAGGGTTTGCAGTTTTAAAACACTTTCGGCCTCCCTCGTCTTCCTCGTCCGGCGACTTTCTTGACTCCTGCCACAAACCACCCTCACCTTTCCAAGCACCCAACGGGAGGGGGTTGGCATACCCTAGTCTACTGAACTCACTAAGGGTACTGGGGGGGGGGGGGGGGGTTCCATAGGGCGCGACCCGATACGACGCTCAACGGCAGTTCCCCTTTGACATCATTTAGATAAAATACGGCGCCTCTTCTATACCCTGTTCACGATTACCTCCTCCAGCAAGGTTAGCATATACTTTTTCTACCCTCGTTTCTTACCCAGGACGTAGGTACTACCCTCTTAGTTCGCCAGTAGAATATCATAAAAGAAAGGGTACCACCCCAGTCCGTATACTTACTTACCACCATCACACGACTTGAGTGAGATGAACAAAGACAAAAATTGACTTCCGGTCAAGACCCACTCAACTTACGGGGTAGTCAGAGACGGATACGGCACAGGGTAAAATTTTCTTCGGCAAAGGAGGACCGCGGGACTCCTTATGGACCACATTAAATCGAATGTTACAGACCTGAAAGTCGTTTCTCTATGGGTCATAATGAAAAAGGGGATATTTCCAGTGGGGAAACTCATGGACATCTCAGGCCTATCCTGATCCCGAAGATGAGATGATTTTTGTATTAGAGTCGTTTTACATGATGGCGAATGACATCTGTGCATCGGTTCTTGAACAGTTAAACGTGCCAAAAAGTCGAAGGGTTCGAGCGTCCAGAGGCTGCAAAGAGACAGATAAAGAGGGAAAGAGGGATACAGAAAACGAAATAGAGAGAAACAGAGAAAGATAGCCACTAAAAACTCAACGGTCTCATTTCGGCGGAACAGTCGCGGAGACAAAGTTAGCGTCACGTCCAAAACTTATCTTGGACTGTTTAATTTAACGTAGCTTCGAGTTAGCCGTTTACGTTCGCGCGACAAAACTCGGACGACAAGTGTTCGCAGCTTCACGATTCGAGTCTGTTCCGTGCATCCATTCCAACGGGTATCTCTTTTCTCTCTTCGTCCTATTCTGGCTCCCATGTCCCTCTCCTTCGTAGACCTCGTGTACGCTCCGCTCTCCATAATACGATACTGGCTGGAATGTAGTTTGAATATTCTACTCCGTCATTCTCGCCTGTACGCGCCATTTCCCGTATAATTTTCAGTTTGAAAAGTTCTCGAGAAGATGGCGACACTGTAGCTGCTCGTACGTAATATACAAGATAGAACCGTGTTTCTCGTTATGAACTTTCGGAATATTTCAATTGCGCGCAGGACTTGAAAGGGACGTTTAAAAATTGTCCAAGATATCAGCCAATTCACTCATTTTTCACTGTAAATGCGTAAACACAATTATCTCACTGGGTTTACCGTTTGAATTTACGTTTACGTGAGTTCAGACGTTTGTACAACGTCTGCACAATTTCCGGTGCTGCTGCTGCCGTTTATGATGAGGATCAAAGACGATTTCCGTTACGAACGGAAGCTTGGATATTTGTTTCCAAAGGTTGGTAGTTATATTTACGTCTGGTCTCTGAATTTAGTGTGTAAAAAAATGTATGGAATTAATAACTAAAGAAAAATTCCTCTAATCAGTGGATCAGCCATGCGTGGAAAGTTGTTAGGAGCAAAAAAGCCATTACGATTTGTTTGAACCTAAGTCAGTCGAAGGGACCAATTTACTGCAACAACATCAAACTCCCCTATCTCTATAGTCTTGGATCGCAGTTGGAGGAGACTACGTCAGCTGGCAGTGGATGTTTTCAGAGTTTTACGGGGATGCAATGTTAAGGGATGAAACGCCGAAGCCAGTGGTCTGAACGGAAGAGAGAGTGGGGCCTTAAGAAAACTCGCAATATTTACCCAACAGAAATCAGGCACGACGTAAAAATACAAATCGCCCTAATCATTATTTGCTTTACTCTGTCGTTACCATCCCTTTGGTTCTTAGTAGCAGGAATCATCCCCTCGGTACGGCACGGGAAGATCCATAAAACGGTCGAGTTTTCTTCTTTTTAAATCAAGAGACACGATCGAGTCTCTCACCAAGTACAGGCAACCGGCTATACAGGTCACGGATTACCGAGACGCTTTACTCGGATCAACTCTTATACTTGTTTTTGGAATTTAAGTAATTAAGATGTTCATTTCCGTTTACTATAATGCCAAACTCTTATTGTAAAATTCGAATGTATTTGGAAGCAAGAATGAAACAGTAAAGATTATTATTATATGACAAAAACTTATTGATATATTCACTATATGAATCGAGAGTTCCAAATCATGTGCTACCGAAATCAATAGCGTAGGAGATCAGTGCGCATTGAGATGATAAGCGAGATGGAAAATTTCACGATTCAAAAAATCATCCCTCCGCGTCTGATTTTATTGAAAAAGTAGCGACGCTAACGAGTGAACATTTGACATCGTAAAAATCAGCGCGCACGATTTCATTGGAAAATTTAAAAGCGTCGACATAAAAAAAATAAACCAAGTGAAAAAAGTCGAAAGACGTCAGACACCGAAATAGAGAATGAAAAATAAGGATTGCGAAACAGGGACAAAACGGCTCATTGGCCACGCGTTCGTCTAACTACGTTACTCTCTGGCAGTAACCATTTCTTTCCTAGTGCCAAAAAGAAAGAGATAGAAACTAAAAGAATCAAGTCGAGGATGTATGAGAGCGATAGAGAGTGGACGAATCACCCTCCAAGGGTGGGATTGCTCGCACTCGCAATCTCTGTGGGAGGAACGAAGATAAAAAACAGGGAGCAGTAGAAACTAGAAGGATATAAGCAGATAGGGGATGAAGAAAGAACGAATGGGGGCTAAAAAAATGAACACAAGGAAATCACACCAAGCGTCTTCTCGCAGCCGCGGGTCCAGGAAATTGAATAATGCTTGCTAAATTGAAAGGGGAAATTTGACGCATTCCGATGCTTTGTTGTTTGGTCCCTTTGTAATGCACCCGCCCCCCGCCCTTTCTTTTATTTCCTTCATTCCTTCTGACCCGCCGAAATAAACCACGAAAAATCAATGGGCGCCGATCGCAAACCAACGAGGGCTGCTTTCACCCGGTCGTGGTGGTCAGACGTATTGCCACGACTTAAACGGATAAAAGCAAGGCTTTCTCTATGAACGCTGCTTAAATCTGCCTCTAGTTATGGCCCTTTAAATCAACCCCAATACCACCCTTGATCCTAGGCTACCTACTAACCTACGACTTTTGGTATGTATATAGATATACAGTGTATTTTATTATACCCTTATTCTACTACTTTACTATATCCGTATTTCTTTTTTATTCTTTATTCCTTTATCATTGCTTTCTACTAGTGGGACGCGAAGTACTTTCTCTTTGGTATAAATACTATTGGTCAATTTTGTGGAGGCAATAGTAATAAACTCTTCAGGATTTAACTGTAGCTTGTAAATTTTCAAGGGGCGGTACAAATTTTCTTCGGTAAATCCAGGCTCTGCTTGGGTCGCAACTGGACTAATAAATTGAGTGTGTGAAATTTGTAGGAATAAATGACACGGAAGTTCTTGTGATGATCAAAGACTCCATCTTGGATACCAGCAATCTAACTACTAGACGAAAGGCGGCGCTATCATATTTTATCGAAATGAGAATATAATTAGTTGGAGTTACGGAAGATAAAGGAACGCCATTATGAGAGCGGTGCAATAAATGTAAATCAGGTACTCGCGGAACCGGTATTAATTCACACTAAAAACGCAGAGAGGGCGCCACATAGAGAGTGCAAATGGCGAGAGTATCATTGAAATAAAAAAGTATAAAGAAAAAGGGAGAAAAAATTTGACAACGCGAAAACTTTATTTAAAAACCGATGTCTTTCAAAAAATATTCACACTATATTGACACGATGTTAAAGCGTAGAAAGCTTTTTTATTTTTTTTATCGTAGAGTGGCGGCACCTTCGTCCTTTTTTTTACAAGGTCACAGGTCACAAATTGAACGCGACAATTTATTCGGCCACTTTTAGCCATTAGATCGACAATGGAAAAGCAGCCAAAGGGTCGCTTACGTTACCACCTAGTGTGATAAGGGTGGTTTTCGCAACGGGTGGTAGTGGTTGTCGTTTGGGAATGGAAGTCACTCGCAATCATAACTATCAAAACCAGAATATGCTAGGCGAATTCTGTCTCAATCTTCTCCATTTTCACTTTCAAGCACTTGCCAACGATCCAACTCCCTTTTCCCATCCCTTATCCTACAGCAGTTCTCCTCATCTTTCAGGAGATCCTCGAGCACCAACCCCCCGTCGTTACAATCATGTCGCTTGTTTTGTCATTTGTTACCGGCAGCAATTTTAGGTGAATCCTCAACAGAGCAAAAAACATCCCCAGACACTTCTCACCCCCTCTTGCGACAAAATCTCATGAAAACGTCGTATCATAATCCAGAATCAAAATTACTGCACTTTATGCAAGAGCACGACATCTAACGATCGATAACAATTAAAACCAACCTAGGAATAATATTTATGACAAAAGTTAGCCTGTACAAACAAATAGGCATTTTCCGAATTTTTCAACCCTGCTAAAAATTTTTAAAAATTTCTTGAAAAACCAAACAGAAAAATCACCACGAACTTCCAACTACACCATGTTCCAATTCCGTCTTATTTTCTTTTCCTCGTACATCCACTTCATTATTATTCTCTTACCCATCCAAGCACCCACTCGCTATATGTCAATGTTCTCAAAAAAAAATAAAAGGACAACCGAAGCCAGGACATTCATTTTCTTTATAGTTAGGTGCATTACGAGAAATGTCGCCGATCCGCCAGCGTGCCAAGTCACCGGTTTGGCTTTACATAGAGGGACAAAGCAATGAGCGTCGTTATGGCCAAGCAGTTGCCGTAAAGACTGGCGTTTCACTCGGCGCACAAAGCACGCTACTTTCCTACCCTTCCGTCGTAAGCGTCGTCTTCATCCCTAGGCAACCAACCACCCCGCGAACCAGACCTACCCCGTCCACCCATTGTCAGCCAGAACGGCAGGCATTTCGCGCTGCCAAGTTGGGCCCCCTCCTGCCCCTTCAGTACGAAAGCCTGAATTTTCAGTCTACCTCGCATAAAAAGCGAACCGGGTTTATTTAAGAGGCCTCTCGTAATCACGGTCACTTTCCTCCCTTGTGAAAGTAGCGGAAAATGGAAGCCACCGGCCCGATAAGGTCATGACGCTTACTTTAACATATCTGTCATCCCTCTGTAAGTCATCATTACCATATAAAATTATTTAGACCTGCCCTTACCCAATACATTTTACAAAAATATATTAAACCCATAACAAACGTTCCATTACTATGAATATTGGGTTTTAATGCACTATTCTCCAATTACACTATCTTTGTTACGTAATTCTAATTCAAGCCAATACATAAAGTTTCCCGATGGAGAAATTCACTTTTCAGTTTCACTTTTTTTAAATGTGTATCACAGCAACGATATTGACCATCCCTTTGTCCATATACGAATATGAAACCAATTTGAGTTTTACTATGCGCATGCGAGCTTTACAGGGTTGTAAACTTTAGGGGTTGAGAAAGGATACATACGGAAAAAATTTGAGAAAAAACCAAGATAAAAATATTAAACCTTCTTGGCACTTCATTCCCTATTCTCACCCTCGAGCAAGTACCAGAACCATCGACTTCGGGATGAATCAGTCGTTTCGCAATTTCTTCATGTTCCTTGCTACTCCCCACACTCCGGGTCACACAAAGCGCCAGTAAAGAATCCCCGGGTCTGGTGCCACGACGGTGGCAATCGACGCCATATAAACGCTCCGGTTCGTTGCTTTTATGGTACTGATATAAAGAGACGGTCAACTACCCGCCAACTGCTAGACAACGGTTTATGAACTCCGACCGAGATTACGTAATCCTACCGGTTTCTCACCTGGATATTTACAATCGGCGATAACCCCACCGCGTGACCTTCCGCAAAGCACGTACGCGATATGAAAAAAAATGAATCACATGCGCCAGCATAAAAAAATAGAACAAGAAAGACATAGGTGCTTTTATTCCTGGTGTGTCCGCATTGCGGTCCCGGTCCTACTCGTTCGTCAAAGTAGTCCGGCCGATTATGTATGATGCCTTTATATATGGGACGCAAGGGTAGAGGGTTGAAATAGAACGGAATGGCGCTGGGTAATGGTACAGTAGCACTAGGTACGGTGCCATTGGAATATGATGGTTTTGTGCTAAGCCAGACCGATGGGTAAAGGGAGTAGTAGGAAACGACCGAAGTTATCCAACCGGCTGAGATTTTGAGGGATGCAGATGCAGCGGCTGCACTTTAGACAGAAGAGCGTCTAGTGTCAAGTGGCAGAGGGATACGGAGGACTGAAAAAGGGGTGAGGTTAGGGGGCTAAATCGTGGGGATACAGTAGCGGATGATAGTGGTAGAAGGTTTTAGAGATGCGAGTCGAGGGGTTAAAAGATGGTTCAAAGGGGTGCAGCGTAACGACGTCTTGTCGCATGCAGAATCTACTTCGCGATAACCGTGATAAAATGACTCCATTATCGTCCCCATGTGTACGCGACCAATGTGACAACCACTCAAATATTTTTTTAATCTGTCGAAATCACTTTAGGAAACTACCCTTATTTTACTTGGCTTACTCGTTTTAGACACTCGTGATCTTGCGATGATGTCGTCTTGAGGAACGCGAAGGGTAGTTTTTTTTGTTCTGCATTTTAACCCTCTGGTAGATCATTCCTGACAAGGCTCTTCGGATAATGCAGTATAAAGTTTCGCGGATAACACGATCTGAATGTTTGTATAATATTTTTGCCAATGTAATACCACAAAACCATTGTTTTAAACATTTACATTTTCTCGAAATTCAGTGAATTAAAATAAAAAATGACGAATGAACTACATCCATTTCCACGATCGAAAATCGCTGGCCAAGCTGCTTCTGAATTATTTAATCTCTCATCTACGAAAGCTTCACTACCCCCAATCCACCATTTACATCAGCAATCCTGATAATCCTCATTCGACTGCTCGTAACAGTAACCAACCTAATATCAGTTTCGAAAAATATTAATACAAAAAGAAAGATCATACAATTTCCGACATTGTAAAATCACAATTTTAAGCTCGACTTTCGCGGCCGTAAAAGAGGGTGCCTGACGTCACAAAAATGGCTTTGAGGCGAAAAGAGAACAGATTTTCTAATCCCCTTTGACGAAGACTGCTGTGGTTAAACGTACTACACGACAATCTCGCAAGATTAACGGATTAGATCCCAAATCTCTGGCCCCAAGTGCCTAATAATTAATCTGTGTGAAGTTAGCCCAGCACTTTTCGAATTTTTTATTATTGAAACTTGTGCTGAATTGTGATACATTTGTGCTAACTTGTACCGTTAACCCGAAGTCTATAACTTTAACAGTTTTCGAAGAAATTGAAAAATTTTCGTGGTAGTCCTTCGCTTGTGCTACACCATAAAAGCCGTGAAAATCAGAATTTCGAAAAACTAAATGTTGTGCTGTGTTGTGCTAGGAAGCACAACAAGTTTCCCTCATGGCAAATCTAGTTTTCACGGTTTCGAAGAAACGCAAAAATGCAACCCTCACGGAATACCGTGAAAGGGTTGTTCTGAGAAGATTTTGCCATAAGGGAAACTTGTTGTGCTCGCCTAGCACAACGCAGCACAACATTTAGTTTTTTGAAAATCTGGTTTTCACGGTTTCGGAGTAACGCAGAAATGCAACCCTCGGGGAATACCGTGAAGGGTTGCTC
>JAYRCB010000402.1:321904-352156 GCA_036026315.1 Trachelus stipa
GCACAACATTTAGTTTTTTGAAAATCTGGTTTTCACGGTTTCGGAGTAACGCAGAAATGCAACCCTCGGGGAATACCATGAAGGGTTGCTCTGAGAAGATTTTGTCATAAGGGAAACTTGTTGTGCTCGCCTAGCAGAACACAGCACCACATTTAGTTTTTTGAAAATCTGGTTTTCACGGTTTCAGCGTGACGCAGAAATGCAACCCTCGGGGAATACCATGAAGGGTTGATTTGAGAAGGTTTTGCCATAAGGGAAACTTATCGTGCTCGCCTAACACAGCATAGCACAGCATTTAGTTTTTTGAAAATCTGGTTTTCACAGTTTCAAAGTAACGCAGAAGTCCAACCCTCACGGAATACCGTGAAGAATTGCTCTGAGAAGGTTTTAACGGCACAAGTTAGGACAGATGTAACACAATTCAGCACAATTTTGAAAATTAAAAAGTTCGAAAAGTGCTGTGCTAACGTCACACAGGTTTAATAATTAATGACGACCCACCGCCAGTATTAAGTCGTTTTAATATAAAACTTTGTTGTGTCATTTTCTCACGTGACTTTAGTATCATTTAAATTAATCGCTAAACCATAACAACAACAACAAAACCCATAAGAATTTCACATACTCGCAAAAGTATCCTTTTCAAACTCAAACCGAACCCGAACATTAAAACCCATATACGAGATACCTTACCTATAATGCTTATGACAGGAGTCAAGTAACAAAAAATCTATATATAAAAACACATATATATTCCAATGTTAACTTCAAATGAAGTCGTTCTCATGCAAACGATAAAATCCTTGATTCCAACCTGCCATTCAAGGTTTACCATGAAACGGATGAAACGCAGACTTCTCGTACCTAGACAGCGAGTTGAGGTTAGGTATCCCAGAACACGTTGCGGAACGCGGTGAATCCGTGTGCGTGTGGCAAAGGGAATATCAACGGGTCCCATCTATGCGTGAAAAATGATGGCGATATATCAAAGTGGGAGGTCATTAATCATCGTGTGGGATTGGGGGGTGAGATCGGTAGCCCGGGACCACGGGCAGCTAGTGTCGCCGCAGCGAAACGAAATCCTCCGGGCGGAACCGTCGGCGCACCGCCAGAGGAAAAACCATCTCCGGCTGCTAACCAAAACTCACCGCCCTGTAACCGATCCGGAATGGAACGTATGCGCCGACACAAAGGACTCTTCGGTAACGCATATCCGCGTACCAACCCTAGATAAACGTATGTGCAATTCCAGTCAGAAAAAAAGGATGGCATCAAAGTAGAAAAATTTTTTTTTGACAGAGACAAAAAAATGTAAATCCGTTATTGAAACCAAACCTTCCTGTTGACGGTTACGAGTAAGGTTCCTCGTTCGTTTGAAATTTGAAAAATGAAATTTGTTTCATAAATACTCGTGATAAATACTGAAAAGTGACGTGGACTAACGCAGAGATAAGTCTGTTCGCCATTGTAATGGGGGATGCCGGTAACGATAGGGTTTTTTTATATGGTGGATATAGAATGCGGGGAGTGTGAAAACGCATAGGACGTCAGGATTTTGATAGTGTTCGTGGACAGGAACGTTGATATCATTATAAACGAGCCGGGCACCGGAACTCCACTCAATTTGTTTCATACCCACTGCCACCGCCCAGTGCTGCCACCCTCCTGGATCCTTTACATCCAGAGCAGCCAGTAGTGCCAACCAGTGGCTATAGCCGGGCATCCCTTCCGGTTGAATCCGCGATCCACCGTTGATACTTTGTCATCGTAATACATTTGGACAAAAAAAAAGTACAGCTAAATCTTCCCCCTTTTCGTACGAGTGTCGCGACGGGTGACGTCCCTCCCCTCTTTCGCCCTCCCTTTCACTCAGATATCCCATCGGACGAATGAAACGAAGATAGTGGAAATTGCAAATGACAGGAACGAAGATGAGTTCACTTAAAAATCATGATTTGCAGGTTCCCTCTCTGTCTCCTTTAAAACGATACCGATTTCGGATCAGACTAAATGAACTTAATCGTTATTCCTGATTGATGAGACCAGTAGAGACGTTTTGCTGAGGTAAAAAAAAGGACTCAAAATAATCGATACCCGACAATACATTGTTGGACAATAATTGTCATAGTGAATAACTTAGCCAAGTTTTCGTATGTTATTTAATCGCTGTGACATTGACATATATATGCACAAGTAAAAAATAAATATTGGAAGATTGGGGAAAAAGAGGGATCGAAGAAAAAAAATACTGTATACGAAAAATATATAATAAAGGTAGAAAACCCATGTAAATAACGGGGTATCCGTGTCTCGTATAGGACTGCTTATCAGATGCCAGTCATGTAAACCGATTCGCAGATAACCTGAGCCTTCTGGCCAATGGACGTGCCCAACAGCGCACGTCGCGTAACACGAAATGAATGATGATTCATGCGGCACGCGAGCGATTTCACGTCGTGTTCTCGTATTCTTTAGTATACCAAACGGTGGGTAAGTGGGGGATAATACGCCGTCATTCGGTGTACGTGCAACAGGGAGAAATAAGAGAGAGGGAGAAAGAGAGAGAGAGAGACAAAGTCCAATCAATATGTACGGTAGCTCGTGCTATGTGTCGCGTGTCGTGTGTATATATATGTATTTGTTACGTCAACGGAATCTTTTTCGTTTCTTTGAAAAAATCGCCGTATCGGAATTGGATCTGCCTTTATTATTATTTTATTTATATTTTTGTAATTCCCGTCACGTCAGGTTAACGTATACAATCGACATGTAAAATTCTTTAACGAGCTCTTTTGATGGTTTTTAAGTTTTTTTTTTTTCACGTTGCTGTATTCGTGTATCGTATTATATGTATTATGTATGTATATATTGAGTATAAATGATATATATCATACCGTATGCGGGAAATAACTGTATGAGTCAACCTGGTAAATCAACAGATGGAGCTATAACCAATCTCTTTAAAACGTAGCCATTACAGGGTGGCACACTTCCGTGATGTGGATGATGCCCAGTAGTAAGGGCCATTCCCAACCAGACACGCCAGGATGTTTCATGAGAAATGAATGAAACACTTCGCGCGATTAGACCTTATGGTGACGCAAGGTTTCGTGCTGCTCGAATTTATCCACGTGAATTGAAAATATTTTCAATTTTGTCGCGGACGCTGCCTCGTAATGAATATGTAGAAATTGGTGAAATTTAATCCCAATGCTCTTGTAAAACCTTATCCGGATTCCTCAAACTAGAATTGCATAAATTCTAACCCTTAACAAGCATAGTTCGGAGAATCTATATATACAATAATTTGAACGATTGAATATCCGAAAATTCCTTGGCTAGGATATTGAACCATTAGGATAACAGGTACGTCAGCGTATTGTAAATTAGACGATTCGGGTAGCAGAGTGGTAAAACGGATGAATGGGTAACTCGGGGGGGGGGGGGGTCTGACCTAACGTTACAATAAAGAAATGACATTAAAATTTTTTTAGGTCGACGAAATAAAAATAACATATGGAATCGTCGGGTCTGATTCTGAGTCCGTTTCAATGATTGCGCCCTTAGAATCGTTCACGGACCCTCATAACTTTTAGCGAACGTTAAGGCGAGATCGTGCGGCACGCTCGGTAGACGGTGGTTATATAATAATTTGACTGCTGTCAGTCAGCTCACGTGCTAAACTTTATTGGAATTGGATCCGTAATCTTGGTACATTTCCTAAGATGTAGAGAGAGAGAGAGACGGTTTGCTCTGCTTGCTATATCTGTCGCTCTTATTCTTACCGCCCTTCGACCCCGACCCCATTCCGCCCCCCTCACTTCTGTGCCCGAGCTACAGACAAATGGGAATTGGGGGATCTAATCTGACGGCTTACCTAACGCTAATATCCTCGCATCCTCGACGAGGCCTGCCAGGCCAATCTCAAATCTCGGGAATGGAGTAGGAAATCTCGGAGACGTTGATTTGAACTTTACGTCGTGTTACCTATCGTATTACAGGAACAGAGAAACACTTGAGGGACCCATGAGAGAATTTGGATTAGTATATATTTCAAGGATTGAACGTTAAGGGGATGAAATTTGTGTTAATGGACTTTGAAGAATTTGGTTTAGGTATTTCAGTGGCAAAACTATTTTGAATTTTCAATATAAATTTTCAACTATGTTTAAGTCCTAAATAGAACACGAAACAGGCCTTAATGGTGATTTACGGTAAATTGCAAGGGAACAATAACCAAAGCTGGTAATCCCTCAGTTGCATCCTGACCCTCCTCATCGTGTACTACTTAGTTTACAGGGCTACCCTCTCTATTGGTAACCTCCTTGATCCACCCCTTGGCGTGTCACGTGCATGCTACTAGCCCTTGGCACGGAAAGCGACACGCGTGCCGGAGCGTGTGGGGAGTCTAGTTACTAAAAAGAGGCTTTCGGCAGGGGGCGAGGGGTGAAAGTGAGAGTGGGAAACGACTGGTAAAATTGGAGAAAGGGAAAACGAGGTAAAAGCTCAGGGAAGAGAACCAGGGGATTTTTTAACGGTACAATACGTAAGGGCTCTTACTTGGGACTTTTTTCTTGTCGTTTCAAAGGGGAGCGAGAACAAAATATATTTCAGGCTGGGAAGTTACCTGTTAAACTTTATTTCCAGATCCTATACGAGGGCGACAAAGTCAAAGGGAACAAATATCCTTGAACACGCTGGCGTCGCTTTTGAATTTTACGGCGTATTATGTCGAGAGTGTCCAGGGCATTTGAAGGCGTATTAAGGAATGTGAAAATGACGGAGAAAGAAGAGGAAAAAATATTTAATACAAAAAATTAGGAACTGCATGTATTAAGTGATACAGAGGGAAAAAGATCTTTTCGTAAAGAATACAATTTTGAAAATCCTGAATGCTTTCTTTTTGTGATAATTATTTATTCAGGCTATTTTATAAGTAACCTGGTACGATATGGGTGAGCATTTTCTTTTTATTTCGACAAGTACTTCGTATGCAGATTCTGTTACAAGGTGGCCTCGGTGTATACGAACATTACTTGTACGGTGTAGCACACGGAGAAACTGGTAATAAACGATGCACTGTGCCGAGCTTAAACGCAGCTTTATGAGATCCTGGCCATGATTAATAATTCTCTATCCTCTCTCGTCCTCATCAGACGCACCTCTCGTCTTCATCTTAGAGATCTTAGGATCTGTTGGGTTATGCACTGAGGTCTTACCGTAGAGATGCTCTTACTTACAAGTCGAAATATTAATACCACCGAAAGCGCAAATGGTTTAGGGTTAGGTTAGTAGGTATATGTGGATGAAGCAGTGGATTTTACAAATCCAAGTAAGCGACTACTGTTAATACTAAACTAATGAAGGATTTTATGAAAATCCTTATCGAGGACATTAATAAACTTTAAATAATAAAGTCAGTGCTCATTATTGTAGATAAGAGCTGTTACCTAGGTAACTGGACCATGTTAATATATGTGTTCATTGTTTGCATGATAAATTATTGTTACCTTTGTACGAATTACGATAAATTATTTCCAGGTTAGGTGAAGATGATGATGTAAAAAAAACATGTGAAAAGTATATATCAATAATAGGGTAAATGTAGAAATATTATCAGACAAGTTATTATCCTTTATTATAGGAAATCCATATAAGAAGTTACCGATCGATGGATAATTAAAATTCTATAACTAGAGTTTAGACACCAGGGGTGGTTTATTGTTTTACTTAAAAATCTGTAATTGCCGCACGTATGAAAATTTTATCTGTCTAAGGCCTTTGTATGCGATTTTTTTACGAGAATAAAAAGAAAATCAAAATCAAAATGCAGTGACAAGTGGAAGGATGAAAAGTGGTTAAAAGAGACGCAGGATGAAGATCGGACCTACATTGCACCGAATCCCGCTCTATTCTACCCTAAAGTTCTAGGGGTTGAAACTGGCGGCGCGCCGGGGGCAAAGGTCTGTCGGTGGCAGCTAGCAGCAGCTCTTTCTGATGGATTGGCTCTCGCACGCCCCTTGATTCTCTACCAATCCCACCCCAATTCACCCACTCCGCCCTTGAGAATTACACAGCACAGTCGCTGGCCACAGATATATATGCCGCCGATTTCACTGAGTTTCCTTCAAGATCGAACAAAGCAGCCCTTAATTACAGAGGGTAAGGAAATTTATAGGATAACTAGCAACAACGTGCGAGCCACGCGTGCACTTTTTGGTTTCTTTCACGGTCGCTCCAAAAAAAATTTCATTAAATTCCTCTCACACTTATTTCGCAATGGTTGGTTTGCAATAAGCAAATTGATTAATTCGAATTCATCGAAATTGAACATTTCATATTCATTTCGGACTGAATTAACAAATAAAATTTCTGAACCAAAGAGTTTGGAATTTTATTTTTGTTTGATGTCCAATATTTTTTTACGATAATTGGAAAACTGTTGAAAGATTGTGAATTTCTGATAATTGGAAACGTGGGAAGGGCAATGTGAAAATTGAAAACAAAAACGTAAATTTCAGATACTTACAATTATATAATCTGGACAGTCTCAATAATGGAAATCCAACTCTTGTACACTCTTTCGTAAGTCTTTTTCATATTTGGAGATAGAACAAAAGTTATGCAAAAAGTATGTTATGCGCATGTAAAAATTAAATATAAAATTGCATGAAACTTTCACAGTTTAGCTCAAGTCAGGCGTGTACGTATCAGGCTGTGATAGCGAGTAAGTTTTCTTGTTATTTGTTCTTGTATCTGTTACTTGTGTATTTAAATGCCTTTATAAATATTTTGTAAGCATTGCCATTGTAAATCTGCAAAATGACAGCCGATCTAAAATTCTCATTGACGTGTGATTGACTGGCTCAAATTACGTAATACGCAAAGTAGGGTTCATGGGGAATCAGCCCAACTGTGAATCAAATTAAAACGACCAGCCATTAAACCGATAAGGAGAGAAGGTGAACTAAACGGACGCTCGTGATTGGCCTGAAAAGTGGCTTCGAAATATTTCGAATTTCGAGTTTCGATGTGCCATGTCTTTTTAAGACAGAAAAAGAAAAATTAATCTGTAGTACCACAGTTAAAAAAAATAATCGTAACGACCTCAGATACGTGTACTCTCACTTTTAAAAGTATCCAGAGCTATTTTTCGGTACTGGTACTCGTGGCTACAACGACAACTGGTTCGACAATCTATATTTCGATATCTTATTGGAAATTGGAGATGATAAAGTTTCCAAGAGATTGGCCCATTGAGAAGTGGCTCTTGGCACGACAAGTGGAATCCACTTGCCTTTTGTACCCGGAAAACACCATAACTTGGAGTGGAGCTGGTTTTCAGGGTGATACGAGTTAAAGATAAGAGGGGTTCAAGAGAGTGAAAGAATCTTATGAGCTTGAGAAGATACGATAAGAATTACTTGTATAGCAAGAATTAAATTTAACTTTTATATATATATATATTTTCTCTGTCTTAGGGAATCAAGAACCACTAATGAAATTAACCAAGAATTTTTTTTACCGCACTTGTAATCTGTCGATTTCATATCTAGATTTTCCTGTGAGAATTTACAGTAGCAACCCTCCTCTACTCCTCTTGCCGCCCCACGAAGCATCTACCGTGTTATTGATAGAGGGTCGGCGACTAGAGCCAGACTGACATATAAAAAGATGATAATCGCGTTGAGGGATGAAAGGGGTGGAGAATTATCCGGGGGGCAAATTGGATCCGTGAAATCTTGTCGGCGTATCAGACGCAGGATCAAGTTTTAATTAAACCGTGGATCACAGGGTTTAAGATATTTATTTTATATTTCAACACCATCCCCTTTGGTCTGACAGTAGACTTCACTGCCATATACAGCCAACTACCCTTCTACCGTGGATTGCCGCTACAGTTCCGCTCTATATACATATATCCTGTGAATTCCACCTCTCATCACACGCACCCCAACCGAACCGAGCAACCCTTTAGAAAATTTACCCGCTACGTACATTCAGCCCAGCGGAATTCATCCCTCTGCAGCTTAGACTTTTCAATTTTCCAGGGTAATAAAATTCAAAGATTTTACGAGACTGGGAAAGCACAGCCACACCCTTAACGTTACTGCAGTTTCAACTCACGCAACACGTATGAACGCTGTAACTCTCAGAAGTCAAACATCAACACGACTTCCTTTACCACCCCCTTCGAAATCAGCATCACTTCAATTGCATATCATTCAGATGGCACGAGGAGCCAATTTGCCTGTAACCCTAGCACGAAGAAGCAGCCGTAAAGGCTTTTTAAGAAATTTAAAAGACTCTACCGACCGCCAATTGAGCACGAAGAAGATAACGTAAAAAATTGGTAATAAAAAACAGAAGTGGCAATAAAGAAAAAATAAAGACTAACTGAACAAAAGACAAGAAAGGATCGCTTATGATAGAAAATTTGTATAAAGAAAACGAGGGGATGACGGAGCGAAAGGATTGATCCTACAAAGACGTAGACACCTGTTGATTCATTAACGTACTTCATTAAGTTCAAAGAAAATACTCATTTCTCCCACTACCGCCGTTCTAACAAACGCACCGATTTAAAGTCACGTGCGCCAGATTTGATTCACCACAATGACCTTCAAAACTGGTCGAATCCAATTTCGCAGGGAACAGCATCGTCCGAGCGTAAGTAAAAAATAATGTCACGTGTGTCAAAAAAATATTTTCTTTTTTCGTAATTTTACAAAAATTTCTCACTATCACTACAATCCACTACTTACGCGATCCTCCTATCCTGGATAATGCGCTATGCTACGAGCAGCGAGATTCGCTTGTGAATTTTCTCGTATAACAGATTTTCCAATCTGGCACACCAACCCCCGTCCTACACTGCACATACGTATAACGCAGCCAGATTGAACGTAGCGAGCCGGGGGAATACGATTGTCGACGCAACGTTCTGGAAGAAAAGTATCTTACAAAGGTTGGAAGAAGCCAAGGCGAGTGGCTGACGTACCCAAACAGAAGTAAAGCGAAGGAATCGTGGAGAAAAGAGGAATAGGGAGAAATGGGGGTGAGGCGAATGAGAGAAATGAGAAATGGAAGAAAAAAAGGAAAGTCAAGTGTAACTTGAAATAGATGCAGGAAATTGAAGGCAAGCAGGCAGACAGGTAGGTACCCAAGACTTGTACCTATATGCAGGTTCTACCTACGTTGCTAGATGCATCTTAGAGAAATGCCGAAGTGCCATAGAATAAGAGGAGGGTAGAAAATACAAGAAAGTAAAGGAGTGGAAGGATAAAAGGAATTGAATGATATATGACGAAGTTTTGGTTGTATATACACCGTATATTATATATACAAGTGTACGTGTATGCTTATATACACTTTTTTTTCTGTATATATTTGGTTGCTAAGATCGATGAATGGGAAACACATGTACATCTTAGAGCAGATCTGTTCCCCCTGTCAGCAAATATCACCTCTTATTCCTGCCTGGACCCTTTGTATTCCGAGCACATATCACTTAAGGGTCAGGGCCTTCAAAATAGATCCGTTTCTTGCGAAATAACACGTATTGCCACGGACACTTGTCACGGGCCAGGCATACCAACGTGACGGTTCTTAAACAATTTTACCGTGAAAGATCGGATCGTGGGGAAAGTTCAGGGGTCGGGAAAAAAGTTTAGGATGAAATCGAACAGGGTAGTTGGTAACCTCGAAGTGATAAAACGAAAAATGGTGATGAAGTTTTTGAAAGAAAAAATACGTTTTTTTTGGACATTGTATAAACAAAATCAAAGCTGATTAATCAGGTAGTGAGAAATGAAGCTGTCAGTTTAGCAATTGTTTTGGGGTTGTTATCCGACTGCGAAGAAAACAAAGTCTCGTCTGTTAGTAATAAGTAGTTACATACCGACAAAGTCAGACGGGAGTTAAGTGTTAATCCAGAAAAGTAGCCGGGATAAAAAGCAGACGCGGATATGATAAATAAACTCTGATTTAATTTTCACTCAAGTGAACTCGTGCTGGGACGGGGGGTGGATTACCCTTAATATCGCGGAGGGATAGGTATTAATTAAATCCAGTCTCACTCGGTACGAACGAGTCTGAACGTCGGCGAAATGAAGCTCCCTGTATAAAAAGCATTACTTTCTGCAAGCACGAAAGTGCGACGCACGTAGGAATGTAAAATATAAAATTTAGTGGAAAAATATAGGGGTTGGGTTAGGTTAGGTTAAAACAGATCCACTTGTTAATTTTTAAATAATGGTGTATATTATTTTAATTTAGTAATTATTTTGATCATGTTTTATCTGTACATAAAATTAATGTTAAATCTTTAGAAAGGTTTGAAATTTGGACAGTGATAATACAATTTTTATAGATCAAGGGAAAAAGTTATATCTGACTGGGAAAGGCCGGTAAGAGTTCGGAGCGCAACAGTGGCGACATCTTCATCTACAAATGGGTATTTCCACGAGGATGAACTACCCTGAAATGGTAAAGTTTCACACCCGCCAGATGGCGCCGCTTATATCGACGTCGTTGTGACGTTACGAAAACTTCCGTGTAAAAGCTCGCTTTCCGACCGACGGCGAGTGACCTTATCGGCCATCGACTGACCGATAACAAATGGTGTCCACTCGTGCTACGGAAATTGATCATTTTTCATTCATCCAGAAGCTGATAAACCAATTCCTTCGATATGTCCCAGACCTACCCTCCTGCAGCACGACACTTCTTCATTGTGAACACCATCATAATTCATCAGTTAACAAAGCCTGATTTTGTCAAAAAATAAGAAATTAAAATAAAACCTCAATTTTTTTATTACCAAAAAATTCATAGGTAATAAAGTGGGTACTTTTTTACAAGAAAAAGTCACTATGAGTTATACGACTATGACGTATGTATACATCCTACATATATGTATATAGAGTATGAAAGCATTATGGCGTAAATTTCCCGTAAAATTAACCATAGAAAAATCCCTCGTATTTCAGAAATTCTTTCATGCGCCTACCAATCTCACCAGTTCTCAGTCGTACCAACCTCGGTCATGCAATTCCAATTTTCATAGCGGAATCCAATAATTCCCAAGCTACCGGGTGCTGACGCAAAGCTCAGGCGGGATCTCGTAAAGCGAGTAATCCGCCATTCCTGAGAGTCTCGCGAGTCGCTCAACCGTACAGGCCGGTATGAGATAAAGGGAAGAGAAGAATAAAGAAAATCGAAGTACAGACAAAGAGTAATATGTAATCAAAGAGTAACGAGTAACGCAAGAAACAATAGCAAAAACTTGTAAATGCTGATCATTTTGAAAATTCCTTTATTGAATTTTCTATTTTATATATAATACATATAAAATTTATATATCAACGTAATAGTCCAGAATGCCAATAAAGATTCGCAAAAATTTTAAAAATAACCAAAATTTTGTATTCTACTTGAAAACTACGCCTCGAGTGAGGTTCGTGTCTGTGCTAAGTATATATACGGTTCACTAGATGGATTACAAAGGCTCGATAGCTCCTACCATATCCACGCCTATAAACCTTTCTATGGCTAACCGCCTTATCCCGTAGCAGTGGCAGGAACAATGTTAATCAGACTGGGTAAACACCTGCCGCTGATTGTGCTACGTGTATGGGAAGTACAGGAAGGCACACAAAGCGCCTCGCAATCCACGAGGGTGGAAACATCGATCGGCCAAAGCCGGTGCTAACCAGGAAAGAGGCCGCTGAAGAACCGCAAAACGTCAGAGCCCTTTTGTACCAGTTAGTCGCCATACTTGTAACTGTTTCGGAAATGGCATTTTTCTTGAAAAAAAAAAAAAAAACATTTTCCCTCACTAGTTCCACCCTTAGTTCCACCACTCACAAAACATTTTTTTCTATAAATTCCTCAGGAGCACAACTGCCAATACGAATCGCTGATATTTGAATTTTGACCTAACCCCTCCCACCCCTCCACACTCACCTCCGTCAGACTTCTAATTTACCTTTTTCTTCTCCAAAGTCATCCGTTTGTTTTTCACTTTCACATTTCCATATTGTCCAAACGGCACAGACCTTTATGGAAATTCCATTGGAAACGCCTTGCTGCGTACCGATATTGACTTCGAACCGAATACTGATAACGCATGCATTATCGGCCTCCACCTAAACTACCAGTAGTATGGTAACCACTATATGGAGGCAAGCAGTTTGCTTCGTGTCAATAGAGATATCTCAAGACCGTATGCATGGTAAACGTCAACGCAAACTGGCATGTACGTGGTCAGATGGAAATACGTTAGTGCGAGATAATTAAACAAAACCGTCTGAAAAGCATTGGAAAAAGCTAAAGAGAATTTAAAAACATATAAAAGCTGCATACGTATATCTAAATAATGAATAAACAAAATAATTAATCAACAAGAATCTTATTAAAAACCCTAACGCCAAATAATATCGAAAATTAAATGTCATGTGGCGACAATTAACCCGTTGACGAATAATAGTTACTCCCACGTATACAACAATAACAAACAATACAAAGAATCTGTATTCGCTATACAACAAGCGATCGGTCCTTATCATTAATTCACAAGGTAAGCATGATAAGCAGTTTCGATTTAGGCATCGATTTCAAGAACCCAAATTAATAATAACACAAGACCACCCCACTACCCCTAAATAGCAATTCTGCAAAACGACACAAAGATACCTATAAACGCGTGCCACCGTTAATTTAATTTACTAAAAAATTCGAAACACCCTTCATTATAATCTCCTGCCACGTGCTTCGAGTTATCAACCTCGATCGGCTAATTGAAACAATAATAAAAATAACTGATCAAAAAAGCGCCTGGAATATTTCAACAGTGCGTTACAGTATTTCGTTGCGTTTCTACGTCACGCGCGAATAATTCCCCAAGATTTTCGTAAGGGTTTGTTAGGGGATGACTGACCCCATCCTCCCTTACTCCCACGCCGTCATTCCAGCTAGATGTTTCTGGAGTGTGAAATTAATGTCATTCATTAACCTAAGACATTCTCGAAACGGCACGTACGTGTTTACATGTGTATGCGTATGTGTGACCTACCCTTTGCGTACCCGGGCATGTCTGACCATAATAAGGCAAGTACTACTTGCGTACATTTAACAGTCTGACACGTGTAGGTACGTCGATGCGTACTTGTGCGTATACTTGTATGCTTATCAAAGGGAGTCGTCCGTTCAGTCTTCAGAAAGTCGACTGTGCGTGTAGAGAGGGTGCCGAAGAAATGTCAAAAGATCCATTCATCCCTTAGTAGACTGCGCTCTTATAAATTCAACCCTTACGCGCTTTTATACGTCTCTTGAGCGCAACTGCCACGTGGAATAGGTGTATAAATACATGTAAAATGAAATTTAGTTTAAAAGTGGAGAAAAGGAGGTAGGACCGTACGAACGTGTCAGCGTACCTCGTTTCAAATTTATAAACAGCCGACCCCTCCACCTAGCAACTGAATACCGGAAGTGAGGTCAGTAAACGCAAACGTGCCTGTAGTCTTCTCAAATAATTTCTTTACAATTATCGTGGGCGGCTTCCGGTTGGAAATTCGATGTTCGATGTAGGAAAAAAGTCTGATGGAATTTTTGTATTTGCCGATTGGAAATTCAGGATTCATTTACCAACTGGTATATGTAAGCAAAATCTATAAAAATCTATCGGAAATAATTCAACGTTTCATTGCTTCCTCGCAAATAAATTTCGCGTTCTGAAACGCATCTATTTATTCGCAAGAATTTTTAATGGACAATGCTAGCAACGCGATTCATTGCGAATTACGAAGGTAATGAAGTGACGTTAATAAATGGGAAAAAATAGTAATAAAAAAAGATGGTTGCAGAGAGTAATTAAAAAAGAAAAATTACAAAATTTTCTCCCTCTCAAAGAGCTGTCCGGTAACAACTCTTCTATCCTACAACTGAACGCTCCTTTCTGCTCGTCGCATAGTACATAAGTCATTGTCCGCATTGTTACGCGAGCGAGGGAAGTTAAAAAAAAATTGCCAACTCTCGTCGAGCCAATGAAAAATCCCTACGGAGAATAAAAGTCACGAAGCACGGAACTCGCGTTAACTCCCCGTCGACGTATTACGCGACATATCCATATACACATGCATATATCTAAATCCATACATATATTTGACGTACGTGACGTAGTATCGTGGCCCGAACTTTTTCGCAACCCTTGGGGACAACGTGGATCTACAACCCCTTCACTAAACAGGAAAAACCCACTAGTATTTTTCGGTCCCACCGTAACATACTTTTTCCCAATAATTTTTTTGGTCTCTATCACCCTCACTCTTAAATTCAAAACCCCCAACCCTTTTGAGTAAAAAAAATATTCTCTACTACGTCACAGTCTATTTTGCACGATCTACGTGTCGTAGCCTCGATCCCTCTGCGATTCAGGCAGATACGTAACAATTTTTTTTTCAAAAATTTGAAAATCAAAATTCAGATTCGAGCTCGCAATAGGGGATGGTAACAGATATCCTTTACACGCGTAATGCCAATTCTTAAGAAATCCTTGGATCGTCTCCAGCGTGGCGTTAAAATAATAATCTGCGTGGCATCCGCGCATAATAAGTCTTCATTAATATTGCCGGGGGGGTGAATTGCCGAGATGGGAGACTGTCGGGAAGAAGGGAAGAAAGTGAAGGTCTTCGTGGTAGACAATGGGAGAGCAGAGCTCGGCGTATTATGTAGATTGCCGAGGCGTATTATATTATGTATTACCAAGGAAATCGGTAGGCCCGGCACGTTTCGACGGAATCTTTCTTCCTCGTTCTCACCCTTAGGCCATCCCTTTGCATAGCGCGAGTTAAGTCAACTCGTATATATATTGTGAGCGAATACGCCGTTAGAAGCGAACCGAGAACGATCGAAGGGTGAAAGTGAATTTTCTCGAGTGCTTTTGAAGTAGAAAGACGCTTCCAGGTACATTCTGAGAAAAGCATATAGATAGAGACGATAGGCGTCAAATAAGTTTTATGTTTAGAGGGATGCTTTTAAGGGATGAGAATCGTGAAATTACTTAGCCATCGAGAGATTGATCCCAGTCGCTTAATAGCAACAGTTATTAATTATTCAACGAACACTGGATTTTCAAAAATAACGTGTATACGGCACGGGGGATGAAAAGCTTTGAAATTATTACGTCACGAAATTTTAACCACCCCCTTTGAGCTTTAATGCTTCAACTTAAGCGGAATATTATATATATACACATCTGTAAAGGGTGATATATGTCGCGTTTTACGAGCCGCGTTTAGGTTACCGCAATCATCCCCTAAACTTTACTGTCCTTGTAGACGCCCTCTGATGATACACCCATTGCCTTTACTTTTGGAACACCTTGTACCTGCGGTCCCGTGTTAAGGACCGCTTTCCCATTTTCTGGCCCCATGATCGTTTCGTGGCGATAAAATAAAATCCAACATCGTGCCTGGTACGTGCAACGTTGGCGCACCTGCAGGGAGGGGTGGCGCGTGCGTGTTTTCGCATAGCCACTCAGAACAAGGGATGATACTATAAGTAAAAGGTCATTGCATTGGATATGGGGGGTAGGAATAATTTTTTTTTAATACGAGCAAGTTACAAATATATTGAAACGATTGATGAATATTAGAAAAATGATATATATTTCTTTTTAATTTTTATATATTATACAGATATACTGTTACACAGGACTCGTTAATATTCCAGTCAGAAAAGGGTTAAGGGTCGCATCCCTCAGACATTGCTTCATCCACGGTATCATATAGCATAAAATGAAAGTGAACGGAAGTGAAGCTGTCGTAGGCTACAAGTGGAATGACGGAAAATATGAGGGAGGGTGAAAGCGATACCGCCAGTCGCAGAGTTCCGCTTTTGCAACCCCAAATATTTGAATTAATTTGTATAACAATCTCGGCGTTTCCGTCGGGGAGAACTTGCAGATCGCGTTCAGTCGGTCACGTAGGTTTATCGGAAGGGTGGTAGGGTAGAAATTGTTGGAGCACTGCGAAGGAAAGTACTTTTACTTCCATAACGAGAAAATTTTGAATTTCGAGGTAACGTAAGATCCTTGGCTATACATATAGATATACTTTTTGTATTTATATTCCAGATTTTGTGCACTAAAGTAGACGACGGGAAATTAGTAACTTTATATGAAATATTGCAAACAATTTTCTTCAACAATGTATACTTTAATGTGTTATGTAGGTATGTGATATTTATGATGTACACAGTGGATATAATATATATTTGTCTGCAACCAATTTAATAATTTAACGCTACATCCAATCTCCGAACAAACCTCAATTCCTCCTCATTAAAGGATAATACTTCGAGAGTAAATTTATTGGCTCAAATGCCCACGCGAATTTCAGATAATTAATGAGAGAAAGTGCGAGGAACGGGTCTGGAAATGAGAAGGAGACCCGTGGGGAGGGAATTCTGGGGGGGTGAAGTGATGGTGGGAAAGCTGGGTAGAAAAAGGACTATGCCAAAGCGAGGAAGCAAATACTAATTATTGCCAAGTCGACCGTCCTTCTCAGGAAAAGAATTTGAGGGGTTCCGGGAGGGGGGGAGCGGTTCCCTTTTGTGTATCAGTGTGTCGGTGTCTGACTAAGGCGCATGCGCGTACCATCGGTCGGTGCTTCACGCTGATGGAGTTCCGGAATGAAAATGGAATGACAATAAACCCGGATGAGAAATAAAAGTGCAAGAATCTCAGCGGGATTCAATTTCGTCCCGTTGATTATGTACGGACTAGACGGCTTTCGTGAAAGGCAGGGGTTGAAAAAAAAAATTTCAAACGCGTCACCTTTCTGAAATCTTTAAGAGGGGTATTTTTATTATTTTTGAAATTTGACGATACTTGTAAATTAATGAAATAAATCGAAAGTTGTATGAACCGCCGTGAATATTAATTTTTGAAGTGAATTAAGAGCGAGTAATAGCAGTGGAGGCTGAGTGAGGTAGTTCGTGGAGCGAATGAGAACGAAAAACGAAAATTTTAAAACAAAACTGGAAACAAGGTTTAGGTCTGTTAGAGAAAAGAGGGTGTATGTTAAAAATGAAAGTGGAATTTCTTTTCTAGGAAAAAATAATTTTCTCATGATGTGCTGACAGCCATAAGATATTCCCTCAGGTTGTGGACTAATAAGTTCAAAGCCTTCATAAAAACAACCCCGCTTAAATACTTTGCTACGCTTACGCTGCCCTTCGGGCGACCCTCCATCCTCCACTCCCTCGCTTTGCCCCATCGTCCCTTATAAAAAGTTTAATCATTTCTGCTTTTAATGAGTCTTCAATTTTGTGTACAGGGGTGCTTTATAACATCTCAGGTTATAAGCCACGTGCATGATTCTTTGTGAAATTCATGATTGGTCCTCAACAGTGAGAAAATAAAAGTTCAATCTTAAATACGTTCGACGAAATGTCCAAATACCAAGCAAAAAATAAAATGTTAAAGGTAAACTGGTAAAACTGAAAAAAACAGTCTAGTATTAAAAAAAAGGTCTAAGAGAAAAAGTGGAGGCGAGTGTGGGAGACACAAAATGGTAATAAACGTATCATACTGTCAACGAATATATTAAGGACACGCCTGATACGAGACAAAAGAAATTTTCGGTAAAATGAAAAAAAGGTGGAGTCGACGACAGTACTGCTCTTTTGAATGAAAGTTATATTGAATCGAGCTTTTATGAACGTAAATATAATATCAATGTTAAGAAGGGAACCAGTTTCACTCAGATTCGTGTAATATCACTTAAAATGGTATTTACCATTTTTTATCTTTAAAAAAGAAAAGTGAGTAAAAAAGAATTCAATCAATTGCGAAAGAAGCGCTGCCCGCGAAAGTATTGGCTATCGAGCGAAAAGAAGCCTTCCAAATTAAAAACCCCACCTAACCCCTAAAAAGGTCACGTGTTGAGTGGATTCCTCATTGAAATTTCGTTCTGAACAGTTGGCAATAGGCAAGACATGGGAGAGGAAAAGTCTTTACGTCGGAGGGGATGCTTTCACCTTTCACCCTTGAAATTTGACCTTTAAATCCGAAAAAATTAATGGCGCCGAAGGCGGCAGAGTCTGGCATCCCTGTGAAGGATTTCTATTCGAAGATTATTTTTCCGGGCCGATAATAAGGACCTGCCCGGGAATCGAATGGGGGTGGCAGTGAGGCGTGATATTGATACTCTTCCATCTCCCGTAGTCCTGAGGGGTGACATTCTAACCCTCCTAGTCCTCTTTACCCGCCCTACCCTCTTTTCCAAACCCCCATCTGAATTTCTACCGCGAATCCGGCGTCCCTCTCGCAGCCTCTTCTCCTCTTTGGCTTTAAAGCTGGCGGCTCACCAGTGAGTGAGCAGGATTTTTACGATAACAGATTAGAGGATTCTGGCCTGGTGAGCGAGTAAAGGAACCGGGACGTCGTTTCCGAACTTTGCCGATATTTTACAAAAAGTCCTTAACTTTGAACATTTTATTAAGAAGATTGTTTTAAGCAAACCAAGTTTTTTTCAATCGTCTACGGCGTTACCATTAAAAAATTGTAGATCAACCTCGGGTCCGCAAAGTTTCAGACACGTTCAAGATATTTCCAATCATCGATTTGATATCTCAAGAGACGTCCGTGCACGGGGTTGAAATTCAAGGGGGGTGAAAGACGGAAGTTCTCCGAAGTGAACTCGATAAAAATTTCCGTGTAAACTTTTCTAATCGTATATCAACCCCTTTACCCCTTTATCGTATACGACGAGTACCGAAGATCTACATGAAACGTGGGGAATTGAAAAAAAATAAATCCACGATACACAGAAACTGTACTTCTATAATATATTTCAATAAAAATGAATTAAAAAGATATTAGCCTTTGTCACGTGTAAATTAAATGAAAACCATCCCTGAAACTCTAACAGATAGTATTAGCGATACAAATTCATTTACTGCAGAGGGTACTGTCTTTTGGGGGTTGACTTCAGTCCCGGATTTGGAAATACGCGAACTGGGGTTTGGGGTTGTATTGATCGGTGCCGACTGCACGGGGGAGTGACTGAAACAGTACGCACCTCTAGTCACTAGAGGGGTAGGAAAATTTGGAGAAGCACGGCCTTGACCAGTACACCTTTTATTCATATATCAAACAAAGGATTGTCGCTTTTTTAAAAAGTCTTAAAAATATTTCCCGAGAATAACGGGAACGAGGTAAAAACATATTTTTCCCGAATCTTCCGACACGTGGGAAATAAATATAAATATCACGTCCATTCGGTCCGAGGCATTTTTCAAGTTCCTTGGGGTTGTTGCCTTCGGGGTGAGTTGCTCTTGATTCGAAGAAATCATCTAAGGAATTGTACTTCCTTGTAAAAAGTCCTGCGCCAAGAGCTTCAACCCCCGTATCCCTTGAACCTCCTTCGACTTTTCAGAATTTCTCAGAATACTCACGGCCGTCTACCTTATATGATTTCGCGAGAAAAAAGTCTAGTAAAAGTGATTAAGGGTAGACGGAGGAAATAAAAAACGGCAAAAAAAATATATGCAAAACCAAATTTTCAAAAATCAAATAAATTTAGACACCATATGGTTTTGTGAAACAGAATCGAGATAAAGACTGACCCTGGTAGCAATGGCAACGCGACGGTGATGTTGGAAAAATAAAGGGTCCGTAAAAAAAGGGAGAAAAAGCAGAGGGAGAAAACGTGCCAATCACTGCGCCAAAGAGAAGGGAAGAATGGGAAGGAAAGTAATATCGCAGGAAACGCGTGTCTGCAATATTGGTCGATGGTCAATTAGTTTCACGAATTTCGCTTAAGATTATTTCATTAGACGGGGAAGTTACGCGAGAAGAAAATCTAGTGAGAAGATTTCAACCCCTGACGTGTCGACGGGAAAAAAAGGACTAGTCTTTCCTTTCGACCAATCATTGAAAAATCAAATCACAAACTGAAGAAAATTTCAATTGAAAATCTAAACAATCATTCGACAAGACTTTCGACAGACTCGGAGTCCATATTTGATAGGTAAACGATTTGGTAGGAAAAATTATGTAGTACGCAAGGGGGATGGAACACAAATTTTCCAGATTAGGGTTCTCCGACAATGGCTCACACGCGACTTACCAATATTATAGGAAGAAAAATCAATTTTCGATTTTCTTCGTGTCCCTGCCTCCGACCTCCCCCCCCCCTCCCCACCACCACCACCACCAACCACTCGTTCCACGGCCATAATCTGACGAAAATACGTTCTCACGGCGATTTCTTCAGGATCTCACAAAAAAATTTTGCTATTGAAGTCTCAAGGGATGACACAAAGTATCTTTATGTTATTGAAAATTTTCGTTGAAAAATTTTCAAATTTGAATTTTTCCAATCATTATAAGAAAAAAAAAATTTCTTGATTTCCTGCTCGAATTATCTTTCTTCCTTCTACGATCGGACGCCGTTCGCCGTTCGTAAAAGCTGATTCTGCAAACTGCCTGGTGCACTCTGCAGTGCAGATAAGGGTTGCTGCTGTAGCTTACGGGAGATGGGAAGAGGGGAAGAGGGAGGCGTGACCCATAGAGGGTTGCGAGGATGCAACGTTCCGTAGTCACAATTTACGAGAGAATCGCGCTAATATCTGCTAATTGCTCCCAGAGGCGAATCCAGCGGATACGGAGCGTCGCGACGACTTAGCATCTTAGGAGATCTTTTAGAGGGTAAGTCGCCTCCAGCATCTAATCCAAGGTCTCCCATTTTATCACTGCTTTTTATAGTCTCTCATTTACCCTGCGCTAGTCTCATTTTTTTTCATACTGAGAATCAGGTCTTCCAGTGCAGCTAAAATTACAGCAACAAAACTGTACTCGAAACTCTTAGTAATAAAATAAAAAATGTCAAAAACACCCCCAATCATTATCAAACAAAATTTTCTAATCCTATCAAGTCAATTCAATCTAAAACGACTGAAAGCACGTATTTTTCCACGCACCAGACCTTCTCCAAGACTATTCTGGCAGATCCAAAATTCTACCCTTAAGAAATCAACCCTTTCAATGACACCTAGATATACCACCCTCTTATCCCACTATTCGATATCTCCATCTGACAAAGCAATCAGAGTCTCCAAAACTCAAACCGCTCATCACTATGCGCATATGATAAGTATTAAATCTCCAACCCCCCACTCCAAAAACAGAACCGGCTGCTGGGATAAAATTCAGAATAAATGACTAGCAAGTAGTACACTCATATATAAAAAAAAGAACTGTCCAGGATTACGTTAGAAAATTAAAGAGAGGCGGCAGCTACACGTAATGAATATTTTAAATAAAATCTCAGACCGGAAGCGTCTCGATGCTACCGAACCAGACTGGACTCTACTCGGCTCAGCTCCGCTAGTTTTGTACTCGATTCAACCTCAACCTGAAACCAGGCAGCTCCTATAGCGTCCACGAGATTCGTAGTCCGCACGCGAGTTTCCCCTAATCGGCAAACTTTAGGCCCGTGAAACTTCCGTCTGGGAAGCTTACAAGTTCAACGACAGTCCTGCCACCATAACGAATCGAAATAAACGCGGTCTCCGTTTCGGCTCGCGTGACAATCGCTTACGAATGTTTTACGGTTATTGTCGCAACTTTCAAATAAGGGGATGATATGGCTATGCGTAACCCCAGGACGCCACCCAGTCGATAAGGTAGAACACGCGTACGTTATCCATTAACGGACGTGGAATAATTTATAAAGAAAGTTTCTAAAATTCGTTGGAGTATTTGTATGGAATAAAAAAATATTATGTAGGGTGGTGGTAGTGTCCACCCTCCCCGAAGGGTTGAGGGTGACATTATAGGGGTTGTTGGGAATTCTTTAAGCACGTGATATATTGGCCTATCAATTTATTGATTATGATCGTTAAACTAGTTTTCGCCCTTAGAGACGCGACGCGAGGCGTCTTCGTGTTCTACTTTTGCTTTCACGACGCCATTATCGTTAATATTATCGCGCGTCTTTTCCGCGTCGCACGGCGTCGTTTCGTATAAGCCGGGTCTCTCTCTCTCTCTCTCCCCCGTCTTAAACACCATGATAATTTAACGGGATCGAGCATTGCGACGACCAATTAAGCTCAGGGACGTCATCGTCCTAGTTACTTGCCTATTAGCGCGAAAGGGTTGTAAAGTGCGTGGTGACAGCGATAGGTAAAATTGACGTAAAAAAAACTAAAGTTAAGCATAAAAAAATAAAAATTTTGTAACAGTTACTAAAGAATAACAAAAACAGTATGAATAATAAATACTTAAAACGCGTTAAATAAATAATTCCAGAATTCGTCGCAAAGAAAAGATGGTACACAGTAAAGCCAAAAGTAACTTTCTAAAACAAAATAGTCATCAAGATTACAAACTTTCACTGCAAGAGCAATAGTAGTCGTCTACAGAAAAAAAAAAGATAAAGCCGCAGGTGCAGAAGCCAAGTGAAGTCAAGAGAAATTTTAAAGAAGACCAAAGCTCATGTACGGCTGCAAATGAGGCCACAGATCCGGTAAGAGATAAGGTACATGAAAAAGAGCTGTCCTCGTATTTCAAGTAAGGATGCACACAGCATCCCCGTTCCAAGATCCAACCAAAGGTAGTGTAAACAAGATAAAAATATTCCAAGAGAGACTCATCATAAATGTCTTGAGAGAAGCTTTTACGGTACAACGTAAATGCCTAGGCTTATTATAGGTTATGTGAGAACAAAGAAAAAAAATAATAATACACAACCCTGCAAGCTAACTGAATAATCAAGAAAGACACCCTCCCTCCGTCCTCCTCGACCAACCCCTTTCGCTACCTACCCCTTAAGATCCCACAGCAAGGCTAATAGCTTGGAACTTAGTCGCGTTTCCATGCAAATTGAATGCTTATATAACCCTCCGCTAGGTGGCTACATGACGCAACCAGCCCTAGACGGCTCAAGTGACTTTACCCACATGCACACAGAAATAAAAGGGGTGCCGCAGTACTCGCGAGTCTCTTGGTTGTTTATCTGACGACAGTGCCTCTTAGCTGACTAGTAAATGGCGTAGTTATTGCAGGGGTAGGAAGACTGGCTTCGTTGGCTGGGTTGGGTTGGGTTGGTCGGATGGGTCGGTTGACTGGTTGGGCGCCTCAAAACGAACGGGGAACGTGTGCGAAATAACGATAAGCCTTAACGGCACAAACGACAGAGTATTTATGGGTCTTGCATGCAAACGGTATCTCCACATTTCTTCGGCGTCGTCATTGCCCCAAAGTTCTAAGGGTTTTGGCTTAGCCTTTAGGTACAAAGTTCATGTTCCAGGTCGAGTTAAGTTGGGTTTGGTATTTCAGTGTTTACGCTGCCTTCGGTCTATTCAATTGCTTCTACCGAAGGATAACAGGAGACAGTAGCAAAAGGGTCACCATCTTCTTATACACGTTCTGGTATTTCTGTCATCCCTTTGTACATACAGTGCGCTTCACTTGGATTTGACGTCTTTAATTAAGCGACCTCTTACAGGCAGATACAAAAGTTTGACATCGGAATTGTAATGTCTATCAAATTTTCAAACTTCAAGATAAATTTTTATTGTCCCATCTACGTAGCTCGTTATGGTGCGTATATCAAATTCTGCTTAATTAAAACAATGTGCATTACATTCTAAATGACCAAACTTGCACCTCAATAAACTATTATAACATAATCGCACCTAGTATAGTGTATTATATTACAGTACAGTATAGGATGTAACCTAACCTAACGTACCTAAAGTACTATTACTGTATAACGTAACACTGTATAGGGAGTTCTGACTCCTGTTTACACTTAACGTTATTGCTCTGGCAGATCTAATGTGTGCAAGCTGACTCAGCCGATATTAAAACCCTTACGTGAGGTGTGGCCATTGCTCGAAACTAATCAGGGTTTATGGGTATACGAGGGTTTCATCCCCCAACTGAAATCAACATTTTTACCGAACTAAAAAAGTTTCAAAAAATAAATAAACTTTCCTAGAAACAAACGTTGGTACTTCGCTAATGATTTGTTCTTCGTTAAAAGTACCATCAGTCCATTTTATTATTGATTATATTTTTTTCTCCTTAAGGACCCCATAAGAATTTCACTAACGGACCAAGACTAAGAATGATCATTCCTCAGGAAGATGAAGGAATAGAGTGATGGTGCTCTGGCCAAGATGCTTAGAATTCCAAACAACCCCCTGACGAGTATAATATTACCCACTCATCGACCCCCCATGCTAAAAGCTACCCCCCCGCATTTCATTATTTTATCGTTTGCTCGGGCAACTACCATTTTAATTCTCCATTTAACAGACACCTATTTACTGTATACGTAATACCGTCTTATTTGACTATAAATTATATTCCAGTACTTTGATTGTTCATCAATAATTATATTAGCGTATCAGAGTGACGTATTATTATTATTACAGTTACTTATAACTCAACCGGCCGTAATATAATCAATGTTACAATATCGAACGTATAATTCTTATGGACACTTGGAAATCCGCCTAAAGCTTTCGTTATTGGCGAATCGGAAATATATATTGCATAAATAATTTTGCGGTTAAGCATGAAAGTCCATAAAGGTAAATTTGCCATTGAGCTAACGGGATCCGTTAGCATTATTGCCAATTACAACGTGGCCGACTATATGGGTGGCAGTTACGATTATTTCGTTACATCGACCTTTCTATGACGTATAATTTTTTTAGTATTAAAAATCACCGAGCATTCGTAGCTGTTGAGGTTTATGCAAATATTTTTTATTAACTAATATATACGTGTTTCTGCTGTAAATTGAAAAATATCGAGAATCCAGAAAAAAATTATAATATTCACATTACGTAGGTGTAAGAAAAAAACTATCCAGTGTTACCGTAAGCGTCGTTTTATTCCGGAAATCAATTGTCACCTTAACGGAAGTAGCGGGACAATATTATCAGACGTGATTTCATTATCGTTTGACGATCCTGTAAGTTTAATGCATATCGATTCTTTTTTGTACTTTAATCAACTTTCCTCCTACAGTTCTTGTGTACGGTTTATCGATTTTTCACCCAGACCCAGGATATCGGTATATGCCAGGGTTAATTGTCGCGGCGAGTATTAGGGTTGTCATTTTGAAAAAATGAGAATGTTAGATGTACAAAAAATTAATTGAATTTGGGACAGTCAGGGCAAGGGGGGTCTGAAACACCAGCGCGATATGCAATACATAGCAAGATAGGTGGTGGTTATCCCAGTAGGTAATATCAGGATTATATTAATTTTGTAACGGAGGGACAAATAAAAAAAAGTTGCTGAAACCCTCGGGTGAGCGATGGTATGTCATAACAAAAAAGGAATTAATTAGCAAGGCTGACTCTGCGGTATAAATCAAATATCCCGATGTGGAAAACTTATTAATTCCAGGATTTTTAACAGAGGATATGAAAATTCATTTGTGAGTGAAACCACCCATTTTGGTTAAATGCCGGCGTTGCTCCATTTCTGTGACTATGCGAAACGAAGCATATCAAAAATAAACAGTTTTCACTAAAAAAAAATCGACCTGTACAACCATTTACGTAACATTCGCCCATTAATAAATAAAAATTGGTGAAAAAATGGTCGAGCGTTATCACCAATGAATATTACCGACTTTAGGTACAAAAATAAAAAATAAAACCAATCTCAAAAAGTTCAATTACACAGTAGTCTCTAGGGGAATACAATTATTTCTTCTTTCGCCGTTAATAAAAAATTCAAATAGGTCAAACAATCGCGAACCGTCTGACGGATTACGAATATCGATGAAAGCTTTATTTCTCCAGGGGGTTGCAACCCCTATTCTTTTCCATAATAATGATATCGAAATTCCTAAGATCAGTCATCCTCAACAAAATTATCCTCAGAGTGCACTAGACTCGGAGATGTCCCTGAATATTTTCACCCCTCCAACCCCTATACAAAGCTATCCCTACGCTTACGATATGGTACCAGCAACAATAGCAAAGTCTGAGCGTTGATTCTGGTGAACTTAACCCTTTCAGAGTTGTATGTATCTGACGCCAATTCAACCCCTTTTACATTGGCGTCAGCTCTCGAAGGTATACGCGAGTCCCGCGGCAATTCCAAGACTACAAACAAAACCCTTACCTACAGAGGGTTGGTATACAAAACAGGATAACCCCAAGAATTCAAGTTGTATAGGTGAGATACGTGAATTTAGTAAATGCTAAGAGGGTTGTCTCGTATAGATATGCTGATACTAGCACAAATTATCATCGCACCCTAGCGCATACTTCAACTTGAGTATTTCACCCTTGAAGAGAAGCTAAGAAAATAAACTAAATACCAAAGTGTCAGCGTCCGACACCATTATCCAATTCAAGTGAATGAAACTGATGAGAAGATTTTCAAATTTCTAAATAGGACTGTCTCAGTAACAATTATTTATCATGAAGTGGATCAAGGATCCTCGTCTTCTATTCTACTTTTCTCTCCTGGTACTTCAGTGACGCAGTCCCTGCTATTGGATGATCCACGTATTGGAACGACCTGGACATTATTTTTTCACTACGTATACGGACTACCTAGCTACTTATGAATAAGTCAACATCGGAAATATATAAATCAAAGCAGTACCCGTGCTAGATTTTGGTTTTAATTTTTCAAATACACCCCTGGTATGAAATTATCCCATGGGTCTATAGCTAGACTTCTGAGTAATCAACCGCGGATCCACTGCATATTAAATAATTTTTTCTCTAGTTGGGCCTGGACTGGTATATTCTTAGGACTAGGCCCTAAGGGTGGAAATTTCAAGGCCGTTTACCAACCCGCGAAAATGCCTACTATCCGGCACTTATGATTAACGTGCGATTAGTGGTCGTGATTATAGGATACAAATGTATTCCGGAAATGGTGTATTGTATTGCGGAAGAACCTACTTCTCTATGCAAATCGTTTTTGTAGACTGCAGTACGTATAATATCGTGGTATGCAAGTTCACAAGACTTCAATCCTATCTTTGTGTCTCATCCCTTTCCTCCGTCTCGTTACGCGCATTTTCACCTCCGCGTATACTCTCTTTCCACTTTCTCCTTGAATCCCACTTCCGGCTCGGCTACCCACACAAGCGCCATCATCGAATCGTCGGATTCAATTTACCGAGCGATAAAATCTGCCGCTTTTTTTTTGCGGGGGATGTCTGATTCAGATAAATCGGCAGGGTGTCTCTTCGAGGACCGCCAAAGAAAACTCAGCTTTACTTTATCTCCTTCTGTTTTTTCCCTTTGTACTCTTTCCAAAAAAAAACTAGAGTGATACGGACATGGATAAAGTTACCGATGATCGCGTCACCCCACGACACTCGGAGTGATACCAATTACTCGAAAATTTTATGCAAGGGGTGACTCAGTGATTTTTCACGTAATAAAAAAGAAATAACGAATGCATAATTAATAAGCAAATAAATAACCCTGTGGTAATAAAATTGAAAGTGACTGTCACTGATTTCAAATTGACGTATTTGAGGGAAAAGGAAGAAAGAAAAATTAGATACATGAAAAAGGAGAGGAATGCTTGAATAAACGAAGGGGTGTCATGAGGACCACAAGCGGGTGTGGGTTGAAAGAAGAAAAATAAAGAACTATCGATCTCAAGCCGATCGGCCGTAAAATAAAGATTTGGCTTTGGCTAAGAGGGTGGGCGTTGGTGGTTCATGGTCTATGGAGGGTTACTTTACCCGCAGACCAACCCCTTACGGATTCGTAGCTCAAGAGCCGTAGTAACATCGGGGCGGATCACGTGTGCTCAGTCTGAATACTGATTCTCGACGGACGCATATATTATCCAACGGATAAAAGATATTTGCATTTTGATGGAGCGACGCCGAGTGCATTTGACGTTTCGTATGCATTTCCCTCGAGCAGATGCGCCCGCGTAGTATTTGCGTATAGGTAAATTCGGCGACAGTTCTTATTTATTGCCATGAAATTTGTATTTATTTCGAACCCCTTTGAAAGCCCTTTGAATAGCTCCGAGTGGATACTGCCTATAAAGACAATGCAGTAGGGGTGGTAAAACCATCCATCTTTTGAAAAAAAAATTTGGAAATTATAAGTGCCTCGTGGAGAAATAGAAATTAAGCTAATTTTGGTGGGGTTGAAAGATTTTTAAATTTAGAACTGAATAGTTGAGTTATAGGGGTGAGAGTGGTTTAAAGGGTGAGAGGTAACATATATTTTCTGAAAAATTTTGTGTCTTCCGATTGGTTCCTATTGAATTTTTTGGGAGGTTTTTTAAATTCAATACCTAGTTCACGTATATGGGGAACTTCCAGTACATTTTGGAAATAGTAGCTGCGAATTGAAATTCAAATGCGCACGGTATATCTAATACATGCATATATAAAGCAATCGACTCACCATTGTCTCTCCTGGAGAAGGATGTTTCGATCCGCTTTCTCTCCTCTTCCGGTTTTCTTTTTCCTTTTCGAGATTTTCGTCAGCGCCTCTCCCCTTCGTCACTGGCACTTACTCTCACTTTCTTTTGCACTTCCTCACGCTCACTTTCGTTTCTTTATTCATTTATTCCGGACTCGTGGATTATGTCAATATCGTCAATTCTCTTCATTCACTGATTCGCCCAGATCCTATCACTAAACACTCGAACCTGTTCGTCGTCCTCGAGGAAGGGAACTCGCCTCCTCAGGATCATGAGTCTTTCGGATGAGATCATTTCTGAAAAATAAAAATACAGGGGTTCATTGTAGTTATATAAAATAGAATTTTCAAGATGTTAACAAATTTTTTAAATCATTTTAAGGAAAACACATTTTTTCAACCCTCCTTATCGATTGCGAAAATATTCTTTAGGATACAATTAAAAAGAAAAGTAATTTATTTTAGCGGATTCGGTAATACTGTCTCTGAACAATGGGACGAGACGTCCTTTTCTTTGCGTCGCGACGACCAGCGTCAGCCGACTCGCCCATGTATTTCCGTGGCTTTACACGTCAGTGTGCACGTGCATTTCTTTTACTTGACACTACTTTTTTTTCCTGAAATTTCTTTCAACCTTTCTTCTTTCACACGAATCTTTTTTCTCCCACTTCTCCCTCTAGCGCATTTCCTTCAACTATTTTTTTTACTTTCTTCCATTTTTATTCTGTTCTATTTACAACCCCTATGCCCTGCTGCACCCAACGACCGACTGCATTTACGAAAGTACTGGTATTCACGCCTCCCTACGAAATATAAAAACGGAAGCCAACAAAGCGGATTCCTTTGTCTCCGTTGACGTCAACGTCGGTACCGACGTCTTCGTCGAGTGTAACACGTTTTCAAACTTAACACGGCGTAAAATAACAATATTTTACCTGCTAGAAGTATATCACGTATCAGAAATAAAAATTTTTCGCGCGTTTTCACCATTTTGTTACACTCTACCCACATTACCATAATTAACAGAAAAAAAATTATATAAACACTAATTGATTCAATTCTCTAATTACTAAAAAAATAAAGAATAAAATTCTTCGCAGACTGAATTAAACATTGATTCAGCATCATCTGACTCTTCGTTTTGTACGATTAAATGGTCCACGCATTTCCCACAGGAGAACCAGCACAGTTTTCTGGAATATAATGAAAATTCCTCGAGAGGTACCAGGAAAAGGAGGAGCGTCAGGTCGTCAACGTTCATCAGTTCCTGTTAGATCCTCCAATAACTACCGTTTAGTTCAGGGGCGTATCAAGCGTAATAAAATCGGAATTAATAATTGCCCGAAGAAATCGTTCTAACGAGAGAATAAAATCCCTAGGTCATAAAGATATTTCAATGGCTCAGTATCCGAGCGCTGACCATGAATCAAAAGAGAGAATGCGTATTCATCGGTTCCTTTGCGCAAGAGACCGCCTAGTCATTATGATAAGTATTACAGAAGGAAAAAGGGCAGTCATGATAAAAAAAACACTTCACAATATGAAGTAATGAGTTGACTGCTCCAACCCATAGAAAATCGCTTCGAGTAGACCTGGTCGGACTACTTACCATCATTACCTACTACATCATTAAGATCAAAACTTCAGAGGTCCATGACCAGGATCAGGATTTATTCGTAGTTTTTGATCCCCACGTGTTATACTGTTCCAAAGTTACTTTTTCCTCCCCTATTAGTTATTCATTTTTATAACTAGGGGTTGTAGGTGTGAAAGTGAAACATTTCTTTTTTTTAAACTTTT
>JAYRCB010000402.1:352256-377422 GCA_036026315.1 Trachelus stipa
CTCCCCTATTAGTTATTCATTTTTATAACTAGGGGTTGTAGGTGTGAAAGTGAAACATTTCTTTTTTTTAAACTTTTTATACAGATCAAGAACAAAAACTTTTCACATAGATTAATTCCTCGAGTAAATTTTTCTCAGCATTCAAAAGTTCATGGACCAGGAACACCGGGACTGGTAAAACTCAATGAAGTAATCTTCCAAGTATATTAATGATTCCAACTTTACGGCACATTGTGATGCCAGATCCATCACTAGGGATTTGCTGGCGTGCTGTCAGAGAATCTCTATAATACCCAAGTTACAGCACCCTTGCGTTCGCCTCCGACCTCTCCCTTAACAACAGTTCAATTAGTTCTGGCTTAACAGTTCCGAGTTCCGGCGACTCGTGACCAGAATCTCAGACAATTATTAGATGCGCTTCAGAATGAAACTTGGAGTTTTCATCCCCGATGAATCCCAATCTTAAAAATCGTTGGAAAGTGTAATCCAATTAAAGATAAATTATCTCCCCCTTCTCCCAAATTAAATGCAGTGACCCAAGTACAAAGAAAAATTACTTTTTTTTTCTTCGTGTCACGCAAAGCACTTGTCGCTAAGAAAAAGATAAGAAAAAAAAACTTTTATTTTACACAAGAGTAAACTGTTTCCTGAAAACTAGCATACCCGTGAAACCAGCTAATGTATTTGCTTGTACAACTCTATGTAGTAAGTGCTTTTTACTTACACAGCGTGTAAATGAAATACTGGTGCATTCGCAAGTGAGCTACCGCGGGAGCACTTGCGAGTAAATAACTAACTTTCTTGGCTCATGCAGCTGCCTTAAACCGCCATTACAGCTTAGCTCGAGCTACATTCAATCTTAAATGGAATCACGGGTCCTTTTTGGCAGCAGCTTAAAGTCGACAGTAAGTGGTACGCGATAGACTGACAAGGATAGCTGAGGAATTTTCAAAAACTGTTAAAAACAATCTTTGAACAAAAATTTTACGTCAGTAGCCCTGTAATCATTGTTATGCAAGAAAAAAATTATTGAGTAATGTCAATAATCGAATTTTGTAATAGAAAATCAAAATTAACTATTTTTTTTCATAATGTAGTAAAACTAACCAATTTTGAGTCACTTTTCAAAGGGAATTTTATTTGTTGCTCATACTTTAGGAAGACGTGTCTTTTCAAAAAGTCGTTAATACCGATGCAGTCGAAATGAGCGCGATATTACAAACGAGATTTTAAACGATCTCGCATACCATTCGAAATTAATTATTCTTCCGTTCCTGCTGGCACGGCTCACGCCGCCATTGAAGAGCGAAACAGCAGCACAGCGCCGACTAAAACTGGGGGATTACGCATCAATATCTAATTCGCATTACGTAGTGCGCCTGGGCATAAACGGTTGAGTGCTTTTAACCGAAGCCATCATGAATTCACGGTTGCGCGAAAATGCATCGAGCAGCGTTACTTTTTCCGGTGGCGCAACGCACAGCAGACTTAATCGTTTTAAACTTCAAAAAAAAAATTTATGCAGAACGTCAACGTCAATTTAAGGCGATATCATTAAATCTCTAATCGTTGGCAAAACGTTTTACATTACCGTTGAAACTTTTCATTCGTATAAATTTTTTGTATCACGGTGATTAAAAAAAAAATCTCAATTTTTTCAACGATATTCATCCGTGTTTGAAAATTAAATCGCACTTTAATAAATTCCCTGAAATCGAAGCTCGCTCGTAATTTTGATTATGACAAACGTGATAAGACGAATTTAAAAATTACATCAAAATAATGTGCGCATTGACAGACCATCAAAGAAACTTCAACCCCTGTTTCAAATTGTCAAAGCAATATCGCTTTGAGCATCTACGAAGATGCCAATAAACGGTAATCAAATGATGTATTATAAGCTGTGCAAGCTCCGTATCCGGAGGGCGTCGTGTCGTCAAAGATAAAAGACAAGATAGATGCCTATATACGTATATATAGTTGAGGATTGAAGGGTGGCAGGAGTAAAAAGGGGGTGGGTAGGAAGATGGCTGCTACTATAGGGTCCCGAAGGTTGTAGAGAAGATTTCGACCAAGGAAAATAGGCCATAGGATTGAAGGTTTTCCGAAGCAAGAAACCTCCAGGACCCACCTACCCCTAGTGCCTAAGGGTTGAAAAAGACGAAAGGAAAGGAAGAAACGGCACAGCTTATGGATTCTGTTTCCCTTGGTGAACCTTGGAGCGGTAACCCTTCGTATAAAACGCCAGGGGGTGAGTTAGGGTCCAACTAGGGGAAGTCTCGGTGTCAGGACGGTTAGGCCGTCGACGTGACCTCGTGACATCCTCACACTCCCCCCCCCCCACCCCCTCCAGATCTTGACGGAACACGAATCCATTTTTATAAGAAATTTCGTCGCTGGTTTGACTCATGATTTTTCAATGTCGGATAGCTGTAATTTTTCTACCGAAAATTTCACACCATCACCTCGATTAATCATTATAAGCGATAACGTTCAAATACCGAAGGTTAACTCGAAGTAATAAATTTTTGTTAATTTAAAAATTCCGTAATTATTCAAAAAATCAACATCAATTTTCATAAATTACTTCCACTTCAATGATTTTTTGATTTCGTATAAAAAAATATTCAAATTAAACTCATCAAACTCAAAAAGTCAGAGCTTTTTATTATTGACTGGCAATTCCATTAATTTCACCGTCTCCATAATAAAACTATTTTTTGCCAAAAGAAAGGACACGGATTGAAAATTTTGAAAAATTTCAAAGATAATCAAAGTAAGAAAATTAGCTGCTGCTTTGACAGGAAATGTCTTTATCCCTATAAGCAAATAGTATTTCTAGTACGAATTATAATAAATTTTCAAAAATCCGAAAACTAACACCAAACTCCCTGAAACGAGGAATAAATGTTACATATGTAAAACGATAAGTAACGTCATTTTTTTTCCTACCGCTAACACAAGATCGACCAAGCAATGTAAAAGAATTAGGGCTTGATCGATGGTCCCAGACGCTTGGACCCGAACGTTGTAGCATAAACCATTCGCTACTCTATATACCCCACGACATATAAAACAGCATGTAAACTCGCAAAGAGGTAACTGACACCAATATATTTCTCCCAGAACCCACGCACAAAGCAGCCCTTAAATCAGACCCAAAAGATACAACGTGATTTCTAGCACCTGCCGTCGTCTAATTCCCACCAAAAAAAATCCCCCAAAAAATGCAAATCGAATGCCGCTTAGACGCCTAAAAAGAAAAAAAATGTAATACCAAAAAAATTATTTTCATTCAAAGCAGTCGACCAGTAATTTACTACATTTTGCACTTAATCAATTTTTCCAGTTATACTCGTCCCTCTTAATTTCCATCCACTACCCACACCCATTTAACTTGAATCGCCCTTAGAAGAACATTCACCGTGAAGCAGAAAACTACACGGCACGTTTAACCGGTCAATCGGACCTTCGCAATGGGGCGTATGGAGCTTCAGGGACCCAGCCCTCCTGTAATATTTTATAATATCAATCATAGCGCGCAATAAACGGCTTCGTGGGAGGGTCGTGTTGCTAAGATACAGAACTAGTTAATGGCACTATTACGTCTAGGCCGAAGGACTTGACACAGCCCACGAGAAAGGGGATGATGTCGTAGCAACGTGCTACCAGCTGTGACTTATGACGTATCGCGATACTACCACCACCCTGACTACTACCAGTGCTACTAGTACCACCACTACTACTGCCATACCTGCTACTGCTATTGCTACTAGCACTACTACTGCTACTACCACCCCTGGCACATTCTCTAGAACCCTTCGGCTTACGTACCAACACTTCACCCCCTTATACGTCGGAACGAACTGTACGTTCAATAAACTGTGATTTATCGTCAGGTACGTTTACCAGGTTGTACGAGTCCTGGGGAAAAAAAAGTAAAGCAGATAGGTGCAATAACAAAGATTTTTGTACTTAAAACGCCATTTGCCGAGGACACGTGGATGATGTATGTGTTCTCGTAAGAGAATGTTGGTAGTCGTTAAGTTATTCTCTGAATGCAGGGAGGAGACACCCTTAACGAGATTTAAACTCAGTCGGGTTTTCAGAGAATTACAAACTATCCCTGCTGCACACGAAGAATTCCCACGGAAAGTGGAATCTGGAGAGAAGAATCGAATAAAAGAGAAGTGCGAATATCTAGGCTGGGACGGAGAGAGCCTGGAAGCGTCGTTCATTTGCACGTCTGATACTTGAAAAGTAATTACCCGGTTGTCATCAACAGAAGGACTTGGCACAACAGGATTTAACTCAACTCGGCTCAACTCTATTGACGAGGTTCAACATCTTCATTATTTTTCAATGACGCTACAGTGCTGGGAAGACATGGCTGTGAGATTCGGAGGAGATTCATCTTCTGCATTGTCCGACAATTTTAAAGGGGTAAGGGTGAAAGATAATTCTGGATAGGAATTTTAATATCTTGAAGACAACTGCTGCTTGCGAAATTAATTACAGTGTTTTTTATTCAGAGTTATAAATTCATAAAAACTTTTTTTTTAATAAATTTTTTATCTTTCACGTGCAAATCTCTAACTACGTGTTCGCGTGTTAAATATGGAGAAGAGTGCCCTAAATGTTCCATCAATATTTATTTGCAAAATGATCCACAGCGAGCTGTCTGTTCACTGTTTACGTTAGTTTGTTTACAGAACCAAATTTTATTTATTTTTGAAATACAGAGATCCAATCGAATAGTGAGAAAGCAACTAAAAGAAAAAATTTGATAGCTAACTTTCGGTGATAAAATAAAATTGAATAGTCCAAGAAAAATAATTATGGACCATTTTTTAATATATGGGGAAAAGCTCATATTTAATACAAAGTTACGCATCAGATAGGTAACTTATTTTTTATAGCAACGGATGAAATATTTTTCTCACACTACTCGGATGCACTAGTGCGCTTACCGAGGTTCTATGCATTTTTACTGAATATTTTTAAACCTGACGTTTCCATATGCATATCTATATTTGTACAACGTGAACTTCTACATACGAAAATCTAAACGTGGACCACAGCAGTTGTAGATCTCGAGTAGACACTTCAGTCATAGATTTTCAAGTCGAGAATGACGCTTGATTATATTCGGAAATTTCCAGAGAAATCATTCTCGCTGTTTTCAATGAAAACAGTCATGCGACCAAAACTTTCAAGATTCCTGTTTAAGCTTTAGAGATTTCCGACTGGAAACAATCCGATTATTATTAATGTTTACGTCAAGGGAAATGCATTCGTGTATGGATTATCAAAGTAGCTGTCTCATCAAATGCAGTTTCTGTAACTTGCTACGAAGTAACTGAACAAGATTACCGGAAAACATATATCTCTGTGAATTGCATAAATCAAAATAGGAAATTGCAGCTGGTGTCGGTGAAGTAAATGCAGTAAAAAAATTAATTAAAACTTTCATAAAAAAATAAAAAAGATAAATTTTGTTTCAATTTTTTCACACGACGGATTAATTTTTATTATACCTGGTAGTTAATTGTAATTTTAATCGAAACGCTCGTCGTTCGCGTCAGACCAGATTTCAAGTAATTTCAAATTGCACAATGACAACTAGGGATAGGTCCTTTGATATTTTCTTCTCTTTTTTTTTTCTTCGCCTACATGAAAGACACTCCAAGGCAATTCAACGGAAATCGAAGCCTTGATTACCAGCGTGACTAACGAGCCTTTGCTCTTGCCTAGAACCAGAATGAGAACGAAGAACGTAAATGGCCGTTCGGGCCCTACATACCTGCAACCAATCGATTTAGCTACAACGAGGTACCAGCCGTTCCCCACCGATTCCCGAACAATACGATCGACTTCACTTGGGTAATCGTTGGGTCATGCGAACTCATCAATGAGAAAAATCATCTAGCAGACCCGTTTCAGATTCTACTAAAACCAAAAGAAAAGCCGAACCAAGCTAAAATTCGGTTCGATCCAAAAAATACGACAAGCATATAAAGCGTAACACGTATTTGAAAAATATTATTAAAAAATTTAATAAAAGAACGATTATTTTTTATTACACCAATAATTTAGATACTAAATAAAAAATTCCATAAAAATAACAACAAAGATCTTATGAATTCGATATTTATAATCCTTTCTCATTGTTATCCACAACGAAGATCACGCTTGATTTAAATGTAAAAAAAATTTCTCAAAGATAATCAAATTTTCAAATACTTTGTTCTTTATTATCAATTAACCCTAGAAAGATAACGTACGTAAATTATACGACCAAGTCCAACACATTTTTAACATAGGTTAGAAAAATATTCTTAAGGTGAATAACCCAGATACGCGTACGAAGTAATATATTACACACCAGATTCCGCGAAATATCATACTGACTACAGACTGGTTCACCCCCAACCCCTATTATCCATATGCGCACACATACGTCTAACATAGACCCTAAGATTCCGTACATATGTACACGGGTACCAGCAAATCCGCATTTCCAATTTCCATTCACATAAAGCAAAGATGAATCTTATCGACTAGCCAGTGAATGGTAAAAAAAAAATAATCAAATATGAAAAAGAAATTCAAATTCAAATTACAGATCAAACTGACCTTCAAAAATGATCAGCCTCCCTTGGTCCTGAGAGTAATATTATTCTTATGAAAATCACAATTTGTTTTCTCGACGCCTTCCTGCTTCCAGATCATTCGTAAATGATTTCTCGATCGGGTATTACTCGACTGAATGATCAATGCGAACAGGAGTATCATGTAGGACATTAAACACGGCGTGTCTGGGATATCGTGTTGTTCTGACGTAAACAGGAAACCATGTAAACACGTAAACAAAGTTCGCGTGGCGCAGGACACGAGGTACAATTGTCGACTGACTATTAACATTGGCAGCCACTTCTGTCAGTTCTTTTCACAGGTTGGACGACCTGTGAGTATATGAGGAAGATTAATATTCCGTAGTTAATCCAAACGCAGTTCCAGCGAACAAATTTTCTGATTCACAAACAGACAATCGATATTTGACTATTGAAATTACTTTCCGAAAATCTCGAGGTCACGAGTCACAAAAAATTTTTGATACCGATTTCAAGCCTCTGGGGAAATACGTCACGTTTCTGATCAAATCCATGATCGTGACTATGGCTTTTTTATCCAAAATTGCCGAGGATGGAAATCAAAATAATAAATTAAAAACCACACTGCACACGCGCACTTAAATAACCATGATTCCCAGCACACGAGTATGTACAGTATAATTTTAAAAAAAAAATCCACTGAAAAATCCGAAAAAAAATATTAGTTCTTTTTTTCACTATCTTAAATTTTTTTTCACTCCACCGCACAATCACTATTTTTAAAAATTCAAAATTCTATATGTCCGATCGTAAACAGCACAGTATTCGTTCGAAGACATGTGACAGTCACAAGGCCACCCTTATTAATTCACCATTAATCCTCAGATTGACCCCTGTGACTTGATCCCACGTGAGGACAAGATCCAAAAAATCGAAAAAGATTTATCTCAATGACTATAAAAAATTGTACAGACAGCGATTTTTTAACGTGGAAAACTCGCGGAGAGAAAACTCACGGAGTCCCGCTGCCTGCAGATCGGTCCCGGTGACTGAGACGCCAGGGGTAAGCGGGGGGGGTCTGGTTTTCGTAGCCGACCATTACGAAGGTAGAGAGGAAGATAGGGGAGTATAGCCAGGAGAGGGTGGGGGTATCTAGGGGAATTAGAGAAGGGGTAGCTCGCCAGAGGGTTGCTAAAGAATGATATACCCTTGCAACGCGCATGCGCATTGCGCTGCTTTATCACCGCCGCGAAACTTCAGCCCCATAACGGAAGCAACGCGTACGGCTACGTTTCTGTCATCCCCCGTTTTCTACTGCGACGAGGCTGTTGCCGACTGGTAGTGACTACTGTCTGTCCTGTCTGTCTATCTTTTTGTCTCTGTATTCTCTTTCTGTCTGACTATACGCTTTCCTGTATCCCATCTGTTTCTACTTCCGTTGGCATCCATGGCTGAACAACTATGTACCAGAATCGACTGTATTTACATATAAGCTATTTACTGCTTGCAATAAAATAATCACCAAGGATTGATCTTTATACCGAAGAACCAAAATTTTTGAGTTGGTCATTTAATAATTTTGAAAATGTACCACTTTTTCTATACCCTCACTACTCTGAAAATAACCGTCCCCTTAATAAGCTGATTAGAGTCAGTCTGGCGTTAATGTTTACACTATTTAGTTACGTACGAATTAGTAATCCCAGGGTGTAATACTGGGTATTAGAAAGCTGTAGGATTCTGACAATAGACGACGAAACGCCCCAGGGCCTCTTACTAATGTCGGGCGTTCCTTGTTCCAATGTGTAGATACCCGTGATAATCGGAATACAAGACGACTAAACACCCTGCGAATAATAGTGATAGTAATGACAGAGTGTTAATAGGGTCAGGAAATAAGTCTTGGTTTCCGGTCTGCTGTCCGACTAGTTCAGAGAGACGCAATTTCCCGGTTACAAATAATCCAGGATGGTGCAAGCTCAGAGAAAAGAAAAATATTTTAACTAAATTTTTATCTCGTCAATGAAATAAAATTTTGTCAAAATTGAAGTTGTCGCTCGGACAAAATATTAACGTGTGGAATTTTTAAGACGTGGGACACGTACACGTGGATAGAGACGACGCAATCACCACTACCATGAAATATAGGATTGTCCTTTGAGTTCTTATCAGATAACGTGGACACACAATATCCCGAGGGCAAATCTCGACGGTCGGTAGTCGTGAAAAAGGAAGTAAATGAAGTTTTAATTAAAAGCCATTCAATTACAGGAGCCTGTCCCTCCTATCTGCTTCCACTGGTTGTCGGTCGGCGTTTTTATCCACCGCGAAATGCGGTTGTACCGCTGACGACAGCCAACCTATTTCAATCCGGAGTAATTTAGCGCTGAGACGAAAAAAAAGGTCTTATGACTCGAGGCGCTTGCGTTCAACTTGATAAACCAAAAATTTACTTCGATTCGAATTCACGTAGAATCGAAAATGTTTGAAAGGGGATGAATCGTCGATATAGGATTTTACTTAACTAAATAAAAATCACTAGTTATTTCGAACCCTTGTTACTTGCATTAACCTTACTGGTTATCCAACCACCCCTATAACTTTATGCTATACACTGTTAGGTATATCTTCATCCACAGTTCCTTTCCATTAGTGAATTTGTCTGATTCTGACAGGGAAGGACCAGGCAAACGTAATTAGTCTACGCCAGTCAGGTCGAGGTGGCTCCGTAGGAGCCCATGAAACTCTATTTTGTGAGGGAAAAAAAAGTCGGAAAGGGAAGATAAGAGAGAGGGGGAAGGGAGCAGCTCGACATGAGAAAAACGGGAACTCTTCAACCCCTACAGTCCACCCTAGTTTTCCAAGTAGCTTCTCTCTTCGTGCTCTCTCTTTCTCTTACTGGAAACCCTATCTGTCTCTCTCTCTCTCTCTCTCTCTCTCTCTCTCGTTATTTCTCTCTCTCGTACTATTGCGCATTGGCCATTTTCTGTCTTTATTTCTCATTCAGAGCTCGGTGTTAGTATTTACAGCGCTGAGAAACCGCAGCCACGGAAAACCTGCGGCTTCAACTTTTTCCATACCTTGCACCCTCACCCACCCCCACCCTGCCGTAGAAACAACGACGCAACCCTTAAACTGGTTTCTTCAGTATCCAGTATCCGTATCCTCTTCTGTTATCCCATCTCGATTCGACCCTCCCGCAGAGTCCCCTCTTTAACGTGGTAAGGACGAGAGAGCATATGGGACCTCATAGAGAGGTTTCAGCTAAAAGCCCTAATCGTTATTTTACCCGTTCCAATTTCTCCGAACGGAGAAGGAATTAATGCGTCTTGGCACCTGACTTTGTTTTCATTCAGCGAACAGCGTAAAGAAAAAATTAAGTTGACTTAAAAAAAAATGATGCACGGAAAATTATGGAAAAAACTTTCCCGCTGTTGGAAAGCTTACTTGGTCGAGTACGTAGAAAATTTCTTGGTTGTGTTTCAAGGACCAAAGAAACGTGCATAGATGGACGGTTTAAAAAAATAAAAAAAAAGGATAGCAAAAAACTCAAGGGAGGTTGAAAGCTTAAGGGGAGAGGCAGTTGCGCGCTAAATTCTATTTTCATCGCGTGACACTCCCGCTTCGAGAACGGAACGAGGCAACAAGGGTTGTTTCATTTATTTTGCGAATCGTCGCCGCGGGCGTCGTTTCATCCCCATTACTTTTCAGGAGTCCTTTTACGTCGGTGGCTTATTTCCACTACTGGCAACCGGTTACTACCCCCAACACACAACTGGGTATGGGCCACTGTTAATATTGGAATCGTTCCAAGTATTTGACAATTCAGATGGCATCGTCTTATCTTGACTTCCATTTTCTTCGGCCGGAGATCAAGCCCGTTTTGCATATCTCTAATTGCACTTTCATTAAAAGGAAACGAGAGAATGTCCTAATGAATTGGTCCATTATGGGATGAGATTATTATCCTGAGATATCCAAAACAACCTGTCATCCGTACGTGTTTAATATATAGGGTTGGAACAACTGGGTTGTTTTAGGGACAACAAGTCTGGAGACTAAACATAAGACTGGGTTTGGAAGCTTAGATATGGGTTAGAGCACATTGGTCACGAGCAACCTCAGAACAGCTCTGAGACGTTCTCAAAATAATTTAGATGAAACCACCAGTCGTATGTGTTCTACTCGAAATTTGGAATCAGCCTGTACAGACTATTTTGGGGAACAATAAAGCAGACTGTTCCAACATGTGATACGTTCTATGCAAACACATACTCAAGGGCTAGCCAACCCTCTTGACCATTCCAGGACCACTTGAGACGCCCGTTAGTATGTAGAGACTTTAGTACCTGCAAGAATTAACAAGCCACTTTCTCTAGATTTCTTGCATCCCCCTTTTCCATTTTCCAACCCCTAAGAAAAACTTATGCCGTCCAATTCTCTCGTCAAGGGTAACAAATGCCGATACTTGATATTAGGGTCTAAAAGACTCTGGCTATGTGAATCTATGTCTATTGAGGGTGGTGAATATTGAAAAAAAAAATTATTTTGATTTTTTTTCAATAGTCAAATTATCTTCGTGAGCGATAAATGACTGGGATTTCTTTTCTCCTCGCACGTAAGTTGAAACGAACCTTACCAAAGGTGGAAGAAGTAGATGAGCTGTCAGTTTACCGATGTCCCCTCTGGGACCCGTCAAATGTACAGAATGACGGTGAACCTACTTTTCTACGTCCTAGCTGTCTCCCAGTTCCCCCAGGAACAGTGATAAAAACCAAGACCAGTCAGCATCCGACAATGAACCAGCCTTTACGCTCCCGATCTTCCTCGACAAAGGACTCCATCTTATCCTTGACAGTTAAGATTTCTTCGACAGGGTGAGGAACCATTTCACGAGTAACAGAGCAATGGGAGACTTAAAAAAAAATAAAGATTCAGATACAAATTTTATATAAGAATTCAACAAGAATCCGTTGATCAAATTAATTCGAGATAAGACACAGGGAATCAATGATTGCATGACACTGCCGTTAATTTTAGTAATTTTTAATCATCTCAAATTTACCCGATCTTATTTTGTATAATGGTAAACAGGTGTAGGATATAAAAAATGTGAAAAATTGTATTCGTCTTCACTATTGAAATTTTGAAAAATCTTTTAGCCTTGTTTAATTTTTAAAATTCATTGCCATGGATGAACTTTTCCCTTATACTCGTAAAGGATCTAAGAATGAGAGGACTCTCAACTGTCGACAGGATTTTAGGGTGGAATAGAGATTGGGTAAAGTTGTATGACAGCAGTGATGGCGCTACTGTTCGCGCAAGTAACTACGTATGACAAGGAGTAGATGATAGTTTCAAATTTTGATCGAGAACCAAAGTCAACTGGAAAATGTGTTAAAGAAATAAACTGACTTTATGCATTGTTAATAGTCCTGAATTGAGGAAAGGTAATTTTGCCGATGACAGGTTACTTCAAAATGTCAACAATATTGCTTCAAAGTGCTAATTCCAGATGACGTCTATTGTTATTATACAGTGACGTAATAAAAAAACTTTTTTTGATTAATATACATACTCAGATATCGAGTAACACGTAACAAAAAAAAGGGGGGTATAAAATAAATGGAGAGACATTGAAAAAAATGTTAATGAGGAAACTCACGGGAATTCGTGATTCACCTTTGACCTTTGATTTCCCCATCGATTTCCCCGCCTTCATTTCTCACGGTGCCACTCGGAGAAACTCTCCATTGGGGTGAAGGAAATAAAGAAGGAAAACGATTTTAAAAAAAAGTCAATGAAATTTCACCATAGAATCCACGTGCTCGCTATTCTAAAACAGCGACGCGGAGTAATAGCATTTTTGTTTAATTACCCAGGAAAGGAAAAAAAAAAGTAAAAAATCCCAAATTGCTTCAAGACCCATAAATTAACCATCTCGGGCAATAAGTACTGCCGGAATAAATAAGCCAACTTTTCCATTAAGGCTGACTAATTAAGTAATGTCCCACCCTTAAACTCCACCCTGCGATTGCTTCGATCTTAAGAAGCTAGAAACTGAAATAAGTGAAGGTGTGTGATTATTTACAGAATGATACATTTAATATTTTGAAAACATTTTTTTAATAATTTTCCCCCGTACAAGCAGACACGAGATAATAATGAGAAAAAAATTCTATCGACGTTATTAAAAAAAGTATAAAAATAAAAAAACCAAGAAGTGCAATCATACCATGAAATCAGACACATTTATAGATACGCAGAAATAAGTAATACAAACTCCAATACACAAGGGACGATCTTGTTATTCGAGTTTGGCCACGTGAATGATTAATATTGCGAAACTTCTCAATTTAACGAGAACGAGAAGAGAAAGGGGTTGGCGGCGAAGTAACAGTGGATAGGTATCCGAAATCAATAGGGGATGATAGGGGTAGAAGGTACAGCATACCAAGTGGTTCTCACAGGTTTCGTTTTTTCAACGCCGAACGCCACGCTAGGAGAGCTCAATTAAAAATTCGCCAATAGACGCGATAAGGGTTGCGAAAATTTTCAGCCAGTTATCATTGACGAGCCGCCCCTTTTTGCAGTTGAATAAAGTATTAAAACATTAAGTATAAAATGATTTCGAACTGAAAGTACTTGAGGTAAGTGGACAATTCATACTTAATGGCCTAATAAATATCTCCCTTAAAAAAGAATTCCCATAATAAAAACGAATATATGCAAATAAAGTATTTAAGCTGTAAATTTCAAAACATCAATTTCCATTTGAATCCCCTCCACCCCCCCGTCCCCCAGAAAAAAAACGATCAAACACGACGGACATTGAGTGATAAGCGATAACGTCAAATTCTGTTAAATCCCGTAGGATATCATCCCTATTGGCATGATCGAATTCAGGGAATCGTCGATTGCGTCACTACTATGACGAGAGGATGAATAATGCCAGCCGCGAGCCCTTGTCACTTCGAGATCGCGCTTAGGCGTCTCCATCATTCCGCTCAATGATGCGTCAAATGCAATCAGAGTGGAGATTACTGGGACGAGCCTGGGGCTTCGCACTTCCCATAACCATATCCTATCGATAATCCGGCCAATTATTATTGATCAAGTTACAGACGGAAATGGCTGGAGGATAACTCAGATAAACAGCCACGCCACGGGCATTACAAATGACAAGAGAAAGCAAAGAACAAAAAAAATTAACAAAGCTTGAAATAAAATCGTACACTCAATTATCATAGTCGAATACTGTTAAGAAATTCAGGAGAGGATATCCAAGAGAAACTTTCAGATAAATAATTAATAGCGATTTTTTCTTAAAAAAATCTTTTTCTTAAAAAAAACTATCTCACGTGCCCCTCAGTAACCGGAAACTGAAGTAAACAGATTTGATTCGTGTAAACGTTTAAGAGCCTTACTCCACGTAAGCCAATTCCACCGTCCCGAACCTGTGGACCAATAAACACGTCACTTTGAAAATTTGATTAATTAATACCTTTTAATTGCGATATATTACGTAAGGCTCGGGTGGAGTTTCGTCGCAGAATCCATACATGATCCTTTCGTGTACAGAGAATACATACAGAACGGTGATAAAAATAGGGTTTATTCATGGAATTTAAATGAGATCCTATAGACATTTCACTTTGACCTTTCAATCAGTGACATTACAATTGGATCAATGTTACGCAAACACGAGCAGCGTTTCCACGCACGTACAACTTCATTGTGTTTTGTTTCCCGTTGAAAATGGTCCTTGTCACAAATTTCATTTGTCACGTAATCACTTTTCTGTTTCATCCCTCGAGCTCCCGACCCACCCCCTGACCTCATCCCTGTTGGCCTATGCATTTTTCCTTCTACATGGACGCGTCTACGTATTCACTGTCTTTTCCTACTTCCTGTCTGACCATCGTCGGACTCCAACCCCTAGTCAGTCTCCTTTGTCCATATATCGTAGCTTTTTGCAGGGACATTTTCAATCTTGTAAAAGCGACGTAACCTAGTTAGCTAAACTGATTCCTCTTACCCTAGCCTAATTGACCAGACCCTTTGGTTGACTCAACGTTAACACCGTAGTCGACCTGAAAAGAGTTTTCCGGTAGGACCAGCACAGCAGAGCCAAACCCAACTGCGAACTCCTCCATTGGTTAATTGGATCTGTAGATAGTGTCAAAAGGATTCCGTGTACAGGAAAAGATTAAAGATAAAGTTAGATCAACCGAAATAAATTAATTAAGAGGAATCAATTACAAGCATATAATATGTAAATCATTGTTGGCAATAATTATCAAAGCCCAAACAAAATAACCCATAATTAATTGGACACTTTTGATTGACCGTTAGTTGATTTTAAAAAATATCGATCGATCGTGTTAATTAGTTTCATACAGATTGGATGAAATTAATTATAAGCATGTAATGAAGCAGCTTCAGCCGTTACAGGTACCGGTAGATTTTAATTAGATTATTTTCTCCAACGATGCGTTATTGTTCAGGTTAATTGGACTAGTTACACCTTGTGTCTTGATAATGGCACTAAATTCTGCTTCAGTGAGGTTGCACAAGACGGCGCAGCGGGTTACGCATCCCACTTGTTATTATATGTGCCAACAAGCAATTTTACGTTATCAGGAAAATTGGGCTGGTACAATGAGCCGGGGTTAACGTTGAGATTAGATTGGGTTGGCTTGGAGAGTCTAAACTTCGTTAGGAAAACTCAAGCAAAACTGCTACCCTGTCTTGTTGGATAATCTAACTGGTATCGATTGGGTTATCCCTGAGTTCAATTTAGACTCTATTCTGGATCAATATCTTACTGTAGTATGAATGACAATGGATATTGACTTTTGTTTGTTGTTTAGTTGGAAGGTATCTGGGGAGCATATTGAGTAGTATGAATTAAGTAAACTTAATCAAGCTATATACATATATGTAGTGTTACAGTTGAATTAGGTAAAACAATATTATTCTAGTGAAACTGGCAAAAGCTTTATTATTGATAACTATAGACCTTCGATTTGGGTAATTATTAAACATCACTAATAAACGGTTAACTAGTTATTCTGTAATTAAAAATCACTTAGATACCGCCAACCCAGGTAAAAACCAAACAGCACAGGCCCAGATATTGGACAGGACTTCATCAGAATATTTAGGGAAAGCCGCGATTTCTTAAGTTGAAGGTAGACTAGCTAGTGCCTGGTTGGATACGATTTAGTATTTAGACTTCCAGTCTAATCGAAGTAAAATTCATAAATTGGGCCTGGCTCAATGAACAGAGGTCTTGCTTCAAGCATCCCGATAATCGCAGGTTCACATTTTAAAGAAATTCAAATCTTGTCTTGGCTAGACTGCCCTGTCAGGCCCAACTCAGCGCTACCGTAACATTGCATGTCGGGCCCTATTTGGCTTACCTAAGCAAAGTCTGACTAGGCGGCAGTGGCCAGCGCCTTGGCTCGACCCGGTCATAATTTCAACAAGGGAATTAAAAGCAACCGATTAATGGATTTTTAAAACAATTTCTACGAAAATTACCAGCAATTTATTTTACATATTCCATTTCCACTTGTCAAACTGTCTTGCGGACGTCAAACTTCATTGGTTCATCTATTTCCTGATATTATACGAATTGACGTAAAGCACGTTTAATTTCAACGACAGAATATAAGCCCTAAAAATACTGTCAATTAAAGCCGTAAAAATACAAAAAAAGAGATACGTCTGTTCGCATATCAAACTGTTGAAATATAACACGGGAAATAAATCCTATGGCATTTGTATCAATACAAATACCTACATCGACCATATTCCAATACCCAGTCTCCATTTTCCAGCTTACCTACGGGCAACGGACCAGATCGTTAGAAAAGCGACAAAAAAAGGATGAAATGCACTGATCTGATATGTACCCCATAACGATTCTGGTTTCCACGTAATGTCTCCATTGGATATGGTCGCTTACTAAGCAGATTTCCCTGTCTGATCCACAAGGCAGTATTGTCGCATTGTAAAGTTATCGGTACGGCGTCCTGGGCACTGGCTGGCTCTGCCCGTACTAGCCTGGAGCCTGGATGCTGTGGAGAACGTAGAGACTACTCAAACCCAGCCATTGGATATCTCTGGGCTCACTCCACTGGCCATCAGCTATTCAAAGCAAACCAGTGTCAAGGGATGCGCAGCGTATCTGACTGAACAGAACCGGTCTGTTATAATTATCGGTAACTGTCCGGGTGTGAAGACTAGACCGTGATATAGAGAATATATATATATATACACAAAACAGGGATACAGGGAACCCATAAAAGATATATATACATATTGGAGATATGTATATTGGAGTAGTAGTAGATAGACAGTCACTCAATGAAATACGATAATATTAGCATAGAGAAAGTGAGAAGGAGAGAAGAGCGGGAGGGGAAGGTGATTGTAAATGTTAAGAGAATGAATTTGAAAAGTGAAATTCAATGTTACATACAGACATACTAAATTTCGAAATATATTTTCCAAATCAGTTATTTCGCTAATGATGTAAACTCCCAATGGGAATTTAACCCCGGAGCACCCCCTACGTTGGACCCAGCACAAGACACACACGCACACCCCCTAACACTGGTTCGCGTAATTATACTGTAATTGTTGCACGGAAACTGTTGGAGCGCAAAGTCTGCTGGTTTACCGTGAATATACGTAAAGGACGTGAGTATTGGTAAGCTACGTAGGGGTAATTTGATACGTACCCTCGGCATTTGAATTCGGTATAGCACAAGTACCAGTAACTAGTAGGTACGCGTGTGGCGCTGTATTAAATTTTGGGCAGGTGGTACGTTAACTCGTTCCTGGGAGGGTGGCTTGCACGTACGAGATTAGCTCGACTCAATTTCGAGATTAATTAGCACAGATACACAATTTCGCAGTCGGTAATAATAACGAGATTCTTGTTGCCACCGGGAAGACAAACAGCATTTAGAATTTTTACATGTAAAATATAACTGCAGTATCATCCCAGCGCGAACCGCTTCTGTCAAAGAGGGTAGGAGGGAGGGTGGTTCGGGTTTAATGGGGCTAATTTTCGTAAAATTTAACCTCAGTCGAAGTGGAGCTCTTGTCGTAAGCGCTCCCCCTTACGTTGTAATTACAGTTCGGAATATCGATAACGTATAGGCCCTTGCGAGCCCTTATATTAATTACGGTAAGTTCGCAACCCTTGACCCCACCCGTCTGAACCCCTGGAATGCTGGTGGCAGCCCAACCCCCCTTACCCATAACTGACACTGGGTCAGTCGTTCTGAAGAGCTATGAAATTTCTGCTTTCTCATGGCCATTGGTACCAACCTACTAATACCTATAGAAAAGGAGGCCGGTAGGGGGTGGGTTGCGGTACGATCAATAATACCAACCACCCCACATCCAAAGTTCGGCAGCCGCGACTACTCCACTTTCCAGACTAACTGTGGATTCGCAAGAAAAGGCGCCCAACGACTCTCGTGCTCCGCGAGAAGGTAGAAATTGCGGAAGTGCCGCGGATGATGCAGCCACGACGCCAGCCTCGACGACGACGTCGTCGCCGGTAGAGAACGTGGACCACTTAGCAGGCTGGCGCGACGCCAACTGCAATCCCTGCAAAAGCACGCTAAGCCGGTTGCATTCTAATCGCACCTGAACGACTTCCGTCATTAATAGATTACACGGTGACGAAGGTTTCATCTTGGAAGTTCGGTTTTTCGAAATGTCAAACAAATATACTACAAGTTTGAAAAAAAATTTTGTTTCCCAACTCAATAAGAAAATCCAAATTGTTCCATGGAACAATTTTTTACTCGCGATTAATGGCAACCATGCCGCCTTACCTGTTGAACAATAATAAGGGATGAAAAGGCTCCGTTCAAACCCCACGCTAAAATGACTCAAACGATCCTCACAAATCAGTCAGCCACGTAACCCACCTGGGCTGCTTTACCAAATAATTATGTTCTCAAGTAGTTCCTACCCATCGCTACAAACCTTCTATCATAATGCCGGGGGTATGCGAGACGACGCGATATAACTCTAAGGGATGGTTATTGATCATCGGGCAAATTTCTCATCGGCCCAGGACCAAGACGAAGAACGAGGACGCTGTTACGCAGCAATCTTTACCGCAGCTGGTTCCACCTACTTCATTTCACCCTTAAACCCGGATGGCTTCCTCAGACCAACCTTGACTTCCTTCGCGTCCCACAGACATCCCTTCCAGTCCTATTTCAAAAATTCCTCACCTATCAACCCCCTCGCTCCGTTTTCTCTCTTCTCTATTCTATAATATTTCCTCAAACTTTCCCACCCCTCTTCTTGGGCCGCCATAGACACCAGCCTCAAAACCTCCCCCCAACGACCCAAAGTATCAAACCTCAACCGTATGTGGTCCCTAGTCCCATAGACGTCCCAACGACACGAACCCCCTCTTGGTAAAACTTTCGTCGTCTATTATCCGCGTTTTCCCTTCAATCAGGCTTTTCCATATTTATGTGCGAGCGGGCGCTTCTCTCGAAAATTTTCCAGAGTTTAGAGCAGACTACATTATCATAATCCGTTAGGCGTATCCGGTGGAAATTTACTTGCTCTTAAAGATCCGAACGGCAAGGGGCATTGACGGGCGAATGAGGATCTCAAAGTTTCACGACTAATTCACGTGGTTATTATCTCACGAGGATTTCCACTTAATAATTAGATAACGTACACAGCGAGTCCCGTCGTTTACCTAAAATACTTTAAAATTAAATCCTCTGTCATTTTGTGTAATTAGTAAGAGCGCTAGAGGGTGCAACACTCATGTGTCATTTGCATGATAAAAAATTTAATGCATCGCTTTACGGTCATTTTCATTGGCATTTATCCATACAGGAATGTAATGTGGATATATTATATAGATATACGTATGTATATCAGGGCCGCTCGTACGTTTAATAAATTTTATCAAATTCCCCGCATGAATTGATAAAATCGTACAGTTCTGCTCGCGAGCATCCTACCCCTTTTCATCCCCTATTGATACCATCGAAACTTCACTCTACAACGACAATAACACTTTAGACAGCATTAAATGTTCTTGAAAAAAAAAATTTTTTAAAGTATAATTTGTAAACGTATAAATATATTCGGTAAAGATCCGACCTAACCTAATAAAATAAAAACTATTTAACCGATTTCCCTACATAAATTCATATTCATTGGCGTTATCGCTATGAGATCGGAAACTCGATAAAAAATTTCAAACTCGATATCCACTCCACGCGAATTATAGATAAAATTAATTAAATCGATCATTTATCGACCGTCACTTGTCGATAACGTAAATGTCAAAATGAATAAACTCGATCAAGAGTCACCCACGTGTAACATAAAGCGTCTAATAAACACTGCAGAGTGAGTAAACCCGATGGTAGAATTTCCTTCAACCCTTGCTATTATTATTATTATCCTAATACAATATCACAAGGTCTAGTACCTACCCCTATCTACCTACCTACCTGCAGTCTGACCTGCTCCTTACTTTAACGAAATTAGCATAATACCACGAAGCCATTCTCAGGAGTATCTTACTGCCTCCTGTAACCCTATATACAAGTATCAATGCAATAAGCAGTTATCTTCCGGTAGGTAGCAGAAGGGAAAAAAATATAATGCTTTGAGCATTGAAAACATAACGAGACGCCACTCCTATCCCATAACGATATAATGATATAATGACCAACTTTTAAGTGGGATTTTGCTCTTTCAGATGTAATAGTACCTTTGAATCATCCTCGATTCAATTCCACTTGTTATATTCATTTAATGACTTTGCCCTATGCCATGAAAAAAAAACGGTTGCTTACATAGAATTATATAAAAAATTGTATCCTCAAATCAGTATACGGTCTAAAGTACATAATTGTATGTATAACGTATAGTCAGATTATTTTTAAGAAAACCCAAGTTTAACCAGCCAAACGACGTCTCAAGGGGATGAATAAATATTTGGATGGCGCATCGTACCAGGAAAGAAGTAATTCCCGTAAAATCTAAGTAAATCCACGATCCCTGAGCTTCGCTCCAATTGGTCATTGCTCCTACGCGAAAAACATTGTCAATCTTGGATACGATGTGAAATCGTAAAAAATCATCGAAAGATTGTTAGAGCAAGCGTCGCGACGCTCGTGACGAGTCGTAGGGCGCAAAGTTAGGCAAAAATCTACGTGGTAAAAGATGACTACGTATAAGGGTGACTTCATGCAAAACAAGGTTCACGTACCTACAGTATACGTATGCAGTCCTACCCAAGACTCATCCATCAACGAATCTGGAAAGGTAATTTATTACGTCGAAAACGGCAACCCACCCTAAAATCCAAGCCCCTCAGGATAGAAAGTCCACCTTCTAATAAGTTCATAATAAGGGTGTTAATAGTGTCAAGACAATATGTGCAGCACTTAGCAGACATCTTGGGTCCTGATCATGACCGATCGCTGCATTCTGCCATAGGGTGCTAGGGGACAGAGAGGAACGTGGGGGATCGTCGAGAGGGGGAAGGAGGGTGGGTCGACTGAAAAATATTCCAAGAGAAAATCAGGTTACACTCGGAGCAGGAGGATTAAATATTCATGCGAAGCAAATGCCAGAGATTAAAGCAGAGAAATTGTAAAGCCCCCTCAAACGAACTTCGTTATGTTTCACAGAAGCGTAGCAAAGACACTCAAGGCTGAAGTCTGTACTGTATCATCAAACAGATATGACGTATCGTGGGCGTTGAAGAAAGAGAGAAAAAATTGGTCCTGATAAAAAATTTTGAAAATCTGCTTTCGCCTTAAAATTATACCTTGGAAATTTATCCTTGGTTTACCCGATGAAGCAGAGTCAGGGCGGGGCTTCGCTATTAAATTAATTACGCCAACGTTTAATTCATCGTCAAACCATGTAATTTTCTCAATTAGAGTTGTCTCCCGGTGTACTCTGCTCTTGCCAGAGGGAGATTGGGAGCTTTCGCTAAAGTCACCCAAGAGCAATGCTGTAGCATACATACGAATAACTTGAACACACATGACGGACCTGTTCTAATCGAATCACGAACCTTTACGGCTTTTACTTCTCATACGAAAATAAAGCTGTTGCGAAATCAGACTTTTCTCTAGGGATGCGCCATCCCTCATAGCAGTGCTAGATTAAATTCTCGGTGGCACAGCAGTTGAAGGATGCTGCGACGTACGAGAATCTCTCGTGGTTTCCCGTGGCGTTCATCAATTTTATCAGCAGAGGCAAGAAGGAAGGGAACAAAAAGGATACGGTGGTAAAAAAGAAAAAAAAAATAGAAAAAAATTTCTTACAGTCAATTCCGAACCTTCGCCCTTCGTTGACTGCGACAATCGGTTTATCGTTTTACGAAGTACAGTCTGGCCGGATGTGGCAGAGAGACGAGGGGTAGGAACATGGGGGGTAGTTTGGAGAACCGAACGAATGAGGAGAGGGTGGAGGGGAGGGTAGCAAAAAAAAAAGAAACGAAAGAAATAAGAAAAGAAGTTATCGAGGAAAAAGATACTTTCTTGGGAATAGGTTGGTCGGTGGGAGGAGTTGTGGGTATCTTGGGGTGGACCAAGTGGAGGGGAAGCGAAGGAAAAGTCTTGAAAAAGAATGAACGAAAGGAAGAAATAAAGGACGGGGACGGAAAACGTGCTTCCAGTGTTGCCACCTATACCACGGTATAAGATGACAGGCCAGGAGGATACACTCGACTTCGAGTACTGTTCAGGACTAACAAAAGCCGCTTCACGTAAAGTTTTTTAAACAAGTAGCCTCTGGCCACTTTGGACATGCGGATTTTCTAGTGGTGTTTAGCCCTTTCATTTAATTAAAAGCGATATCAACTACTTGGGGTCCTGAACGACAGAGTTAAGAGATCATGGGTTTATTAAATAATAATTCATAGACGAATCAATTAAGAAAAAGAAAAATTACCGAAAAAGTAAAAAAATTTATATATACATGTTTTCTATAGAACGATACCGAAATCCTTGTACAGATTGAACGGAGGGTAGAGGAAGGAATGTGTTGGTGAATTTTCGAAAAGTTTAAGAAGAGGGTAAAAACAGCTCCCAAGATGTCCAAAAAGATTGTCGGGCAGTTTACTTCGGAAAGAAATGATTGGCTTGGAGAGTAAAGTCATCCCTTGCTGACGCTTGATATTTCAGCAGAGTCTCTCCCTGTGGGGATGAACGGGGGCGGAATTTTGCATGGATCCTAACCTGTACTCAGTCATGGCTTCTAGGGAAGAGAATGTTATAAGGGTAGCAAAACACGTTGGATTTCTAATGCGTGGAACTAACTCGAATAGGAATAATACAGGGTGGCACTGTCTAGAGGGTAACTGTCGGGGAGGGTTCGGTACGATGTGGCAAAATCGCAGGCTCGAGGGGGTAAACGAGATTTAGTCTGGGGTTGCTTCTCTTTTATAATGAAGACCGATGACAAGCGGGCTCCGCCGGCGGCAAGGGTGTAAAGAGGGTGTATAAGTTGTTGGCCATAGTAACAGCAGGGCTACTAGGCAAGCCCATTCATCCTGATTAGATGAGACCTCCCGTTGGGACAGGAAGTCAGGAAACCAGAAATCTCTTCAACGACGTAAACCACGTGCGGAGACAGAGAATTTCCAAAAAAAGAATGCCAGAAATGATACCTTCGCTTCCACAACCTAATTTGACTTCAACCCCCACAATATTATTTTCTTCCCAAAAATCAATGCACTTTACCAATTTTTTTTTGGACACCTAAAAAACTACTATTATATCCTATCTGTCACCTCATTGGCCAAAAAATCAACCTACAGAAACTCCAAAAAAATAATGTAGGTCTTTGAATCTCACAGTTACATCCAATTTCTCGTATTATTATATTTCCCTTGAGGCAGTTTCCAGCGCCTTCGGCCAAGAAAGAAAATTCTCACGGCTACGCGAGACACTTCCTCTTACGTTCCAGCCCCGACAATCGGCCCGCGAAAGTTTTCCACTTGTTTTCCAGTAAAAAAAATATAAAGAAAACGACCAAGACCGCCCTCGGTTAACTTTTCAACGCGAGGGTATCACGCGCCTCTCAACTTTAATGGGAGACCTTAATGTCGCGTTCACGTGACACTGGCGCCCTCGAGCGTTCAAAAATGACATATACACTTCAGAGATTCTGATATCACAAAGACACCAACCTCCTTTACATATCATCCCCATCGTAATGCTTTATCTCGGACTCTGTCTACGTTATCATCCATATATAGACCAAAACATCGTCCACTACATATGCAACCACGTAAAAACACCTTCGCACCAGCATATACATACACGACGCCTATGGTACCCATACGCAGTACTCCCGATCCAAAGCACCATAGGCACCAGAAACGCCTCATGAGAAATTTCATGTTACCCAATTTCATGAAACTTTATAGATAAGGCTTAACGACCAAACGTTCCACATTCATAACGGTACACATACTAGGAACCTGTGTAAAGTTAGTCCAGCACTTTTCAAATTTTTTATTTTTGAAAATTGTGCTGAATTGTACTACATTTGTGCTAATTTGCGCCGTTGACCCGAAGTCGATAACTTTAACAATTTTCGAAAAAATTGAAAAATTGTTGTGATAGTCCTTCGTTTGTGCTACTCCATAAAAGCCGTCAAAATCAGATTTTCAAAAAACTAAATGTTGTGCTACGATGAGCTGCCCGAGCACAAGTTTCCCTTATAGCAAAACCTGCTCAGAGCAACTCTTCATGGTATTCCGTGAGAGACGCATTTTTGCCTTACTTCGAAACCGTGAAGAACGGATTTTTCACGATTTCGGAGTAACACAAAAATAGAACCATCACGGAATACCGTGAAGGGTTGCTCTGAGAAAGATTTGCCATAAGAGAAACTTGTTGTGCTCGCCTAGAACATTACAGCACAACATTTAGTTTTTTAAAAATCTGGTTTTCACGGTTTCGGAGTAACGCCAAAATACAACCCTCGGGGAACACCGTGAAGAGTTGCTCTGAGAATGTTTTGCCATAAGGGAAACTTGTTGTGCTCGTCTAGCACAACACAGCACAACATTTAGTTTTTTGAATATCTGGTTTTCACTGTTTCGGAGTAACGCCAAAATGCAACCCTCGGGTAACACCGTGAAGAGTTGCTCTGAGAATGTTTTGCCATAAGGGAAACTTGTTGTGCTCGCCTAGCACATTACAGCACTACATTTAGTTTTTTGAAAATCTGGTTTTCACGGTTTCGGAGTAACGCCAAAATACAACCCTCGGGGAACACCGTGAAGAGTTGCTCTGAGAATGTTTTGCCATAAGGGAAACTTGTTGTGCTCGTCTAGCACAACACAGCACAACATTTAGTTTTTTGAAAATCTGGTTTTCACTGTTTCGGAGTAACGCCAAAATGCAACCCTCGGGGAACACCGTGAAGAGTTGCTCTGAGAATGTTTTGCCATAAGGGAAACTTGTTGTGCTCGTCTAGCACAACACAGCACAACATTTAGTTTTTTGAAAA
>JAYRCB010000402.1:377522-408347 GCA_036026315.1 Trachelus stipa
CTGAGAATGTTTTGCCATAAGGGAAACTTGTTGTGCTCGTCTAGCACAACACAGCACAACATTTAGTTTTTTGAAAAACCATTCTTCATGGTTTCGGAGTAACGCAAAAATGCAACCCTTACGGAAAACCATGAAGCACAATTTTCAGAAATAAAAAATTCGGAAAGTGTTGGGCTGACTTCACACAGGTGTACTAGGACCAATAGGACGCGGAGCGCAAGAAAATGATAATCAGAAATCGTGATAATTAAATAAAAAAAGTTAATATAAATTATTTTTACACGAAGTTCACTATACATTTCCACAGGATAAAATCGTCGCGACGAATTTCACGAATTCTCAAAATCAGACATCACCGACGTGATGGCAGAATTTCTTTCGTCTCCTACTCTCCCCTGCGGCCACCCTGTTCCTCTACTCCGAACCCCATTTCACTCCCACTTATGTCGTACCGGCACGTTGTATCGCACTCGGATACTGACCCCCCCCCCCCCCAAACTTTGGTCCACTAATGTTAATGCTCGTACCTGGATGACGTAATGTATATTCGCGAGCGTGGAAAACAGTGTTGTGCGAAAACGTGAAATCGCGTCGGGTAAACAATGCATGTCGCGGAAACAAGCAAATCCAGGCATCTACCACCTCTCCCCCTCCTCGTCCCTCCCCCAACGAGGCAACGTGACACTGGTACAGTTTCTCCCACCACCATATATTTATATCCCACGTACACCGTTCGTTGCCGGCAAACCCCACGGCCCATCCGGTTTTTGCTTTATTTTCGCGCATTTCCCTGCAAATTTAATATCGTCCCGCCGCGCTGTGCCCGACATATGCAGGATATTTGCATAAAATCCAGAAAATATATCACCGACGGATTACCACGAACAGTCCCGGCTGGTCTCGCAGATTGGCCGCTGCTCGGCCAATGGTCGATCTCGACGTTCGCGGCTTGTTTTTCGTTTCCGGTTTGTCGCTGGCACTGTAAGAGCGTTCATTTTATTTTTCACCGGTTGTGATAAAAAAACCGCGATGAAAATTACTGATAATAATCATACCGAGGGTATTATTTATGAAAAAAAATCCTAAATAAAAAAAAAACTTTTTTTATGTAATAACCCAAATGCAAATGAGCCTTTGGACTTTAGCTTGTATAAATTTACTAGTGTACCGTGTATCCGTTACTCGCTTGGTAATAATTCTTTAGAAAAATTCAAACCCCTCCGCTTTTATATTTTTATTTATTTCCACCCTTCGAACGGACCCCCGAGCAACCGACCGAGCAACCACCTCCCTTGTCATCCACCCCTCCCGTTTACTCCTCCCGTTACCTCCATCCAAAAGGATTGCACCTAGAGAGCCTGCATAATGCGAACGCACGGGAAGAAGCAAACAAAAGCGCTTTTTAAAATAAATTTATTACCGTGAACCGGGATGGCCGCCACCGCAAACACGATGGTCACCAACGACCAGCCAACCGACCAATGAACCACCACCACCAACCACGACCACCACCGGCACCTAGAACATCCCTGAAAAACCTCTCTAACCAAACCCCTTAACCGTCATACAGACCAGAGCCCAGAACATTTACGAGTTTGTCCCCCGCTGCATTTTTCAGTCTGACCAACCAGCAGCTCTCCTGTCCAACTGAAACTCCATAACTGTCGGCAAAAGCGCTGTAATCTACATATACTTGAACCTACAGCAAGCTAAACACAGGGTATAAAAGGAAAAACCGTATTTAGAAATCAGTTACCGGATTTAGAGTCTACCTGCACGCTGACAATAAAAATTTTACGAAACAATCAATCTAACGTCTTTGAGGTTGTGGATAAATTGGAAGCAGTCAGATTATTCAACAATGAAAAGGAAGGATGAAATCACTGAAAACCAATGCATAGTTGCAATTTGATTCCAGAAATTGATGCCGCAGCCAGTGACTGCTTGATCTTGTCAACAGAAACGTAGAGACAGTGGGACTTGCAGACACGCCTGAGAATTTAAATGGTATGCCAGGGAGGAAGGGTGGAAGTAATGACACAGGGCGAGCAGGGGGTGGGCTTCTATCATCCCTTGGGAACTAGGGCGCGAATGTACTGCTTGCTTCCAGAGGCGAAGTGGCAGCCGAAAGCGAATACCGGGAGCATGGGGTTTTGCTAAGCGAGCGATAGAAGCTCCACTGCTGGGCCAAGGGGTGGCGCGTTAAGGGTTGCTTCTACATATTGCGTCGAGAATAGCGCAGAGGTGGAATTTTCTTTCTACCCCGTGCGAAATGGTCGGTGGAGAAGGAGCGAGGAAGGAATCAAGAAAGGGAAGAGGGAAGGTGTTAAAGAAAAAAAAAGAATCCTCTTCAGAAGAGAGCATCCTCTTCTTGGACGAAAACCTCCAGCACAACTCGTCCATCCATCATGGGACTGACAACCCTTGTAGCCCAAGCTGCCACCGCTCCATCACACCCTCACTTAGATTATCTCTACACTGCTCGTCACTCACTCAGAAGTAGCTCCTGCCGTTTCCTGATTCGCACCCCTGAACTATTTCAAGGTCAGAGTGTCAGGGGGTTGGCACCCCAGATACTAGAGGTTACACCCAGTACCTAGTCGATGGTCTATTCCTGTCCATGTGGATCTGACCTAGGTGGTTCAGGAGTTCATTCATCCCCTACCGATGAGAAATAATTTTCTACGCCCTACCTACTATTTAGGGGATGCTGGATGGACGTACCATAGGGGGTTGAATGGAAGAAAGTAAGTCTTCATAAAGGGAGGAGGGAACTGCGAATAATAAAGAAGGTGGCACGTGCTCGTGTACTTATGGATAGGTGGGTCGGTGGCTCAAGGGGTGGAAATGGGAGGGAGAAGATGCAGAGAGAATAGGTAATATGCATAATCCAAGGTAATAAAATTAAATTTTATATTTTGCCAAAAAAATCCACCCGGGCAAATTGGCAGTAAAACAAAAGAAAATCCACGAGTTCGGGGGTGCCGTCTCCAGGCAAGACGAATATTACGGGTCTCCCCCTTAATATCCAGAACGGGAAGTGAACCGACGTTGAATTTCTCGTAAATATGGCTTATAACGTCAAAATATAAAATAATGAGGTCCTCCTTAATACTTATGGTGGGAGGAATGCTACCTATCACTGTGTATATCTGGAATCAATTGATATATTAATAATATTTAAAATTTGGGGAAAATACACAATTTCAATCCAGATTCCGTCCCTCGTTGTCGTCCTTCAATTTTTTTTTCGCAATAAATTTGATCAATTTATTCATCGTCGGTTAAGTCGTTGCGCAATTTTCCAAAATGACAAAAGAATTACGCCTACCTGTCCCGTTTTACTGAAAAGCAGGAAACCAAAATAGAAAACTGTTAAGCCACTGTGCTTTAGTGGATAGAATTCTGCCCCGCTTACGCATAACCTATCCATGTTTTTCACGGACAGGGTAGTAGACGTACACACTGTACAAATAGGGTGGAATGATGGATTTGATAAACTGTCCAGATAACAAGCACGGGTTATTTTCAATACATCAGACCTGGTTAACCCCCTAACAGCCGGTGCGTAACAGTAAACCCGGATAAAAAATGATTGCGCACCTTTCTGGGTCACTCGTTGCAGGTCTTGATTAATTAAGACTCATTAATTAAAGCTCACGGAAAATAGAAATTATTGTCAAACGCATCAACGGACCTACTAAGTCATTTTTTTTATTCTTTCCCTCTTAGTCGCCAACGAGCCGGACAAAAATTTCACGCCGACAAATGTCATCTGTAAAAAGAACCGAAATCAAGACGTTCTCCAACCCCTACAAAGAACAAAGAATTACATCAACCAGTTAGTCGCAACAACAACAAAGGTGATAATTACAATAAACGCGCACTGATAAAATCGGCAAGAGGAAAAAGTAAAATCTAAGAGAGAAGAAACAAGAGAAACACACCGATTGAGCTTTCCTTACAATTGGAGCAGAGAGATCATTAAAACTACCCGATGCCACGGCTGAAGTCACGTACAAACGGAAACGAAGTAAATTTCACTGTGGAACCAAGAAACGTTATCAGTCGTAACCTAATGAAAGATAAACCTGCCGTTTAATGCTAAAACAATATCATTTGCCAAGAACAAAGTCGTCAATTAATAATCGGCCAATCGTCATGAAATATTTGAATAATCAGCGTGCCACATGGATAACGCACTAAAAAATTCAGAAACAACAAAAAACCAAAATTCCAACTAATCAAACAAAATTTTTTCCACTCCCAATATCAAGACTCGACTTCGAACTCGCAAGCACAGCGATTGCCTCCAAAATAAAATTGCCACTAGCAGCAAAGTTAATGACTCTAAAATCATGACCCTAATCTAAGCAATTATTATTCCACCTACTGAAATCCTTCCACGCGAGTGCAGAATGGTGCAATTATTGATCGACCTAAAAAACTCAATATCAGCAACCATTATCATCCAAGTGTCAAAAAATTCGCCCCTAATACTAATATACAACATGAAATTCGTCAACAGAAACAAAAGATACGCACTCATAATGATCATTTCGTCGATCGTCCCAATTAACAAAAATCAACTTAAAACAGAAAAAATCAATACTAAACTCCCAAAAAATCTTTCCCGCAACATAAAACGCATAAAACCTCTCGCGACTACAAACGGATGCATTAAACTGATTCGCAACCATACGTTATGCATCTATTATACATCCACCATAACGCGAAGGCCCGCACAAAAATTCCCAGTGCAAGACGCCCAATGCATTTCGCCTAGCCAGCAATTTTAGTCAGTATGGGAAGGCAGTTGATATATACACATATACATATAGTAGACCTGCATATATATAAATATGGTATATATGTACCATCAGAAGCAACGGAAATGCATAGACAATACATCGCATCTGCCATTCGTGAGATATTTTCCCTGAGTTTCTGCATCCCCAGCAGTCGTAGTCGGCGGCCATAGTTCGAGGTTCTGGTACAACCGCCCCTCTCCCCCCCGACCCACTCCGGCCGCTACTACCCTCATCCAATTCCATCCCCGACCCACCCCTTTCCGTCTTAGCACCGGCACACAGGGAGAGGGAGTCATTGCCGCCCTTCCTCACGAACCCACCCCTAACCCCGTCAAGTGGTAAAGTCAGAAGCTTATTTCCCGGGACGCCTCTCAACGGGGGTTCCATTCCCGCAAAGGAATCACGCGTCAAAACTGCAAGAACTCGAGACATGCAAACCCCATGGATGCTGGGCGGCGCGCTTTGGATTCAGAAGAAAATGCAATGTATGTGCGCTACCGTAACCTTATCCGACTTCTGGATACCCCAAGTCGCGTGACTTGGGATGAAGGTGAAACTACCCTTGTTTAGAATCGGACGGAAGGACTTTTGAGAAACGTACCCTGTTCATCATCATCCACGTGGGTGATGGAGACTTATCAGGGGCTGTGAATTGTTTCAGTCACGTGACACTTGGGTCTGATCTGATCCGATCGCGTCTGTGGACTAGGACGATTTTTTTTGTTTTTCATTTTTTTCCATGCAACTGATAATAGATCCACTTGAGCGAAGTTGCTCCAATTTCATTTCTGTGAATAGACAAAGCGGATAATATCTTCAATTTCATGACGAAACTGATGTAATGGGAGAATGGATTAATATTCAGAGTTATACAGTTGGTACGCGAGGACGTAATGTGCTAGTTACTGAACTGTACGTGAAACGTTCTCGGCAGAGGTGAGAGCTCTGTGGCAACAGGATACGAAAATCCGATAACATATTGATCGGTTATTAGCGAAGGGACGATTGAATAAAAGTGACAGAATGGAGCATCTACGATCGTTTATCATAAATAAACGCGAGCGTCCATTGTTGGCGCAATATAAATTCATCGTAATCAATCATGTATCAGGACAATATTTATTAAGCACTGTTCACGAATGTGATAAGCCATATTGCTACTATACGCGATAACGTAACCAATCAAGAAGCAGGTATCTTGACTAGGTACCTGAATATTATGTTAAGATCATTACTACCCCTCTTGGGTGCGTGTTACGTAAAGCGTTATTGAAATGATAATTAATTAGAGTCTACCTGAAATTTAGAGAAAATTATTAGCTAAGGGATGGTTTACACCGATACCCATAGTTGATGAGGTATTTCAATGAAAATCAAATTAACCCAGCGAATTCTTCATTATAATCAATATCAGACATGATATTTATTTCTTACGCTATGCGTCGTCCTACTACCCCTTGTCGCTTCTACTACTCCTTCTCTCAAATTCCAACATTGAACAACCTATCCAACATGGTATTTACATCAGTTATTAACCCTGCCGGATCCTGGCATTTGGCTCTCTGGAGCATAAAGCCAACAGGACCAAGAAGATGAAGTCGAGTGGTAGTAGAGGTTGGTCAATTTTCATATTCAACCCTTAGAGGGTGGTTGTCTTTTTTGACGAAATCTTGTAAATTTCATGATAGACAGTTACAGATATAATTAATTGTTGACCCATGTGAAAATATTGGGCTGATTTAAAGACTTTTGGCCCTCTAATGGTTAAGGGGGTAGTAGAAGCAATGGGGGGTAGTAGACGGACACTTTGGACAAAATTAATATTCGACTCTATATCAATAGAAACCACACAGCGTTTTCGTAGTCTGGCAGATGCACTGAATTGATCGTGTATTAATCCCATGTCAACCGCAAGCCATAATCAGTTTGGTAGCTTAATTAAACCAATTAATTCGATCCACTGATAGGCGAATACCGATACCAAGGTTTGCGTTCTAATGACGTCGAAGGCAATAGACCTCCGCGTGATTACGTACAGCAATGTAAGGGGGTGGTTTTCACTTCGAGTTGAAAAAAAATAATTTTTTAAATTGCATCTCAAAAATTTAAGTCTCCCAAAAACGTGCTTCGAAAGATTTTCGAGATATCGAACGTGTTTGGCGAAATATGTTTTGACGATTTTCAAAACCAATCGATCAATCCTCTTCGATCTTATTCTCCGAGTAAATAAATCATTGACTCTCATACATTAAAATTTACTTCCACCTGTGAAACTATTGCCACTTCGACTGTTGCAAATAACAGAACAAAAATTTCGCAAAAATCGCAAAAAAGCGATAACAGTCTGTAAATCAAATTTCGAAACTTTTCTTTCCACGAGATTTTCTTTTTTTGAGTTCAACTGATAACACAGCAGCTCTGATCGTTCTCTACCAAATAAACTTCAAACTATGAACTATGCATGAACATTTTTTTTGGGTCTTTTGCCATCATACGAGAAACAGTTATTGTCGTGGCAAACTATATTTGTGTCGCCAGTACTAATCCTATGGTTGGGTCGTCAAAGTCGAATTGTCGGTGGCTGGTGGAGGCAGAAGGAGGAGTGCGGGGAGGGACCGTAGGGGGGGTACGAAATTACTTTGCATACTAAAGTAATCACACGAGCGGGTCTACGACCCCCTTATAATTTGATGTTGCGTGTTATTAAAGTGCCATTAAAACTCCGTACATCTACTAATTACCTGCACGCAGTCTACGTGTGGAACGTTTAATCAATATTCAGTTATTTCCACAACGTACCGCCTATTCGTCGTACTGGCTCGTATCAGCTTAAGCTTTTCACGGAAATTTTCATTTTTTTTACAATAACAATCCCACCCCTAAATCATAAATCATCGTGAATATCATAACGAGCCATTCCAGAGCGATAAGTTCAAGAATTTTATTCAAGTTTGATTTGATTACCTTATTTTGTTGTCCTTTCAGCAAGTCGCGTTTAAAAATTCCATAATTCCTTCAGACATCGTAATGGATGGCTGAAAGAAAAAAAAATGTCGTTATTATAATTGTCCGTGGGCAAGTATCGCGAGAATGTATGAAAATTAGTTTGAGCATACCGAACGAGTTAAAATAAAAAATAAAAAAAAACTAATACGGACGTTTCGATCCAAAGCTCGAATAATGGCCAAAGGCATGCCTAGTTCATCTGCGCCAATTAAACTCCGTATCGCTGCTCTCGTAATTGGTTGGTAGTTATTTAGCGTGATAAGAACGAGTGCAAAGATCTGGAGTTCAGTGAACTCGTCTCACGCTCATCTCGGTTGAAAAGATGATTTAAAAGGAATCGGTTGAAGAGTTCGTATTAAATTATATCCAAGTAACTACGTACACCCGGTATATACCCATACACATATACCAGACCGTGCCATTAGAAAACGTCAAGTCTTTCAAAAAGAACCTTTAAGATTTTTCAAAAGCGTCGAGACCAATCAGGTATAAGAAAGATGGTGACTCGATAGACTGACGGGATCCTTTAAGCCAGCAGTGATCTTTCAAAAGGAAAGACCGAAGGTAACAAGACGAATCGAAATATAAGAAAATAAGTTAATGAGGTCTAGAAGTGAAATGATACAAGAAAAATTCTAATCTTTCTCAAAATTTTCATGTATTCAGTAAAAAGAAAAAAAATCCAACTAAAGCAATAAACCTCGTCAGCCAATCGGCCCTAAACTCTCTCCTGACCCCCTCCCTTCGACAAACCCCTTATCGATTTCTCTGACATCATACAAATAAGACATCGATGCCCGATTGGTATTTCTGGCCACAAAGGCATTAAACGAATGTCGATAAGTTTGATAAGACTCGCGATATCGGATGCTCTTTACGAAGCTTTCGCACGCGAGCTTTTATATACCTGATGCTTTGAGCTTACGTGAGAGGCCCCCCCCCCGATAGGCCTCCGTGCGGCTGACGCGACACGCAAAAGGCTCGGCCTCTCTGTTCGTTATCATGATTTTTCTGGGAAAAGAATGGGGGAAAAAATGTGAAAGGAAGAAAACAATGCTAAACGAAAGATTACCTGGAACAGTGAAAGTTTCGCGAGAATAATTTTGAAAATACTTCTTATGGCATCGCCCGTAACAGTGTCGTTAGGTACGCCATATCGCTTTCTATTGACTTCTTCAATTTTCTGCCTTTTCTTCCAAGAGCATTTTTATACCGGATGGTTATTGCACGTAGGTCTAAGAATGAATTCGACGAAACGTTTCGTTCTGTAGCATTCCCAAAAATAACTTTGGAGTACATCTGAATATGATTCTAATCAAAATGAATTAGATACAACCCCCTATACCTATTTCTTTTTTTAAATATCTTTATGCTAATGACGAGTTATCGTGATAAGCATGTGGAGTGTGCGAGGTTTTCCTTAGCGAGAAAATATTCTCGGGTATCACACGACGGTGAATTTGGCAATTCCAGAGGGTTGCAAGCAGGTAGGAGGGAGGTGAGGGGTGGATAAGCGTGTCATTGGAGCTTTAGGAAAATTCATTAGAGAAAATTGGACCATCTTGAAACTGAGTTGTTTTGCATTTTTTTTCCCCCTCTTGAAATTTTCCTTGGATGAGCTTCGACATTTTGTGGAACAGCTTTAGAATATAATCCGGAGATTGGTATGCGGATAAACGCACTGGATAAAAGATGAGGAAGAAGAAGGGAAAAAAAGGCAAGATCTGAAAATTAGAGGAGAACAAAAATGAACTTTTACGAATAAGAGAGGTTGTGTCGAGCTGGAAGAGTCTAGAAAGAGACTGGTCTAGTTTTAGGGGATGGCGTAACTAAAAGCCCAAAGTGTCGCAGCTGTTGTCTTGATTAAATTTTATATATTTATGAATTGTGGGTAGAGGGGGAGGTAGCCGTCCAGATAATCCAGTCGAAGGGGTTGGGTTCCGAAACTGCGAAATGACAGGGGCGTCAGTCCGAACCCAATACGATCTTTATTAAAGACTTAAACTTTTCTCATCCTTAATGGACCATAAAAAGGCCATCAAAGGCCGCACCCTTCCCTAAATCACCTTTGTGTGTTTTCCGTTCTATATTGATTCTTCCCAGCCCCACGGCAACGACTCTTTCCCAGCCCTCGCCATCGAAACCCAACCCCAACCCTTCCTTTCCCAATCCGAAATGGGTACCGGCTAGGGTGTACAGTTAGCTGGTTCACCTTCACCCCAGCTAGAAATCAGAAACGAGGTGAGAGTTCCATCCGTCCTAAAGAAAGTACAACCTTGAATTCCCTCCTCCGGGATAGGATAGAGACCATCAAAAAAGCTTCGCGAAAGAGCCCACCCTTGTCAACCACAAGACGTAAAGTGAGATTCGCCGCGAGGCCAAGTGGTCCAGAGGAAGTTGGCGTACCCACGAGACGACGTCAGCAGCGAACACTACAAGGGATGGTTAAGGGGATCTGACGACCCAGCGGGGGTTGGTAGATGGATAACCGGGAATCTCGTTTCGCGCCAAATAAATCGTTCCTAGTTACACGCTCTATCGCAATTAATAACATGACGCCAAAGCGATCTGTCAGTAACGTCATGACCACGTGACTCCGCACCCTTGACAAAAGTCAATAACGAATCGAATCGACCTAAAGCTTTGATGTGGCCTACTGAAGTTTCCAATAGTCCCGTTAGAGGCGCGATTTTGACCCAGATCCAAACGCGTTACTCATTGTTACTTAGCCCTCTTACTAGGCACCTTTTTTTTATTCAGTCATTGACCAAGTTTACTCACTGGGGTACCTAACGGTTGACCTATGACCTTAGGGCATGGATGAGGTCTCGATTTATGCAAAGGAAGCACCACCTAGCTTGATCCTATATATTCGGCTCGAGCAAGGCTTCGTTGTTTCGACTATTGAGTATTATTTCGTATTCAATTCGACAGTCACTCTCTATTACGATGTTTATGAAGTTTCTCAGAGGTCTGCATTGTGTCACGATTATGACTTGACTCCCTTACCATTCGATTTCTAGTAGTTTAAATATAATAGGGGAGAAAGTGTCATTGGATTTTATGAAGTGGATTGGATCTGCGATATATATACTTGTGGCGGCTAAATGTGGAGAGTGGGGAGGAAGGGTGCAAAGAGAAAAATGAACAAGTACGAAGTCGGGGGGAGGGAAGAGAGTCAAGAAGAGCATTGGAATCTGTGCCAATGGATGCGACCTCTCTCGTCTTATTTGCCCGGTAGCTGGTGGAAAATGTGAAAAATTCCTATTAAAGGATTCCAATAGGGATTCGCGGGTGTCGGGGACATAAAACATAATATTATTTCCAGAAAGCGGTGGTGCGAGAATTCAATTTAGACCGTGGCATAATACCTTCTCGGTATACGGGGTGGGGGTAGCGGGATGGGGGTATGCGACGAAGAACGATAAAAAGATAAGAAGTAAGTAAGTCGGGTTGAACGGGTAAAAACGACGATAAAACAAAAATGCCGATCCAGAGATAATCAGGAAAAACTCGTTTTGGATAACGCACTGATGAAATTACAAAGACTGATGCAAGCAGTTTAATAAATTGATAAATATATTAAAACAACGTCGATAAAAATATTTGACAATGAAATCGATCGGCAATCCATAAAAAAGGAAACAAATGAGTTCTGATTACATATTCTCGGTATTCTGCCCCTCTCCAACGTTTTGCGGCCCCCTAGGTACGTTACATAATTTTCATCCCCTTTTTCAACTCCCATAGACACATCTAAAACCCTTCTTGCTTTCATAAAAAAAAACTGACAATGCAACAGTTTACGCGAAATACGTGTTCCCCTTTAATTACGTGTTAACGGCGGGGGGCCTGAATCGGCTGAAATATACTTAAGTTATAGGGGTTGGCAGCCCTGACAGCGGAAATCGAAGCCATTAACCTCAGTCTTCATGAAGCACCCCTGCGGCTTACGCGCTACTAAATAATTCGAAAGCAGAGGGAGACCCCAGGGGATGGTCGGTCTTGTGGTCGAACGATGCGAGACTCGATCCCATTCTCGAAATGTCATTTCGAATCGAACTTAGAACCAAGGACAGAGGTCAGATACTTTGACCTCATTGAATGAGCCAGTCGGTCCCTTTGACCCCTGAACATCATGACCGGAAGCTGTTGTTATCACCTTCCGTGTTAATCCGCAAATACTGTAGTGCTGATAAATTACGGAATCACAAGATCCAAAAATTTGATAAGCAACAATCGATACGTTTGATAAAAAAAAAAATATCAATTGGTTCGAACGTATAAAGATAGATTACGAAAAATGGGGGATATTTCGTTTTACAAATAAATTTTTATATAAAAGGAACTAAAATTTCCGATAACCATTGTTCATTTCGAATTCCTCGTTCTAACGTTTCGGGAGAGCTGATAAGACATAAAACATGTATCTGACGCAACTTCCTTTGTTCTTTGATATCAATAGACGTTCTTTTTCTTAGCCTCTTGTCTTTTAACCTTCTTATGTCTCCTCCAATAACCTTCCGGTGGAAAGCCTCTGCTCCTCCATCATTTCATATCCCTCCCCCACCACTGTCATTTCTACCTTCATCTTTTTCAACCCCCCTCCCTCCCTTCCCCCTCCACCCCCACCCCCCGCTCCTCCACCACCACCGCCATCACCTCCACTAGTTCTCTTTGCTACCCCACCTTCTTCTCTACCTACGCCTCCTTCCTTCTTATTCTCCTCGACTTCCATACCTCTCTGCTACACCTTCCACATCCACTCATGTTTGAGTAATGCGAGCGGATTACGCAACCTGAGCTGAAAAGTCCTGGAAGCTAGGTCTTCGCTCCGTACCTTCCTCGAGATAAAGTTCCAGCTTCCAGGATTAATCCTGGGACCCCGTAGGCTCCTTTCACACCAAGTTGGTCTCCTCGCTTGCTGGCTAGAGAGCCTCCGCCTTTTCTCGGCTGGCTCCATTTTTTTCGACAGGTTATTACACCCCGTCCATCTTCTTGCCAGCAAACGAATAGCACTCGCTTGTTCGTCTCAGCCGTGGAATTCGTTCGGAAGTCAAAGATTTCGAAAAAAAAATGTAGGGAAAAAAACAAAAAATTATAGAATACACTCCCTTTGTTTCGCATTGTATAAGAATGCGCAGAACAAATATATAGTACCGACTGGTATGATTGGAACGTCACGCAAGCATAGTTAATCCACGTATCATAGGGGTGGCTTCTTCTTGAGGTTGACGTTTGGTTCGGGAGGTTTTGCTGAGGGTTGTAATAATTCGAGTAGACGTAAGCGTCGACCACGAGCGAAGGGCCGTTGCCGTCGTAGCGTCTAGAGGGTGGAATTACTCTCCTTTGAAATAATTTAGGGGTAGTCAAGGCCACATGGGTACACCCTCTGGCTAGACAGAGGTTAATGGGTTCGATTTTCTTGGGTATGAGGTACCCATCGGTACACGTCCCACATGAACGATTTTACGTGACGAAAGATCGAAGAAGCACTTGGTGATAACGATGTACAAGTAGTAAACTATCGGACACGGGGTATATGACACTCTGGCCGTGCACCAGTTTTCAAGTAACTGCGGTAAAATTAAGTGCGGCAACTTAGCGGATACTTAACTTTTAACCTTGTATGTAGATTTTCAAGTTAAATCTCCGAAAGGAATTTTTATGAGTGCTTATCGGTTTTCGATAAACCCGACTTCGCTCCTAGGGGATGTTTTTTTAGCAAGATTACAAATTCGAATCCAACGTCACTATTGACTTAGGCATTATTTATATACGGTTTAGGGGTAGTAAATTAAAATTTTTGAAAATCCAAAAAAACACTCACGTATTTTGCAACGAGCGAATGAAATCGTAAAATTCAATGAGTAAAGAGAGCATACGCTGCTACCCTTAAATTCTATCGGATTTGATATCCATCCCGACACCCCTAGTAACATCACCCTTTCGTGTTTTACAATTACGGTAGTTTTATGAGTTTCACCCTAACATCCACGACGTCTCTTTTATCTCTCTCCTTCTCGTTTTCTTTTTCGATCTTCACTATCTCTCTCTCTCTCTCTTTCTCTCTCGTTCTCACGAGTCACCTCCTTTCCCTTCCTCCTTCTCCCCAGACTTCGCCAACTTGTGATTGCGTAAGTTTCTGCTTTACGAGTGCAGACTGTTACGACTGTCTGCCGGTGATTCCGCTTTAACGGTCCTCGCATATAACACGTGAATGCATATACGTTTTCGCGCACGGAATCAGCGTAAAACGTATTGAAATAATTTTTCGAATAGCAAAAATAAAACAATTGGTAATCCCTTAGAAATCGAATAAAAAAATCGACAGATGAAATCCACGAATAAAAACCACGCTCCGAGTTTTATAAGATAATAGAAAATGGATAATGGAAAAAAAAATTATTTTAAAAATAAAAAAATAATACCGTGTATACGGTTAAGTAAATTTTTCAGATTTACGTATGAGAGACCCTAACGAAGAGACCGTATAATGAGGTGTGACACGAAGGTGGTAGCTAGCAGGTAGGTATAGCTCGTAGCTGGAGGGCTGCTTCAGACACCCCTAGTCAGACGGGGGCTGATGGGGTTTGACGGTGAACTCGCAGATTTCCATTCTGTAGGTAGAGACCAGTCAGAAACAAGGCTCGCACAACCACCCCATAGTAGACGGACGCGACACACAAAGACTACGACTTACACCCTCGCGCAACCCCTTTTCACGTGTCTCATTGGGGGTCTCTCCTGGTTGTAGTAGGTGTAGCCATGTCGGTGCTCACGACCCGTGGCTTTCTCTACATATTCACACGGGTGCCTGAGCACACAGGAAGCTTACGGAGAAGCCCCCTAGGGTCCACGACGACTCAGACGCCGGCGTCGCGACGGCCTGCATCGATATTGTCCGATAACATCGACGCCTGGGCCACTTGTCTCAAAACCCTTTCATAAAGCCCAAGCTCATTCATGACGATCAACTTTCAAGCGTTATCTAGCTCGCTACGTTCATAAGACAAAAGACTTGAGTCTCAATTAGGGGATGAAAAAAAATTTATTAAAAAAATTTATTTCCTACAAGCACATACCAATAATTCCCCAGAACAACGTACACTAAGTATAAAGTTTATTGCGCAACACAAAATTTAATAAGCACCTCCAGCCCCTTTGCACGTTGCAATATACTAGGGGAAAAAAATTCAAAAGATTAATTGTTTTCCAAATTTACATTAAACATCCGACTATGTCGTTGCCCATTAAAACGAACTTATTCCGTCAAAAAGCTCAGTGTCACGAAGCTCGCACGTGTACTCAGGAACCGCGTGAAGAGCTTTTAAAAAATTTCAAGTGTCAATAAAAAAAGTAAAGTCATAATTCAAATGCAAAACTACCGGTACCGTCGTACCGGTACAATGGTACCGGAGGCTACATGACAAATAGTACGAGTTTACAGCAGCGTATCGTGCGAAATACGTCATACCGACGTAATTTAATTTAACGCAGAGTGAGCTTGCGGTATATGCACCACGGATGCTTGTCTTAACAGTAACCGAGATGCTTCCAGTTATAACTGTTACCGATAGGTGGCTACGTGTACGAAGGTAACACGCGACAAAGCTTGCACCGCGAGCTTACAGCCATTAGCTGAAAGCTCACGTGGGTAAATCCCAAGTCCTCGAGTAACGCACATTCTCTAACGTCATAGACTCCATTAGACGGCAAGTAATGGAATCGTTAAAAATGTTTGGTCCATCAGTTAAAGTCAGGGTCCCTTGCGCAATGCCAGTTTTACGACAGAATCCTGTATAATTGGTAGGATTCAACATGAGCAAGTGGACTTGGTTTACGTCCAGTGTTCACCGTTAAAGCTCAAAGTGGTAGAGGCGAGCTGTAAAATAATAAAGTGGGACCAGAAAATCAGTTTGAAAAAAAATCGTTTGTACTTGGATAAAATTAACCTGAATTTAATTGATTAAGGTATAAGGAGGCGCGAGGGGGGTCGTAAATTTGGGATTTGTAATTTTCAAGAATCAAGATGCTAGAAGAAAATTTCTACAGGGATAACTTGAGAGTTTCTTGCCAAAGCGACTGATGAGGGATTTGGTAATTTCCTAAGATAATAACAGCGCGTTGCGCAAGAGTGCATTCGCTAATTAATCAGACAGTGTAATTAACGCGTCTGCCTAGCTACCAGGCGTAACTCCTTTCACAATCGACGATCCCGGCAAACTTTTCAAAAGCGTATTTCATGCGAATGAAAAAATTGTTAAAAATTCAGCTACATTTGTTGATATAAGAATTTTTGGGTTGTATCGATTCGAAATTACGTAAAAAGTTAAATCGGTTAACAGCTAAAACTTTCATCTTGCAACGTATTAATTTACGGTTGTAATTAGCCAAATGCATTAGAGCAGCTCCCATTACTAGGTTTCACAACGGACTTTGGATTCACGTTATTTAATCAGATAATCAGACAAAATTACGTACTACGAGTGATCACAGTATATACTCGTCATACAGACGATTTTGAATTTTTTTTTTCAAAAAGTGAAATATATGGCCGATCCAACTGATCCCACGGCCGAAGGTGTATAGAATATAGGACATATGTAAAATATAAGAGGCAAAAGGACCCAGGGACCACGTTGAATTACGAGTCTACGAAATCGAGCCTAACACCCCCGGAGCTTTTCTTCCTGGCGAAATGATAGCCAACGGTGAATCCGGGTCGCGCGTAAATTTCAGGAATCTTAGCTGATTTATCGCGAAGTGTATATATAACGTGTGAGCACATATATACATACACCAATGTACAAAACGTGTACCTTGTGCAGAGAGGGAGAGAGATTGCTTGTCGGAAGGATTTAAGCTAGGCTGTGGCACAGTTTGCAGCTGTATCCACTGGCAATGGTAATGCCACTGGTAGTGGTTGGCTGGGTAGCCCGGTGGTGATGGAAGATGGCAGAGGGTTGGTGGTGGTTGGTTCTTGTAGCATAGACGGTTAGAGCCGCCAAGGTATGTTTTTACAAGGGGTTGAATCACGTACAAGGGTGCGAGAAGCAAACGAGGATTCCGACATGCGAACTAGCGAGAGCCGAAGCTGGTAAAGGAGGGAGAGAGTAAGACGGTAAGCGAGGCAGAGACGCGAGAGCGAGAGAGAAGCCAGAGACAAGAGTCTGGGTACTGGGAGGGATTTGTTAGGCAAACATTCATCCAGGCGTTGCAATAACAAATCACGGGGTTTTAACACGGTCAAACGGTGAAAAGCCATTTTTCCTTGTATTTTGTTACCTTTTTTCATCTTACCCACCCTCGACTCACACTTTGCCACGTACAACGTTAATCTCCAATATTTAGAATACATTCCCATTCATCCCCAAAAACTGTTTTCAGTTTCCAATAATTTTCTTTTTTTTTTCAACTCCACCACCCGACCCACATATACCTACTCTTTGTTCTCGTAGAGTCTCTACCGAGCATGCGTTACCGATACGTCCATTTTCTCGGTCTCTTTTACACTTGGCTTGGTCTACTTCTACCCTTTTTCTTTTATTCGCACATAGGACACGAGCGAAAACTGTTACTGGTTAAGTCGTCGTCATTGTGCGAAGATCCGAGGGTAACGACGCCCTGAGCGACAACTTCGAGACCCTCGTTACTTGCACAGGACTTCCTCATAAATCGTACGGTGGATTCTCCGACCTCTGATCTCATCCTACCAACCGAATACTTGTACCCAGAAGGCATAAGACTAAACCGCTGGGTTCAGGTCGTGTGGCCCAAAGGGATGATCAGGAGACGCTTGACACTGCATTTCTTTAATGTAACCTCAAAAAAGAAGCCACGTGACTTTGAGTTATGTGAAATGATTGCTGAGATAGGGGTGAAGGGGTTTGGAGGGTCGAGGGTAGTGAGTAAACTGTCAAAAGAATGAGGTCGAGGAAGGCTGTCAATGGGATCGAGAAGGGGTAGGGCATGCATAGATCAATCGTAGGGCGACGTATAAGGATGCTAGTCGAAGTCAAAAAAAAGGTGGCGCAAAGGGATGGAAAAGGCTGAAAAGGAAGGATGGTGAATGTAGAGTGCGAAGAATGAGCACCGAGCGGAAAGTTGCCATAACGAAAAATGGCAGGGGCATCGGAGAGTGGAGAACGGATGGACCTCTCGAAGATGGGGACGCAGTCCACGCACGTATTCCATCAACGGACCAAGACGACGAGTCTTGGGCGGAAGTCTGTCCGAGGGATGGAAAAGAGTCGAAGGAGGAAGAAGAAGAAGAAGAAGAAGGAAGGGTAGTCTTGGCATAGCTATTCTTAGAACTCCAGCAGGCATTAGTAGTAGTGTTAGGTATAGAAGGCGTTAGTATTATGTAGTAGCAGTGGAAGCAGTAGCTACGGTGCCAGAGGCCAAGATAAATTTACTCACATGAGAACCATCCAAACACCCTCCGAATCAAACATCCTATATAGCCTCACGGGGCAGGCTATTTGGAAAGAAGTAGTAAATTGGGACACGGTAGAGGTAGAGATGGACGTGAAAGTGGAAAAAAAATAAACAGAAATCCAAAGAGGAATAAGAAGAAGCTGCCTAAAAGTATTTGAGTAACGAGCGTGACACTTCAGACATCCTCATCATGCTGGACCCTTTTGTCGTTAATATACAATTCGATTTCGATTTATCTGGTTCGAGTATCGACTTTACGTTGGATATAATTTTCGTTGCTGGACATGGAACAATTATCGCGATTTTTCAGGATTTCAGAAAATTTTACGATTTCCAAAAAAAATTCCTTCACCTGGAATCGAACCCGGACAATTTTCAAGCGAAAGAATCTTTCGCCTGGCGGAAACGACTGAAGGGCTGAATTTAGCCTATGGGGAGGATTGGTATTTGGCAAATTCGTCGGGGGTGAGTGGAAAAGAGAACGACTGCCCCTTTCTGATTGCTATGAATAAATAAAAGCCAGCCAGAGAGCACCAGCATCCAAGTGGCGTGCAGAGCGCGTTCGATTTTCACGTTCGACCTTTTGACTTTGAACGATGCTAATTGATTGCATAGGATGGCAAACCCATCTATGCATTACACGAATGTTGCAATTTTATTGGCACCCGTACTTATATGCATTTATTGGTCCAATGGATTTTACAGTAACCGTCCTGCAATTTGGATGATCGTTTACGAAAAAATGAAACCGAACGCCAAATTTTAATAAAAAAAGTCAAGAATATTTTTAAAAAATTTTAATTACGTCATACTACAACCGTACATGCGGTATCACTTAATATAGCAAAAAAATCCAAAAAAGCCTAATCGCACTTTCCCGATACAAGATACTCGTGTAACGTCTCACTGGCCACAAATGCCTGAGCTTGCTGCGCTGGACGTCTAATGTATCGGCAATAACTTAGGTACATAGACCGTAAAGGTCCCTAGATTGTAGGTACAACTCTGTCAGCCTTTACCTTCTCCAGCAACCCACGGCCCAACCTTCCTCCAAGTCCTACGAGAGAGGTGCTCAGACCCACATAGATAGTTTCGACCCAAACCCAAAGAACACGACTCCTTTCCCAAGGCATTGCTACTTTCCACTACGGACTTCTCCACGTTGTACCACCACTTCTGTGCGTCTCTTTCGCTCTCGCTGTAATATCCATCCCCTAGTCAGAAGTTCGCCAAGGGATGAACGAGAAATTACAGGGAAGTCTAGCTAAATTCCTCACCCAAGGGATTGGTAATTACTACGAGAAACTCAATGATCATTAATTTATCTTCAATTTCCAAGGTTGTTATGTTCCCTAAGTCGGGTTCCTATGGTATTTTCCAAATTTCACTGCTACCAACTTTGAGAAATTGCCATATTCTTATTTCTCCTTGGGTTTACCTAGTTCCCCTATAAATTTCTATGTTTATTTCCAAATGTGATTGCTACTCGTGAATGATGACAAGACCATACGAGGAGAAACCTCGTATGAGAAGGTCCAAGGAAGTATATAAAGGTAGAAAGGGGTGAGACAGGGTGGGGGTCTGGTAGAATGATGAAAGAATGAGATCGAGCTTTCTCTACCGGGTGAGAATTTCTTTCTCGAGGAAAGCGTCGTTTGAACGCAGCTCGTACCATGTACGTGTGCGCAACTCGTTGGAATTGCGAAATTGCAGAGTCTTGGAATCGCAAGGGTGAGGTAGTATATGAAGGAAGCATTCGTGGGAAAAAAAATGAGAGTCGAGAAGGAAACAATGATGTTCGCGGTTTTCGTTTAATTTAATTTTTTTCTTTCACTCGCTCCCGTTCAATGTTTTCTTACAGGGAGTCCAGTAGTAATGCCCTAAAAGTACAGCAGAGTTATAGTGGATGTCTGTATAGTGACGTATTTCCACCATTTCCATTTCTTTTGTTAAAATTCAAGATATAGAGACCCCATTGACCTGGTCGCGAAATAACGTCGTTATAGATTCATGTAGTGTTACCAGTTCTCTCTCTCACACACACACACTGTAAAAACGTTGGAGGATTTCCGGCTTTTGCCTTGACGTCAACAAAATCATACTTGTGGAAAATTTCGAAAAATACGAGCGCCAAAGCGAAATAAAGGCAGCCACCTCTTTGACTCACCCTTGCATCTCTATCTTTTACAGTACTTTCAACATTTTCTCTTTCTACCCTCACCTGCTTCGCCATTTTAACTCGCACTCTCTCTCCCTCTCTCTTTCTCTCTCTACTCGGAGCACCAGCTCCATCCCCTATTTTTTTCAACCTCTCACTCAGCACCATCCTTGAGTAATGACCGACTCTCCTCGGTGCGGTTTTCCCAAGGAAAAAAAACTTTTTCCTTCCTTCCACTACTCACGCTAACTCTGTGAAAAACAGAGGAAGAACTCACCGCCGTCGCGGCTATAATAACCCAGTGGAGTCCTGGCGAGTGCCAGGGGTAACGAAAGAGGGATGACGCCAGAGAGGGAAAAACAAAGGGAAAAAAATAAAAGGAAAGAAAACAAGAAGAGGAGCCAAGCGGAAAAACGAGTGTAGAAAAGAAACGTTATGAAACTTGGCCGCCTAATGTACCGGAAAATATACATTTAGAGGGGGAGGGAAACTTAGAAAAGTACAACCACCATCAGGGGGTGCGACGCGTCGACACGAGAGTCCTGTGGCCCCAAATGTTCCTAACTTCCGTTTCCGAAAATGAACTAATCATTTTCTTTCACTGTCATCCTCCACCATTGACCATGTCACCTCTCAAATTTGACCCCCTTTTTTCACAGTTATTTTGCTCTAACCAAAAATTATACCAAGCGACGAATGTCTCGTCAGTTTGAAAATAACATCGAGATGTTACACAGGGGTAGTTTTCTTGAAGGATATCATGAAAATTCGATCGAGTCCTAAGTTGAGGATGTTTGAAATGGACTAGGTGATAAGGGTTGAAAATATATATATATATACAATCCCTGTAGAGGGATGGTGTTGGGTGTCTGATATGAGCATCGGCCTGAATGTATCCCGATATTCTTTTTGTCCAGGATATCAAATGCTTTATGAAGTGAGTGACCCCTTGGCCGGGATTATCCGGCACCGAGTTCCTGTGCTCTTGGCCGTTATACGAGAGCTCTTTATTCTTTATGGGACACAAATTGATTCTTTATGGGACAACAATAACTTATCCAGCGCGAGACAGTATGGGTAAGCGAATGAGAGTAAAAGAGTGATGATGTAAGGGAAGCGACGGACAGTGGGACAGAGATGGAAAAGAAATGCAACAGTCTGATCGAGAATACTCGAGCTTCTATTTTACTCTTTTTAATCGCGCAATCATACATATGATTAACTGATAGTATCGGATCTTTTATAAAAAAAACCAAGCTGAAGCTTTTATCATGTGTCAAGAGCTTATACCAGCGTCAGAATAAAAATTATAAAAAGTGCTAGAAAGTTTCAGAAATGAATTTTACGTGAAATGAACCCAAAGAAAGTGGAATATCGAATTAAGTGGAATACAGAAAAATTACATGAAAAATATTGATGCTCCTTAGTCCTAACCGCTGTTCATACCCGGGCACGAGATTAAAACCATAAATTTGTATTTTCCCCAAAATTAACACAACAGTCCAAATGATTGTGCAATGCAGTCTTGGTTTGGGATATCAAAAGTGGTAAATTTCTCAAACCGGCAAAGACCAAGGGCAAAGAAATTAAAAAAAAGCTCTGTAAAGTAAGAATCTAATTTTCCGTGACGCTCTCGTTAAACCACCAGAAGCAGTGACCTAAATTTCATCGCGCACGGTCATACCTCGTACACCAACCCTTAGCAATTTAACCAAATAGAAAAAATAAAATATAAAAAAATCCCTTTAAAAAAAAGGTTCCTCAAATAAAATTGCCCAATCTATCCGGTACATTTGAGTTGAACAGCCCTGTAGTACAGGTCCTTACATACCTGTATATATCCAGATACCAACCCTTATATCTTTTCCATGAACTACAAGAAGGTTCTCTCTTACCATCCCTTCGCAACAAGGCCCGTTCTCTGACGTTACCCTCTCTCCGCGCGCTTTTCCTTCACGCTCCCAAGAACGCACGGAGGAAACTTAGCGGAAACGCAGGCAATAAAACAGAGGTGAAACGTCCGGAATAAAAAGGATTGCCATCAGTTTCGGGAACCGAGATGGTCCAGCAAAGTAAAAACAGAAATGTTTGCATTAATATAAAGAAGAATATATAAAAACATCCGGAACCAAAAAAGAGAACAAGAACAACCCCTAATAAAAATCCTCGTACCCAAGACAATAATCAAAAGCGGCAAACGATATCATTCGAACGTTAAAGATTCATGAATTATTCATAACGCAACTATCCCCTAAAACAACCCTTAAACGGTACCACTACTTTGTGCTGCTTTCAAATGGATTCTAACGCACAATGGCCAATCTTGATTATTAGGCGAAGAAGAGAGAGACGACCATCTCAGTTAATTGAAAGGGAATTGCGCGGAGCCGAAATGCTCGAAGCCATTTTAATCAAAGAACCCCTGGAGAATTAGTGCCAAGGGGATGAAAGCAGATCGTAATAATATCCTGATATAAAGAGTAAGGCAGGTCTAGGAAGATGAGGTTTTACTGGCTCAGAATGAAAATCCCTATTTCATCCATATACTCGAGTCGAAAGCTTTTAAAGAACTTGTCAACCCTTACGTTCCTCTTGATATCAGTATATATATACTGAATGTATTCCTAATTTTGTTTCGTGTGACTCGGATTCGTTGTTATCAGTTTTGTAATATAATGGATGGCTGAAGTCTATATGACATATCTGGTCACCTACAACCTAACCCAACCTACATGCCTACCAGTATTACATAACGTTCTAAGAGCAAAGCTTGCAGGCCGGCCATAACAGCTTAAGACGGAATTATATTACTGAACCGCTAGCAAATCCGCGCGGAATTAGGCGTGCGTAACCGGGTTTCGGTTGGCGAGCTATGAACGTCCAGGAAACTGGCTCAAAGTCCTTGCAGAGTAACTGGACCCGACCCGTTCCACTACGTTTTATATTTTCTGGACGCAGGATACGCGGAAAGTCATGGAAATGCGGATGGACGGACTAAAAGCTTATGGGTATAAAAATTTGGGATAGACGGTAGAAAATGTTAAATTTGCAACTGTTCAAAAATATGAAAAGAAGATTTAGGTATGAGTACCTCTAATATTTTTACTACTGCTCCTGATATTTGATCGCTTTTGGTTCTTGGGTCATCGTGGAAGAGAGAAACGTATAGAAAATAATATTATGGAAACGTGGTCGATACTTTCAAATAAAGTACATAAAATTCTCAAAAATTCAACAATTTTATTCTGACATATGAGCAGGAGACGAAACTCAGTCGGTTAAACAATCAGAATATCTGAACCACAAAACCAAAAATAAAAGGTCAAAATAGTTAAATCTGAATAGAAGGTGCGAAGCGATCAAAATCAAACGAAAGTAATGAAAGTAAAACGAATCTTGATCCATACTGAGGAAAGCACGCTATTCCGGCGGAAGTATCGTAAGAAAAGAGCTGTAGCGTAAATCCGGCATAGAAAAGGAGAGAGAGCGAGAGAGAAAAATATAAGATGAAAAAAAATTTAATCCATGAAAAGAAGTGAGAAAGAAAAATCGAAGGGCGAAACCAGGTATAGAAAGAAAACGCAGGTAGCGTCGTCCTGAAACTTTCATGAGCTTTGGCCCTGTCGATCGCGTTTTATTCTCGCGCAGTGCTTTGCATTTTTACGACAAGGCGTCGCGACGCCCTTCTTAGCCTTTCTCGCCATCCATACTGAAAATAGCTGAAATGGTAAATAGGCAAGAAGTTGAAGTTCTACTGGTCCCATAAAAAAGAAATCCAATCCAAAGAATGAAAAGATACCAAAATACCCCGCTGAAGACGTCCCTTGAAATCTTACGATTAGCTACTCAGATAAACCCTCCATATTCAATATTTTTTCATAAAACTAATTCAATTTCAAAAAATCACAAATCCTAAATGAAAAACGCATATGTTCCTTCTTGAAACCGTCGATGAAAATTTTCCCGATGTCAATTGACCCTATCGTTATCAGTAAGCGGAATACATTTTTTTTCAGCTTTTTTCAATCCAATTTTTCCACGTATTTTCACCACTTCCAAATCTGACCTAGATTATGGCAGCGTTCCAGAAAGTGCAAAACGTACAAATGATTTATTGATTTGTCACGATGAAGCAAGTCTGATTGATTTAGTAGGACGACTATGGGTTTCGGATTTCTTTTGATTTATGAAACTCGCAGGGTGCACAATAGGCGGTTTGTAAGATATACCCAATGATTGATGTACTATTAATTGGTTTGTTTAGAAAGTCCACGTGCACAGTAGGAAATACATTTATCGCATGACGTTTACACAGAAAGAAACTCTCAGTGGAATCGTTCATTCTTTACCCAACACAAATAAAGCTCAAAGCCCGAGCACTCGTCATAAAGAGAAAGACAAGAGAGTATAAAGAAATTGTTTGAAAGAAAAATACGAGCAAAATATTAAAAACGCAGCATGTTACTGTACGTAAATGAAAGAAAAAAAGCTTCCAAATAAAAAGAAAATTACGTACCCAAACGAATTACGACAAGGGAAAGTCCGTACCAGAAAAGATGAATTAAAAAGAATGAGACGAAAAATTCGGGACGCAGATGTCTCTCGTAGTCCTAGTGATCGTAAAAAAAGAAACAACAGTATAAAAAGCTCCTCAATAAAACATAAAAGGGCGATGAAATAAAACGACACAAAAGAGACGAGCGGGAAAGAGCATAACAGAGACAGAGACAGAGTGTGTGTGTGTGTGTGTGTGAGAGAGAGAGAGAAGGGCAAAGAAGCAAAGATAGAAAAAGAAAGAAAATAGCCCGCAAGAATTCGTAAACAGCAGAGTAAGAAATAAATTTAAAAAGAAAAAAGAAAAAGAAACAAAAGAGAGGTCAAAGACCAATGAGAGAGAGAAGCCTGATCTCAAAGAAGCTTCAGAGCCCAGAGTCCGACATCGAACGAAAAATAAAATTCCCAAACTCAATAGTAAACGATTCTTCTCTGGGTTTCCGTCACGGAATCGCGAATACCATCAAGAGTGGAATCGTAAAATTCGAGAGAGAAAAAATATTTATAGCCCTCGAGACACTTCCGAGGAACCGAAGTGACTGAGGGGATGAAGAGAAGGGGGATCCAAAAGGGGGTGTACCATCAACGGGTGACCAGCACTAGAAACCCATGAAATACCCAAGTAGAAACGTGAGTCTCTTCGGCACTCCAAACGACCAGAAAGTCCAGAAGACGAGGATCAGGAGGATCCAAACCAACCTCCCTGACCAAGAGGACCCACTGCATATTTGAGTATCCGTAATCCTGAGAGAACTAACCCTCTGGGCACTAAGAAGATGGTAGAAGGAAAAGTAGCTTTTCCAAATGACTTATATTACACAACCCTCCCATGAGACGCGTCTATGGGATTGAGCACCCCTGTTATCGGTTCAAGTTAACCATTGGTAAGAGTCTCTTACGCAATGAGGGAGAACCACTGAAACTGCAACTACGTAACCTACACTTTGCGCGACTCCAACCCCCTTGGCCACCCCCGATAGATTTTCACAGCATTTCTCGCAGCAGATGCTACATATTTGTCAGACAGTTTAATCGCGTCTTTCGACTGCAGCACCACTAGCGACATCTACGAACGATAGAGAAACGTGAAACTCAATGAAATGATTCAGTAAACTAAATTCCATTCTCTTCTACTACCATTGTCTACTGTGTAAAGACATAGAGCTCGTGGGGGTTGAATTTAAATAATGATTCAATATTTTATCTGACTTTCTATATACAAGTAACCAATTGATTCGCGGCTGACAAGTAGGTATCGAATAGATATACATTGGTATGTATCGGTGACTCGTGTTATATGAACTTCTATGTGGTTTAGATAAGATAACCTTTAGTTAAAAAAATGGAAGGATCCTTCGAGCATGACTACGTATAAGTTAAACATGGTCGCATTTATAATTCTGATGACGCGATAATACTGACCGGGACTGCCAACTGAAACAATTTATAAGTCCTATCTTGATAGGTCACTTGAAAATTATGAAGCTCTTTATTACGAGCTGAGTAAACGTAGGCGAAGGGGTGAAGGGGTTGGCTGTAACCCCTTGACCAACGACGATATACAAATGCTTTGTGAGCGTAGGTGGAAGTTTTTTCAACTAAGCCCTTTGGATGAAAGTTATAATTAATCGTGGAAGGGAGGGAGAGGTGGATTTCATTAATGGAATATGGCAACTATATAAAAGGGAGTGTCAAGAGTTGGTAACATGGACTAAGCATAAATAAACCCGTAAAGGGATTCATATACGGGACCATTCGTTCGAGATATAAAAACCCAACCCAAAGTTAGTTACTGAGAGAAATTTTCGAAATTATCAACGCAATGGGGTCGTACGATTTTAACCAAATTTGGCTGGTATTTTTTTTTTGGTTTTTGGACTTTTTTCTGATATACGAGAAACATTGGTACTGATATTTATTTTTCAAGATCGATCGACCGTTCTCCCTTTTTCATCGAATCAATGAACTGAAAGATATCTAAAAGAAGTGACCGTTTGGGTTCTCTTCTTGGTTCTAGGAGATTCTCCACTGTGTCCCTTTAATGCACCAATTAGTCCCGTCTGTCCCACGTCCAATCTACGTCGAGGACCAAGGACGAGAAATGTGGAGGGATCGATTGGATCCTGTCAAAGGATTCTGAAACCGTAGAGGAAATTCTGTATTTTATTATCATAAATTGCATCGACGACTTCGACTTTTGTGAAGAACAAAAGTACCCGAAGAGTACAGATCTAACCTAGAGTGACTCGAAACGAAGCGTGAAGATGAATTTGCGTAATTATCGAGCATCGTTAGGAGAAGAATAGATAGAAATAAAGTGAAGCTACGAAATAGGGTTTCAGAAGAGATACAAAAGAACCGTAAATTATCCTAACAAACTTGACTGAGGAAATAACGAAATTTTCGAATAATCAAAAATCAATGCCAACAAAATTCGTTAAACTTTTTCACGCCGTGCCGTCGACGTTTCACTGGACGACCGGAAGTGTTAATTAACCAATAATTAAGAGCTTGAAAAAAAATACCAAACCAACCTTGCCTTGATTAACCATGAAAATAGTCATTACCGATTGTTTATACTAATTATATAACCGATTGACTATACTAATTTACTCAGGTGTACCAACATACACATTTTATCCTATAAACGTATCAATACCTTGTAAGATCGCAAACAGCAGGTCCACGGCTAATCCTTCAGCAGCAAAAGCCAAGCCAAGCTTTCAAAGTTCCTCGCATAAGAATCAAAGCTCTCAACATTGACACCGAGTCACAAAACGTAGACACGAAATTTCCCACATATCCTCAATCAAAGAGATGAATCGATGATTGCCATAGTACACGAATTTAGCGACACTCTCGTATAGAACACGTTGACGGCTTAAATTACGAAAAATCCAAGAAAACAAAAGCCAACAGAAAAAAGCACCACAATTTATAAAGCAAAAATTCTCCTATACGATACACTGATTATTTAACACGTAAAGATGTGGAACATACAAATTTCATAAAGCTCCGTATTGTACTGCGGTTAAAATTTAAGGGTTCTTTCACAACCTCTGTCGAATGGACTCGATGTGAAATACCGTTAATTTTTCTTCCTTCCACACCGTATTTCTAGTAATCGAATTTCGAAAAATTTCCAACATACGACACTGCGACAAGTAACGTCAACTGACGCAAGCTCATTCGCAACGCGGCGACAAGGCGTGTCAAACATCCGCACGCTCCGCGGCGACTGGGCGAGTGAACCGAGAACCGTCGAGGTTGATGCAGCAATGCGCATGCGAAATAAACAAACCGTAAGAGGAACGATATATAACTATGCTCAGACTGCGTGAGAGGATTTTGACTTTTCCAATTCCGTGGGAGACATTGACTTTCGCCTTAATAGGATTTGTCGCAAGGAAATTTAAGAGAATCGTCTGAGTCAGTAAAGAGTGATTGAAATAAAAAACAAAAATGACACGTAAAATTGCATAACTTTTTTTTCATACTTTTACCATTATAAAAAATGCATATGCCAAACACGGCTTCGGCAAATAATAATTTTGAATATTTTTTTGACTATTCGCGTCATTTTAGCCCCTACCTGAACTCTGTCGAAAACATCGACATGACTGCTTATGTGAACACGTATTGCGAGAAGAAAAGGAACAAATTTTCAACAAAATTAACAAAATTAGAGAACAAATTAGATCCTAGTTCTTTACTCAATATTCCTTGGGTGGTACTTTAATGGTGCAGTCCTTGTTACTGGATAATCCATGTACATTCGCGGAACGACTTGATCATTATTTTTTGCTCCATATGTATTGTCGGGTACGGATTATTTGGTTTTACTTGATAGACCCGGATTTTCGCGAGTGATCGAGAACGACTGCGACGTTGTTATTTAAATAGACCGATTCACCGTGTTGCGCAGTTTTGGAAATGATGGTGAAGGGTATAGGGGAAGATGGTGTGAAATGAGCTGAACGCCCGAGGCAAGAAACCTCAAGCAAAAGATGATGATACGAATAATGGATGATTATTACAGACATTACAATCAACAAGAGACAATTCCAAAGGACCGGATTAGGCAGTCGAGTTCGCAAAATACACGCAATCGAGCCCAGCCCCTACGGACGACCTGGGTCCAGCTGACAGATACTCCAAGTAACCGCGGACTGCTGTGACCCAAGGGCGAGAGGGTCCCGGAGGGTATTCCGACCTTCGGCAGACTTCAGTCCCAGACACAGAGCACTGGGAGACGAGAGCAGAGACTTTGACAAAGAAGAATCCTGTGAAGAGGCTTTGACCAAGCAAGAGCGCTGCTTGTGTCGCAGACCCAGAACACAGGAAGAGGAGAACCAGACTACGAAAAGTTGCGACTACTCCTAGTCCAGGTCACCGCAACGAATCACTTGGCAGCAGCGACTGACCGAAGTCTGGTGTTCCTCAAAGAGATTAAAAATTACGCTTTCAACCTTCGTCACTTCCCGCCGCAAGCCAAAGCTCGGGTAGGTCATGGGGCTTTGGTATACCAGTAAGTATCCCTTCCAATTCCAGTATTGATCATCAAGCGCTTCCCTCCTACTACGAATTTATCAGTTACGACTGGTCCACTGATCTTCAAGGGTTTCTTGAAATGGGTACGCAGGCTGATCAGTATCTAACAATGATCTCCGGTTCAAAGCACCGTTGACGCTCCCTGTACTACTCTTAACTCTTCCACGAGTACTATCCTTATATACCAATCCATAATTTGTCTGACAATACAAATTCAATCCTGGTGAAATTAAATGAAAAATAATCATTCGCGAAAGCAGTGAAGATAAGGACATAAAAATAAAAATGAGACAATATTCGAAAAAAGAAAAAAAATCGGTTAATCAATCTTTCAAAATTACCTCGATAGGCAATATGTCTCCCTCAATCAAGCACAAACGGGTAAAGCCCCCATGGGCCAAACAACCCAACTGGGCTTTTATTTCAAAAACATTTCATTGCCATTTTATTGCCGAAGCTTCCGCAACGTGACTTTTATGAAGCTCTAACCATACCAAAAAAAAAAGCTACGTGCACAGTATATATACATATAACTCGTAAATGCAAATACTTTTCTCTTAGGGAAACTAGGTAATACGTAATCGTGGATTTGTTTTACTTTTTCATTTCCCTCTACGAAATTACTCAAAGTAACCCAGCCTGTCATAATATCCTGCGACGTTATCCAAATAATTAAATTTCAGCAATGCAACAAGCGCTACGTTTTCCAGTAGGCCAGTTTAAAAAAAATATTAGGTCCGGATATGACGTCATTCACCCAAGTCAGTGTCCCTGCAATTTGTTACATAACCCATATGGGATTAATCGTGTACACGTTGGTAAAGTTATTAGCAGTGCAAGCTAACGACGTTACGGTTACGGCAGCAACGCTGCTGTCATTGAATTACAACTTAGGCACGTTCAAGCGCGAGGGTCCAATAAGGGTGGGTGCACTAGTATATATATATCTACAAGTATAGATTGGTGATAGAGTAAATAGCTCAGGTAGATAAGACTTTACGACGACGATGTTTAGGATTAGCATGTAAATTTCGTGCATTGAATTCTATAGTTTCGAAAGCTGTAACAGGCGACAACATTGCCGAGAAACAGCAAACTACCCTGTGGTTCAGGGATCATCCGAAGGGTTCATTCCCTACTATATATTTATTCCGCCAAAACGAGAGCACTGACGGAACTTATCGGACGATACGATAGCTTAACGGATCCTGTAGATTTTTTGGGACGCGTAAAATCAAGAAACGCAACCGTAGGTGCTGATCTTTGGGGTCACGTAAAATCAGCAAACGCAACTGGATGCACGAA